>CM053404.1:141546450-141564906 GCA_028644305.1 Xerus rutilus
GCACCCCCCGCTCCTCCTCTGGGCACTCTTCCTAGGGAAACACAAGTCCTTGTCTGAAAATCTAAACAAGGACCCAATCATGGGAAACGAAATTCAAGAAATCTAGCAAAAACAATCAAGCTATTTAAGCTCTGGAAGGACTTTCAAGATGGAAGCGAGAGGAGCTCTATTCTACCTCTTGTATGTTCCCTGCAAAAAAAACTGGATGTGTGTGCGAATCTCAGTGACCCCCACGCTCTGCCTCACTGGGCCTGGGGTGTGAGTGGTGGGTGGAGGGAGGGGTCCAAAACTTCGCAGTGCGGCGGGGAGGGGGCCACGCAGCGGCGCCTGCCCTGGCTGCTGCCTCCAAGCTCAGACTGGAATCGCAGAAATCCACGCAGCACCTGCTCCGGAGAGCCTGAAGTGGGGGCACACCTCCACGCCCCCACAGGGTCTCCACTGCATGAACATAGCTCTGTGGCACTCTGATCCAGGAACTGCGTGGGACGGAGGGGAGATAGTGTGAAGGACGTACAGTCACCTGGCCCCGGCAGAGTGGAGGGCAGGCGGGCGAGAGGCAAGCCTTCCCTCAAGCCCCCCATCTGCAGAAGAGCTGGCCCGTGTCCTAGCCCAGCCCAGGTTCCATCCACGCCATCTCCACTGGCCCACCTATCACTTCCTCATCAATCAGAAAGCTGCAACAGCACATTTGTGGATTAGGGCAGTCTGTCACGTCTCCAGCGCTTAGAGAGGGAGGCGGTAGGTCAGCGGCCAGGCCCCTGGTCCCTGCGGCAGCCCACGAGGACCAGCTGGAGGAGTTGGGAGGAGTGTGAGCCAGACTGAGCTGCCAAGCCGAGGGCACTGGTGTCTCTGTGACCAGAGGGGAGTGCTCGGGAATTCTCCAGGCCCTCGCCCACAGATGGGGCCAGCGTGTCTCTCCAGTCTGCAGAACTTAGGTGCAGGATGGAAAGCTCTCACCTGCAACCCAGACATCTATCGGAAGTCACATGCCGATGTGATCATAGTCACCTCTCCGCGGCCTTTGACAGACCGCTGCCCGGCTGCCCCTCACATGAGTGCTGCCTGCTGCCTGCGCACGCTGCCCCACGTCCCGTATCACCCTAGGTTTCTCAGGATGCCTGATAAGGTGTAGATATTCTGGGGCTGGGATTGTGGCTCAGTGGTAGAGCACTTGCCTCACATGCGTGGGGCGCTGGGTTCGGTCCTCAGCACCATATAAAAATATAAAATAAAGATATTGTGTTCGTCTACAGCTAAAATAATATTTTTTTAAAAAAAGATGTAAATATTCTGTAAACAGCTGTTGTGCCATTGTGTTCAGGGATAATGGTAAGGAAAAAAGGCTATAGGTTCAGCAGAGATGAAATTTTTAAAAAATATCTTTGATCCATGGTTGGTTGAGTCCATCAATAAGAAACCCCTAGAGGCAGAGCGCAAACTACATTCAGAACAACTTAGAGTGCCTGGGCGACTTGAGAGATCTGAGCTCTAACCCTGACTGGTCTACAAGCTGATTTTTATGAAGGTCACATTTCTTTGTATCTCAACTCTTCCCTGTGTAAAATGGAAATATTAGACCAACTGGTGTTTAAGACTTTCAGACGCTATTGCTGCGTGGCACCTGTGCCCAGTCTGCACTCTCTGGGGCTGTTTCCTTTAAATGATGACATTGAACTTGATGGCCCCTAAAGCCTCTGGGCTCCCAAATAAAACCAATGCTGTGAATTTGATCCTTTTAGCCATCCGGAGGGTGCTGCGGTGATTTTTACAAACTCTCAATGTGTCTGAACTTCTATTGAGTTCTGGGGATGCAGCCCCTGGATGCTGCAGCCTGGGTCTTGCTCTGTGCCACCAGAGTTCAGGAGGCTGAAGCACGTGGTGACGGAGAGAGCAGCCACTCCTCGAAGCTCCACGCGGCCGACCCAGGGAAGCAGGGTTTATTCTCATGCTCCTTTACGCCCAGTTGCGGAGCGACGGCCCCTGGCTGCGCCCCAGTCTGCAGGCTCTGGCACAGCATCCCTCACCTTCATGGCAGCCCTCGACCCCATTACTAAAGGGAAAGGGTGAGGATCAGCCAGGCGAGCCTCCAGTTGCACCTTGGCCAGAACTGGACCCTGGGACTTGCTCCCAATGGACCAATGAATTGTGCAGCTTTCTCATTCACTTGAGTAGAAGTTTAGTGCATGTCACTAAAAACCTCCGCATTACGATCTCTATCAGTGGAGAACTCCAGAATTTGTTGACATACTGGCTTTAAAGCCATGCAAAGTGCCTGACCTTAGAATCCGTGCACTGGTAGTGGCTTCTGATTCCTTCATGGAAAAGAAGCAATTTTAACAGGGGGTTTTGCAAGTGCCCCATGAATAAGTCTAAGCCACAGAATTTCAGCAGTGAGTGACTCTTGGACTGTTAGGGGAGGCACACATTTCCTGGGTTACAACAGGAGGAAGGGTGGTCCCCAGCCGAGGAGCCCCAGTGGCCCATCTCAGGGAGGTGGAGACACACATGCTGCCATCGCTCCATGCAGCTGGAACTGCAGGCTCCTGGCTGGCTCAGCCTGCCATGCTGATGTGCTAGGTTGGAATGGAGAGTTAAGTTCAGACGGCAGGCGCCTAGGTAAACGCACCCAGAGTGCAGGGTACCAGGGCCTGGGGCCTGGGGCCTGGCAATCCCTGCTGGCTCTGGCTACCAGGCCACAAGGACAGAGCACACCCCTGCTGGTGCCAGCCGACTCCCGAGCACTGCTGTAGAGGGCTGGTGTCCCAGCGGTCACACTGTGTGCTTACCAGGCAGGCGCCCCGTGCAGGAAGCAGCAACGGCACCGCAGGCGTGGCCCTGCTTCAAGGGCCTCTCAAGGGGCCGCGTTCTCAGCAGGCGCACCCAGTTGAAGCGCAGCTTACTGATCAGAGGGAGTGGCTGGCAAGGGCAGGGATGCTGTCCAGGGTCTCCCGGGAATTCTAGCATTGCGTACATTCAGCAAGGGACAAGGTCTCTGTTGTCCCTATCACAAGACAAAAATCACAGGTGCAGAACCAGTCTTTCCACGTCGTCCTAAGTGTCCAAGACTGGCAGGAAGGCAACGGCATGCACAACGTGCTTTACCTCGGGGTCAGTAAGGGACGGAGAAGTTCACAGTGACCATGGGTAGGGCACCTTGTCACAAAGGCAATGGGGTCTACTAAGGAAAGGCTTCGCTGCTGAACAAGAGAGGGGACGTAAAAGCACTGCCCACCGCGGCTGTAACGCCATCAGACTACCCTGAGGTATTGGATACAGGACCACAGAGATGCAGAGCTGGCCAGGGAAGGCCAAGCCCATCACGCAACCTCGGTGATCACGCGATGACGGGTTCCTGGCTCACGGCCGGCCCGAGGCAGCAGAAGCCTACCCTGCCCTGCACACAGTGCAGCGCACCATGAGCCGGCTGGCTGAAACCGGTGGACTGTTCCCAGTGGGGAGACTGGTGTCCTCAGGTGAGAATTCACCAGAAGGCTCAGGACACACCTTCCATCTGGACATGCACAGTGGGCTCTCAGCATGTGCTTCCCAAGTGAAACTTCTGGAAATCCTGGCGGGCCTGCCTGGGTGGGTGGGGAGGGGCTCCTCGGCCCAGCCTTGCAGCCCACGGGGTTGTGCTGAGCTGGGCTTCCCTCTCCGAGCTGGGGAGTGGTTGGGTCCAGGGTGGCCTCGCTGCCCATGTGCCAGTCAGCTCCTGTCTGCCTTTCTGTTTACACTGAGAACACAATGGGAGCTCCAGCCCTTCCAATACATCATTTATAAGTGCATTCTACCTCTGAATGTACAGACAGAGCTGGCTGTGGGTGAATAAGCTCTGTGAATATTGCCAAGACCCTGTGCTTTGTTCAGCATTATTCTTCACAATAGATACCACACTTTGGAAGTAATTTTAAAAAGGGAATCAAAATAGTGGTACTTTTAGCCTTTGTTTCTTTTATACCACAGTGCATTCTCTGCCTCTCATTCAGCCGCTCCCATTATACTGACAAATTAAATAAACCACTCCATTGCAGAAAGGCTTGGGCAGGCAGGCCTTCGCTCCACTGCAGCCCGGGAAGTCGAAATAAACATTGAGGTGGTTGCTGCTGGCAGTTCCAGCTAACTTCAGTCAGGGAGGAAAATACCCGGGGGTGCCCAGAATCTGAGTGGGTCAGCGGCACCCCGAGCTGCCCTGCAGCAAGTACCAACCACCGCGCCGAGGGCTGCAGCTTCCAGAAGTGCCGAGAATCCCTTCCCGCTATGTGGCCCTGCAAGCATGAATGGTGAGTCACAGGAGGCGCAGGGCACAGGGACTGGTTTGTCAGCTGGGGACAGGCTGGTGGGCGCCGCAAAGAAGAGCAGCCAGCCGCCCAGAGCCCAGAGCCCAGAGCCTCCTCCCCTTCAAGCATCTTGAACTTTCCCTCCTTTTTAAAAGACCCTCTTACATTTGCTGAACTGCTTCCCAAAGAGGGAGCGGTTCGAGAGGCAGGAGGAGAGTTCTGTTTCTCTGTCTCTCTTTCTGTCTCTTTCGCTTTCTTCTAAACTCTACTTTTACTTTTAAGAGTTTTGGATTTGTGCAATCACTCCGTAGTTTTGTAATTCAAGCAAGGAGGGAGCGCATGAGTGAGCTTTGAGCAGGCACTGCTTGGGTCTTTTTAGGGTTCGAGGCGCATGGAAGCTTCCCAGACCCTGCATCTGCCTCTGCAGCGTGTGGCCTGGGAGCACTTTTATTCAGGAGAAAGAGAGCCAAAAGTTTACACCTGGGAAGGATGCTCTTTTAAATCAACAACCGATTGTAAGAACAAAAACAAGACGAAGGCAGATTTGCCTAAGATGGCGTATACCTGGAAGTTGTTTTATGGAATCCGGGGTTGCAGCTTTGGTTATGTGTGAAGCAGTGGCTTTCCCAGAGAGTGAGCTGCCTGGTTTGGAGAAACCGTTTTCAGTGTTGTAACAATAACCTTCTAAGGTCTGCGCTGGGACCCTGGTCCTCTGCCTGCCTCCCACGCCCACTCTGAACAAAACAGGTGGAGCTGGTGGGAACCACAGTCCCAGCCTGCCGGGACCCCAGAGGCAGCTGATTTCCGTATGAAAACAGAACGGCAGCAAATGCCAGCTAGGAGGCTTTGAAGACTCAGCCACCAGCTAGGATGGCCTCATCTAAAATGCAGGCATCGGGGGCCGGAGGGGGGCTCTGTGTTCCAACAGAGGCATCCCCTGGCTTCCGAGTCAGAGGGCACTGCAGGCAAAGAGAAATATTGAGCCTGAGTAGTTTGAACAGAACCATCAGGGTTCATCTTTTATTACCAAAGACAGACTTGAAAAAGCCCAGGTGAAATTTCCTTCCATTGTCTAGGAAAATTCTCTGTAATTTGCCCCCAGGGAAATCCAAGTGCCTTGTGGCCAGGCCTCCGCCCCACCGCCCCTCTGGCCGCCTCTCCTCCCTTCCCCAAGCAAATGTCTCGGCATCCCTGGAGACCCGAGTGGTGAGCGGGCAGCTGAAGGTCAGGGCTGCCCACTGCGGCCTGACTTTTAGCTAAAGAGGCTCTGCTCTTGCCCGTGGCCCTGTCGGGTCTAATTTGATGGCATTATGCTGAGGGGGTGGGCCGCTCCTGACAGGAGGGGGTTAAATGAGATTACAAGCTCTGGGGGCTGTCAGCAGCCACGGCTGCCTAGGGATGTCAAATTGCGATTTAATGGTCAGCTTTATCTGTGCAGTAGCACCGGAGATCTGCTGTTTTCAGCAACTTAATTGGCACTGTGTTTGCAGGAGTGTTTCGGGAGGTGGGACAGCTGACCAGATTTTAGTGCTGAATTATTTAGAGATCACACTGGCAGAATGTCAGTGGCCATCGGTGGCACGACTTGTTTTTCTGGGGCACAGGAAGCTCATGGACGAGCAAGGTGCTAAATTCTGCTGTGACACCAGGGCTTTCTAAAAACGTTCGCAGGGTCTGATGTAGCAGGGTTTACTCACAGAGAGATAAACGGAGAGTAACAGCTGCTATCACAACACATGTGCGCATCTGATTGGTGGGCGTTGAGACCCACACAAGGAAGCAGCTCCGCACGGCCCTGTGTGCACAGATGGCCCCGGGGGAGCTGCCTGCCCCTGGGCTGAGTGACGGGGACTTGGGTGGATGTGCCCAGCAGCAAGTGCACAGCAGAGCTGTGTGTGCCCTTGCGCAGGGAGTCCTTCTGTGCGAGGCGTGTGTACCACATGGGCGTTTCGTGCACGTGTATGTGCAGGAGGGGGCTCAGTGTCTGCACTCGTGTGGGGTGTCTGCCTGTGCATGACGCCTGGGTTTGAGCAGCAGGCGCAGCCGTGTGTGAGTGGCGTGTGGAGGGCACCGTGTTTGTGGGGTGGCGTGTACGAGTGTGCGGGAGGGTGTGGCCATGTGTGCGCAGTCCTGTGTTTTGGTGCACACGTGTTTGTTGAGGAATGTGCACGTGCGGGGTGAGTGGGCGTGTGTGTCTCTGAGCAAAGAAGAGGCCACAAGCATCCTGCCACGCGGAACGAGCCAGCCCCCAGCCGCCCGTGCTGGGTCCCAGGGCATGTGCACCTGTGAACACGGCTGTGCGGAGGGCCCGTGGGCTGCCCGGCTGGGTTCCTGCAGGGAACAGGGTGTTGGGCAGGAGTCTGGGCAGACAGGGTGGAGTAGGGCTGCCCTCACAGGAGGGACCCTGGGTGGCCGGGACCAGCACCCTTGTGGGATCGCCATGGGAAGAAGAAGGAAGAAAGAAGAGCGAGCATTCCGCCGGCAGACATCAGCACTGTTCCAGTGAGGGGTCAGCCCGGCTAGTTCAGGATTAGTAAATTTAATATCCTGTCAAAATCCTCACGATAATGAATCCTGGCTGGCCGGGCTGGCACAGTGGCTTCGCGCTGCAGCCAGAGAGATAGCACAGCTAATTTATGAGCAGAGGATTGTGCTGCGCTGGCAGAGCAGGCTGGGCCTGAGCCGCGGAGGGCGGTCACCACCCACCCAGGAGGCCCCAGTGCAGCCCGGAAAGATCCTCAGCACAGGTGACCTCTGTGTGGCTGGTTCCTGAGCACCTCGGGTGTCCTAGAAGAACCAGGAAAATGCCTTTAGGATTAGAAAAGTCTAATCCTAAAATGACTGTCCCCAGCCTGTTGGGATGCCCCTGAAAGCCAGGGTAGGAGGGTAGCCATGGAGGGGGAGGCCAGAGCGCCTGGCATGCGGATGTGCGCTCTGGGAAAAGGAAGAACAGGGGCCGCAACTGCCACCGGGCCAGCCTGGGTGGGTCATGGGTTGCAAGGGTAGAGCCAAATGTCATGGTCCTCAGCCAGGGACACACGAGCGGGAAAGTTCCTGCGCAATTTGTTCAAGGCTCTGCACCTCTCTAAGCAGCTGTCAGGGCCGCGCATTATGGTACATTGAATCTGAATGGGGCTCTCAACATCAAACCCCACATCCATTATGATACCATCTCCCGCTCTAAGCCGTAATGCTTATTAATTCTGCACCCATGCTCTCTGGCTCCGGCAAATGTATTCCAGCAGCCCAGCATTTAATTTAATTAGTACAGCTGGGCCCGCGCTCTCCCGCCTGTGTTGGAGGCATTGTCAGCACGTTCTGCCGCGACACAATTACTGATTGCTTTTAGATAGGCAGAAATATGATTAGGGTATTGGGTGACTGTATCATAAGCCTTATTAGATTCATTTGAAATCTGGAGATAAATAGGAAACTTTTATTTGCAGTGTAATGAGATTATGCTTATTAGGCCAAGGCCTCACGACCTTTAGCAAAGAGCAGCGCGTCAGTGGGATTAGACCCGGGAACACTCTCTGCTCCCAGCCTCTGGCACCTCCCCTCGCTGCCGAGGCTTAACTGTTGTGGTACTGTACGCACCTGAGGCCACCTCCGTGTCCCCCTCAGGTAAAGGCTGCGGGCGTCCCTTTTCCTTCCTGAAGTCTCTCGGGTGCACACGTCTGGAGACAGGGTTGTTTCATGAGAAATAGTTTAAAAAATCAGTGTGCAGATTGAAAGAAATTATCCTTTCAGATGTACGCATTACCTCTGAAAGGTATTTGCGTGTGTTCGACGTCACTTACAGTTAGATGTCACTTACAGAGCCTGGCCTGTCAGCATCTTAGAAAGCCACCTGGAGCCAGCCAATGCCGTGCTGGGTTTGGACAAGCAGCAGCCGCTGGAGAGGCCCACATTTCAGTCGGTGTTTACGAGGCGCTCCCAAGTTTCTAATATCAGGCGCTTCTACCCAGAATAAACCAGTGCCAAGTGGAGTGCGGCCACCCCAGAGGGCCGGCAGTGGAAGTCTAAAACAGTTTAGGGTAGAGTATTTGAGCTGAATCAGGTCGAATGCAGGTTTTGGTTATGGAAAACTCTACTTTTAAACACAAGGAGAAGAATAATGGCTCTGCGGTTTCTTTAAACTGTGAATTGTCTCCTGCAGGACTCGCCATTCTTATCAGATCATTCAAAACATTGCTTGATTTTGATCATCTAAATAGATCGTTCTCATCCGTGCAGCTGTGGCTTAATTCCAGTCACATGTGAAGAGTCAACGTGTCTGCCATGACTTACGCAGAATGAGAAGCAGTTATTTCTTAGTTAAATGTATGGTCAGATCAGGATTTGCAAGTAGACGAACCTCAGCTGTCTCGCTGAGACCCACGGTGAGCAGGAACAGGGTCTGGCAGGATAAGGCCTGGTGGTGCAGGCTTCCCCGGAGGGCGACAGGAGAGCTGGGAAACAGGCAGCAGGGACGATTTTACAGTGTGGCGAACGTGCGTGATGACACTGAACTGTGCCCTTAGAAATGGTCGAGAGGGCAGACCATGACGTATTTTACCACAACAAGGTAACAGGAAAGGAAAGAGAGGGATGGGTCTGCAGGACAGCCGCGGGCAGCAGGCGTGCAGACCTGGGGGGCCACGGCAGCGACAGCCCAGCAGCTCACCTGCCCCTGGCACCAGTGGAGCAGAAAGGGCTTCCCACACCCACGCTGGGTCCACGCGGCAGGCTGTGCCTGGCTCCCGCAAGCCCGAATCGACCTCTCCCTGCCAGGCAAACACACCCAAGCCAGCGGGCACACTTGCTCTTTCCCCAGAGTGCCCGCCACAAAGATCCGACTGGGTGCTGGCAGCACGGTTGCCATCCCGAACTGGAATCGGCTGATGCTGTCCCGGTGTCACTGGTCAGAACTGGGTGCGAGGAGTGAAGCCGAGGTGCCACACGCTGCGGGGACTGTGTCGTCAGTGGCTCTGAGGAGGAGGCAGCAGCAGTCCCCCACCCATGTTTGAGCAAGAGGGGGCGAAAAGGAGGCAGGACTCCTGGGCGCAGTGTAGACAGCGGCAGAAAGGGAGCCAGGGTGCGCGTGGCCACCGCACCGTCCCCAGCCTGCCGGCAGAGCCCCCGCCCTGGTGAAGTCGCAGGCACACCTCTGCCCTGCAAGACGGGCCGTGCCTCTCCAGCCGCCTTCCTGCCACTTGCAATGTCCATTGTGATCTTGCCATTTAAATAAATAACAAGAGCCCCTGAAATAGGAGCGCAAAAGACAGAGTCGGGTTTCTATGAGAACTAGGTGGAGAACTCAAGGGGCTTTTTTAAAATATAGAATCACTGATTGTGAAGCCAGTATAAAATCGTGGGAACTTAAGAATCTAAGGTCACTTGGCTTCACAAATGGTTTTAGCGGATTGTTTCACTTTAAGGACACTTAGGAGATGTGTCATGGAGAGGGGTCTTCATGCAGGAAGAAGACTGGGCCAGCAGGTCAGCAGTCGCTAGCCGCCCGTTAGAGTATTTGTGTTTTGCATTAAGATGTGTCACACGTAGAGCTGTGGTTTTTGAGAATCTGATCACCCACCCGTTCCATGCCATGGCCCAGAGGACTCCGGTGGGCAGTTGGTGAGCAGGCAGTGCAGCCTGGCTGGTCTGTCCTGCCTGAGGCAGCCCCAGCGCCAGGACCCCCGGGAGTTCTGTGGAGGTCATTCGGCTGCATTATGGTGGGATGAGCAGGAGGCACAGATAGGCGCCTACAGGTGCATGTGAGCAGCGCCCAGTCCTGTGCCCTCAGGCCAAGCATGAGGACGGCGGGCTGCAGCAGGGCAGGAGGTGCCCGTGTGGCAGCCCTCGCCCCTCAGTCACTTCCTAGAGAAGGCTAGTGTTCCTCCTCAGCCCTCCAGGGCCATCAAGCAGCCATCACACGGAGCCTGCTCTCCTCTGTCCTCCCACTCGGGCTCCAGAGGGAAGCTTCCCAGGTGCACCAGGCACCCGCCACTCAGGAGAGCCTGGGAAGGGGCTGGATGTGTCTGTCCTGAGCAGGGTCCAGCTCAGCGTCCTCACACTCGGTCTCGTGGCCACATGGCCAGGGCCGAGTGACTCCACGGCCGTCTGGCCTCAGCGAGACAGGCTCTGCATCTGAGGGGAGAAATGACCCGGCCACTAGTGCTTCATGCCATGGGTTGTTCCTGGCCAGGTTGGTGAGTTTCTCTGGGAGTGTTTTAGTCGTGGGTCAAAACGGGATGTCATAATAGCGACAGATGGTTGTGCACCGGCAGAGCGAGACCAGTGACACTCACTGATCACTCCACAAGTAGGACGTGATTTAGGAGGTATGTGTGCGTGTTTGGGTGACGCCCGGTGGATCTGGCACCACATCCCCCCACACAGCTGGCTCTCCCCACCTGCCCAGCGCCATCAGCTGGCTGTCCCCACGCTGACTCAGAAGGGCGAGTAGGAAGAAAGCACACCTTCAAACTAGTCCTTTCTCTTCTTAGTCATGCCCAAAGAACCCTGCCATTGGAGCATTTTATATAGTCAGTCCAGGTCTTCTTGCTGTTTTTGTTTTAGCCAAAGAGGAAAGATTTGGGAGAAAAAGAGAAAAAGAAAAGAAAAAGAGTTAGGTGGCAGGTGAGCAGCCACGCAGGTCTGCTGGGCTGCCACACCGGTGCATCTCGGTTTTGGGGCTGGAAGACTGAGATCGGGTGTGGCAGGCTTTGAGGGAGGCTCTGTCCCAGCCTCCCCGCCTCTGTGGTTGCTGCCATCTTTGGCGTTCCTGGGCTCATAGATGCAACACCCTGACCTGGGCTGCATCTCCCCAGGGCACTCTGCCTCCTGGGTGTCTGTGAGCATGTTCCCCTTTTCATAAGGACCTACTTGTACTGGCGTGGGCCCCACACAGTGTGTCCTCACCTGCACTGTGGCATTCATGAAGATCTGTTCCCAAAGAAGGCCACACTCCAAGCTCCTGGGCTGGCGCTTGGATATAGCTTTGGGGGAAGCACAGCTCCACTCACGGAAGAGCAGGAATTATTCTTTACAGAAATGGCGACTGTCACAAGGAAGTGGGAGAAGTCACCACTCGTGACAGTCCCGGCACCTCCTGGGCGGCCTGAAGCTGAGCGGCCTCGTCCTGGGGACTCAGTGTCACATCCAGGCTTGTTTTTGTGACAATATTTTGTTGTCTGTCATCTCTTTCCCTCATATGAGATGGCAAACTTGCTCCATCCTGACTTGAGGAACCACCTTGCAGGCATCTCAGCAGAAGGGGAATATGGGACAGAGGTGGGGACCAGGATAGGCACCCATGGAACCTGGGTCATCCAGTTGCAAGCTAGAGTCTAGGATCACAGTCTGGGAACAGCCATGACTCTGGATCTTGCATGTAGTGTAGACCAGGGTTGGGGTTCCCCACCCTGTGGGACTCCAAGGAAGCTTGTGAGCAGAGTCAGCTGGGTGCTGCCTCAGTCTGGGAAGCTGGCTTGCCTGAGCAGAACCAACCCCTGGGGTCACAAAGGGGTCTTTGAGGGACTCCAACCCAAAGCCATCGTGAGAGCGTAGCTCCAGGGAGGGTGATGGCCTCTACAGCTTGGCTGTAGGTGGCAGAATTCAGATCTGGGTGTGAGGTTTGACACTACATCTCAGCAGCTGCCCATGAGGGCCTGCCTGATATTCCAAGAGCCCCCAAGCCCCAGTCTGTCTCACTTTCCTTCTTTCATTGGAGCTCATTATGTGAAACCTTCCCAGAAATTTTCCTTGATTAAAACAGACTAAGCAAAAGATACCAAAACCTATGGGATGCAGCAAAAGCAGTTCCAGGAGGGAAGTTCATAGCAATAAATGCCTAGATCAAAAAATAATATTCCACACAAACAGCCTAACTTTACACTTCAAGGAGCCAGAGAAGCAAGAACAAACCAAGTCCAAAGCCAACAGGAAGGAGAAAACAATATGGAGCAGAAGTAAAGGAAATAGAGTATAGAAAAAATCAACAAAACCAAGAGTTTCATGTCGTAATTATTTCAAATGTATATCAAAATATCACATTGTATGTCTTAAGTATATACTATTTTTATTTTTATAAAATTTTTGAGACATGACCTCACTCCAGCATGACCAGCTGTTGTCAAAGAGAACAGATAAGTGGGCGAAAGGGAAGCCGTGCACACTGCTGGTGGGGCGCACGGCATGTGGAAACAGCACAGCCGTCCTCAGAGGTTAGAAACAAGCACAGGCCCTGGCCATCCCGCTCCTGGCCATACATCCAAAGGAACTGAAATCATGACCTTGAAGAGCCCTACCCCCACGTGTACTGTAACAATGGTCAAGAAATGGAAACAGCCTGTGTGCATCGTGGGTGAATGGATAAGGCAACATGGTGGACATGCACCGTAGAACTCTCTCCTGCTTCAAAAGAAGGGTTGCTGTTTGCAACACCTCTCAGTGAAATAAGCCAGGCATAGGGGACTGACCCTCCTGATGCCTCTATGATAACTCTGAAGGAGTCCCACTCATGGAGCCGTGGTGGTTGCTAGGGCTGGAAGGGAACGTGGACAAGGAGGGCCAAGTTTTCTGTTGTACGAGAAGGATGAATTCTAGAACATCGTGCCTTTAAATCAACATTTAAAAACGTTGCTAAGAGGGTAGATCTTATGTTACGTCTCCCTAATCATTATCTTAATAATAGCTGTAACTAAGAGTCAGGGATCCTCTGCACATTTGGGGAAGCTTCATGAACAGACTGTGCCGATGGTTTCTCAGGCCAACGCTTACCTCCAAACCCATCAAGGTGCATGCACTGATGATGTGCGAACTTTCATTATATTAAAACAACTAAATGCAAAAGAAGGTTGAAGGAAATATTTAACCTAGCATGAATCCACCCCATGAGAGGAGATGAGCATTAGGGTAGCCGTGCCAGGGGCCCCAAGAATCTCCTGGGACTCACTGTGGCAAGCATCACGCCATCTTAGCCTCTGTGTAGAATGGCTCCACACCGAATGTTAGAAGCAGATTCTCACCTGTACCAGGACCCTCTCGATTACCACCTAGGGCAAGGGCTGGGAAGCCTGTGCTCTCCAAAAGCACCTCCGCTTTCGGAGCAACCCTGCAAGTTAGGGAAAGGCTGTATTCTCTTTAATTCTCACAAGTCTTTGAAGGAGACGCCATCACCTATGAGGAAGCTTAGCTTAAAGGAGGAGCTTGCCACAGTCAAACAGCTAGTAAGCTCTGAAGGCCACCCTCAGCACCATGATGTTCACTGTGAATAGAGGGACATGCACTTTGGGCATAATGATATCCACTCTAGACACTGTGACATCTACCCCATACACGACAATGTCCACCATGGGTGGAGTGCATCCACCCTAGTCATGGTGATGTGTACCCTAGACATACTGATGTCCACTGTGGGCATGGTGGTGTCCATTCTAGACATGGTGACGTCCACCCTAGGCGCAGTGATGTCCACCGTGGGTGTGGTGACATCCATTCTGGACATGGTGACAGGGTGAATGGAAGAGAAATTCGGGCAGAGAAGGCAGTTCACAGTCTCAGCTTTGGGCTCGCAGCACACGCCCGGCCCTGCGCCGCAGCCCTGGTGAAGAACTGTAACCTTAAGCACAGCAGGCATCTTAGAGTACCCACAGGCACAGCGTGCACCAGCTGGTACTACTGGGCGAGCAGAGGAGGAGCCATGGGAAATGCCCCTCACCGTTCCCCACAGGGCCCGAGACAGCGGCAGCACTGCAGTTTCCGGGTAGCCTGCGCACTAGCAACGGGAAACGCATCGCTCAGTACTAGATACATGTTTGCCACTATAAATAGAAACAAGTCTTCCCTCTGGCCTTGTTTTAAAGCACATGTGTATAGGGGAAACAATGACGAGTCCATTCATGGAAGTGTAATAATTGCTATATGTTTGCTTGATATGGATTCAAAGGTAAATCACAACAGAAGTAATTAGAGTAATTATTAAAGTCTGCCTTTAATCTGGAAGCCCCAGGGAACATTACGCATTGATTCTCTGGAGCCTGATATGCTTGGTACTCAAACGTGCTGCCTCTGGAACCTTCCGCAGGTCTGCTGGTGTTTGGGATAACATTTTTGCTGGAGGTCGTGTCTCACTGTGATATTCTCTGTGAGGCTACTCGGGGTGCTTCCAAGGAAACCAAAACTCGGCAGAGAAAGCGTTAGTGTTTCTTGGATCACCTTCCTTGGTGTTCATAACTCCAAGTTTTCTAGAATTTTGTCCAAATTAGAAAACTGGAGGCAAAGTGCTCTTAGTGAGAGACTGGACTCCCGACTGTCTCTTCTTCCAGATCCATCAGAGTGAGAAGTCCTTGGGGACAGTGTCAGTTTAGCCAATTGCCATGGAATTCTGTGACAGTTCTCTAGAACCCAACTTGCTATCCCTGAAAATCACTGACTGAAGAAAAATACCCCACACACAGTGGGCCTGACTTGTCCTTAGCTGATTCGCCCAAATCATTCTGTGTGCACCTGTGGGCTTCCATCAGGAGGGGAACTCTTTCCCCTCCCCAAGGGGCGGGGTGGTGGAGCTGGCCTGGTATGATCTGCTTGCTCCAGTGTCTCTGTAAGTACGTGCTGTCCCTTGCCCAGCCACGTTTAATCTATTGCTCTGAGATGGAAGGGAAGTTAGGATTTGCAATTATATCTTCACTTACCAGAAAGTGATTCCCTAGCAGGTCAAACAGGGTCCTTCTGGGGTTCAACCAATTCATTCCTTCATTAGAACACCTACCTCTGTGGCGTTGGTGGAGACTGGATGTATAGGATTCATAATCTAATTAAACAGAACAAACGTAAGTATATGAAGACCAGCACACAGCAGTGTGCCGAGCGAGAGCCAGTGGAGTCCAGCCACGTGGCCTGGAACTCCAGTGCGGCTCCAGGCCCTGGGACCTCAGGCAGGCCATTCGTCTTCCCTGGGCTTTGTTCTTCCTGTCTGCAAAATAGGGGTGGAATGGCCCCTGTGTCCCAGGGCTGCTGGGTGGAACTGGGGAGACCACGTAGGTGATGAGGTGGCCTGGGCTTCCCTGTGGAGTCCTCCTTAGTGTGAGCCCCGGCTGCTGCTGAGGCAGCGCCTCCTCCTGCCCTCCGTGAAGTCAAGTGACTGTCAGAGGGGAGTCACCTTTTCCTTCTCTTAAAGGAGATGCGCCTCCAGGGACTGGGTGCAGGAGAAGGCGTAAAAGGAGTCCGGTCATTTCTTTCCTGCTCTGGATCCCACAGAGTCGGTGGTAGCCTCAGGGGCAACTGCACCCCGTCTTCCTGTCAGGGGCCTTGCTGGGGACTTCCCACGACCCAAACTGGTCTGATAACAGTTCTTGGCAGACACACTGGCCCATGTAGAGAGGGACTACCACGCACCCTGGCACGCGCCCAGGGCTTCCCTGTGCTGGTCTTACTGTCACCTGGTGGTTCCCTGCAGGGCTGGGAACAGTAAGCCAGGACAAAAATCAAGGATTGTGTGGGTGTGGTGGTGCACGCCTGTAATCCAGCAGCTCAAGAAGCTGAGGCAGGAGGATCACAAGTTCAAAAACAGCCTCAGCAAAAGTGAGGCACTGAGCAACTCAGTGAGACCCTGTCTCCAAAAACATACATCCCAGGGCTGGGATGTGGCTCAGTGGTCGAGTGCCCCTGAGTTCAATCCCCAGTACCTGCCCCCCTCCAAACAAAGCAAGCATCATAGGAAGAGGTTGGTGCACAGTCACTGAGACTTATTGCTGAAGATTTTTAAAACTAGTAACTGGAGGGCTGGCCTAGCAGGTCTGAGGCCCTCAGTCCAGCCCCAGTAATACATACAAAAGCAAAAACAAAAACAAACCCACAAAACTGGTAAAATCATAAACAAAGCAAGTTTCTGAGAATGAGATGGCTTTCTGGCTGGTCTCCACACAAATGCCCAAGAACACAGAGCTCAGGCGCTTGGTCAGACATTCCCCAGTGTGGACCCCTCCTTCAGTAGGAGCGGCTGAGGTAATACAGCCAACAAGCTCTCATCCTGGGCAGCAGGCTTGACAGCTCAGGTTTCGTCTCAGCCATCGATGCAGGGGATATTTCTTCCTTCATCTCCAAACCACATGAAAATCAAATGTCCATCTTTAACCGGTGCCCTGAATTTCCTGAGCTTACAAAAGCATCTGAAATAAGTAACAAACATAGATGCTGATGGGCACCAAAAGCAAAGCTGGGTGTCTCGTGCAAATGAATTCCAGGACAGACGGATGTACGGAGCCGCCTCTACACCAGCGCCGGGCACAGGCCCACAGCCACAGCCAGCGCTGTTCCTGCAGTACGGGTACTCGCGTCTCATCTCGGGATCCTGGCCAGGGACAGCTTACTTCAAAAGGTTCCTGGGAGGCTCGGTGTCACCCACACCTGCACCTGCAGGGTGATGGCGAGGAAAGTGCTCCAGATGGTCGTCACAGTGCTCCGCCACACGTGGAATGTGGCAAAACGGGAGCACCCAGGAGCCAGAGCCGGAAGTGGAATTTTCCAGCCTAGAAGGCATGATCAGGGTGAGGGGGCAGGACTCCATGGAAGGGAACTTCAGGGTCAGTTGTAAGTCTGACTGGCACAGTTGCCTAAGGGACTGGCTGTCCAGGGGTGGCTTCAGATGCTCCATGTGGGGTCTGTATGGGTGCAGAGAAGGACATCTCTGCAGAGTCCACAGACCACCCTGCCTGCATGATGGTTCCCTACAAATGTGTGGCTGAGCAGCATAGCTTTCCTGAGCACAGAGGACATGCAGGGCTGAGCAGGCGGAGAAGCTTGCAAACAGCAGCTGCTGGAACAGAAGGTCCACCCGTGGGAAACCAGCACACACGGTAAACACAAGCAGGGTCACTGCACAGAGCCAGCCTAGGATGGCTCTCCCCAGCCGGCACTGGTGCCGCTGCAGGCACCTGAGGCTCTGGGTCTGAGGGGTGCTCCCAGGAGAAGGAGCACCTGAGACCAAGGGCAGTCTCCTGTGCCGAGGGTACAAAGCCCAGATTCCACGTCCTTCCAAGCAGTGTTCAGTAACTACCATTCGAGGTCATCACAGAAGTGGTCTGGGGCCGGTTTTGGCCTAAGAATGGAGCCACGCAACAGGATGGGAAAGCCTGGAGAGTGCCGACGGCTGTGAGTCCTCTACTACGCGCAGGGTCCACCTGGCACGAGAAGCTCAGACGCCACCTCAGAAACGTACGTTCATCAATTCTAAATTTGCGGAACAGAGCAGCTTGGTGACCTGCTTAGTGAAGTACAGATGGGGTCGTCAGGGATGTCTGAAGCCAAATGTGAGGCGGCAGCTGCTGGTCACACTGCCCCCTCCACCAACCTGCGGGCAGAGATGGCGGAGAGACTCCACTCCATCCAGCGGTGGAGATGTGGACGGGCTCTCCTCCCTGTTCTCCAGGGCCATGAGGTTGCCCAACGTGGCTGAAGAACACTTAGAACAAACCTCTCTTCATGTCCATTTCATTTGATCCAGGAACTTTTTGGATAAAAAGGTACTCCAAAGTGCAAACATCTAAATCCACCTGTCATTCAAACCTCGGTGGGAACTACAGGGGTGGAATGGGGAGGGTCTGCGTGGCCTGCCCCTGCCCAGCGGGCCCTCTCAGTCTGGGCGGGGTGGCCTGTTAGGCACCTGACTCCTGGGACATGGCGGGGAGGGCAGTGTCATTGCCCCTGCCCAGCAGTCTGGCCCAATCTCCCCTGCTGGCCCACAAGACTGGCACGAGTCCACCAGAGATTCCAGCAGTGCCAGCTCTGTACCAAAGTTTTGGCCAGAATTATGCCACATGTCTAAGGCAGGTTGGCAACTGACACCCAGCTCCAGCCTTTCCCTGGCCTCTATTGGACCTCCCTTTGGCACCAGTGACTTTTTTGATTTGAGGATTGGGTTGTTTTCCATTTGGCAGAGACCGGCTGGCTGAGGAGATGGACATTTCCAGCAGGGAGGTAGATTTGAGGTTGTATACACCCCAAGGCCCACCTGATACCTCTAGTATGAGGAGATCAGAAGGCAGAAATAGAATGGGCCAATCAGAGGTCAGAAATAAGAATGGGCCAATCAGAAGGCAGAAACTAGATGGACCAGTAAGAGGTCAGAGGCTGAAATGGGCCGATGGGAGGCCAGGTATGTGAACTGAGGCAGGAGGCTGGTGGGGGCAGGAAGCAC
>CM053404.1:141565406-141673273 GCA_028644305.1 Xerus rutilus
CCCCCCCGTGCCACCGGCCCTGACACTGTCCCCATGCCACCATCCCCACCCCGCGTGTTCCCGGTGCCCCCCCCCCGTGTGGCCCTTCCCCGTCCACAGCCTCCGTTAACGGGGCAGCGGGGTTTCTTTCTTTCCCGTTTACTTTCCGCCTCACCTTTGTCAAGTAACAGCAGATCTGCACTACACGTGAAGGAAATCGTGAGGCCTTTTAATTTCCATTCCAGTTGATTTGACGTCCAAGTTTATGCTGTTATTTTGTAGAAGGAGCAACAGGGGCGATTTAAATTCAGGAAATTTCATCCATAGGTGCCACATTTACTTTTCACGACGTGCCCCTGGTGAATAGAGTTTATACAGCCCTCTGAATGGGAGCAGCAGTGCCCGAGGCAGCTGGAGGCAGGCAGGAGGATGCCCGGCCACCGCATAGCAACCGCGAGGTTTCCAAGGCAAATCGCCCCTCCGACCCTACGCAACCAGTGAGAACATCAAAACATGCCTCGCACAAGATGGCTGGTGCCCATTAGCGTTAGGGCTGCTGCTCCATCGGGAGTGACAGAGCCCTAATTATTAAGGTAATTAGAAGTTATAACACTGGCAACATTCGAGGGAGAACTCACAGGGCCCATTAACAATGTTACTTTAAGTGATCTGGCTGTGAACTGTTCAAATCTCTAATTACATTACACGTCTGTCTTCAAGGGTGATGTGATCAACTGATGGGAGCAGGGATTAATGTCTAGAGACCACTGTGTGACCCTCCTAAGTGCTGCTTTCACAGGAATGGGCTTCAGGAATGCCATTTGGTTTTCTTCTGTTGAACTGTATACATTATGCAGCCAAAAAATCCTGACCTTGATACATTTATGTGCATTTTATGCACTTTTTAAAATTCTTTCTGCTGTTTAATTTGCTTCTTTATGTTTATTCGGTATTTACATCAACCTGGTTAAAGATAAACCTAGATGCCTGTAGTTAGATTCTTTTTTAGATACATATAAACACTTAAACATTATTATTTAACTGCTATAAAATCAAGTTTTGGTAATATAGAATTATAAAGGAGATCTTCCAATAATATACCATTGAACTTTTGTAACCAGAGTAAGAAATTTTATATTGCATCCATCATAATCTTGTGGTTTCCTAGAGAGATTTATCATAACACCCAAATTGTTTTGTAAGACCCAATAAGGTTTGCTTATTTGCCCTAAGTCATTACCTAATTGCTGTGTTTAAATGATGTGGCGTTTTTAATTAGACTTCCAGAAAGGACAGCATTTCAAGTTGACTTTATTGAGAGCTTTGCTTTTATTTTATGAGCCATCTGTCATTTGAAAATCACCTACTAATTCATACCACACACAACTTACAGATATTGAGAATGACATTCCTTCATTTAAAACCAGGGATGCCGGGGCCACGCATGCTGGACTGAGGGCACAGCTGCAGTCTCTGTCGCCCTGAATCGATAGCACGATCCACTCCCCTCTGCTCTGTCCGGCTCCCGGCCAGCTCTGCTGCAGCCTGTGCTGGGGCCTGGGAGCCCTCAGGGCAGCCCACCCCTCCCCCAAGAGTCCTGGGTTCATGCCCACCTACAGGGGAGGGGCTGATGCTGCTGCTCCCTGGAGCTCATGTTAAGTGTCCCCATTGTCACGTGAGCTCTGCAGCCTCCCTGAAGAGACAGAGGAAACCAGGGCCCCGGTTCTTGCTGGGATCCATGCTGGGGGGGCCAGCAATGAGGACACCTCTGCCTCAGCAGGTCTTCCCCTCTGCTGACTGCTGAAGTGGTGGCACCAGCGGAGCCCTTGGAGTGGACACCCAGCCAGCCAGGGGAGGGAGGTCCACCCTAGAGTGAGGACAGGCCTTCAGCCTCCAGTGAGACACGAAGGAGGATGATCACCTGCCTCTGGGAAGTCGCTGCAGAGACACTTCCAAGGTCTTTTGATCCCAAACTTGAAAGAGTGAGGAAGCTAAATTGGGAGGTGCCATCCCCCTCCCACAGCAGACATGGTATTACTTGTCTGCCCACTGTTCCCTCCTGAGGGAATCCTCAAGCGTCCACCCTCCTCCTCTGCTGATCATGAGTCAAGGGGAGCGGCCCAGCCCAAATGCATAGCGCCTCCTCAATGGCCACAGCCTGGTCCCAACGGACACAGGTGTAGACACAGTACGAGCAACCTGGCACAAGATGCCGATCGTAGCTTCTTGGCCCGCGAGATGTATGTAGAGGTCTTGCTCCCCATCACCTTGGACATGGTGCAAGAGAGTGAGAGCACCTGGCCCTGTTTGAACGTGGTGCTGGCAGCTGGGCACAGCCTGGGAAGACTAGCCTGAGGTCAAGGCAGTGCGTGAGGATGCCCCAGAGGCAGAGGAAGAGCCTGCCTCCTCCTTCACCCACATAAAGCCCCGAGCCACACTCTTTGGTGCTCCCTTGTATTTGAGATTATAATTAAATTTTGAAATAGACTTTTAATGTTCTCACCACAAAGAAAGGATAAATTGGCGAAGTGATGGATGTTAATTAGATTAACTAAAATTTTCTATTATGTGTACATGGATCAAAATATTACATTTCCCCCCATAAATATACACAATCATTTATCAATTAAAAATAAATTTTAAAAAGACAGAAAAACAGAAATAAATAAAAGGAGATTTTTATAAGTAACAAACAAACAAAAGTTCCTTATTGTTAAAGACCTTTAAAGGGGGATTTCAGTTACTTGCAGCCAAGAGCATCCCTGCGCAGCCCAATCACGTGGCATTCTCATCTCAGGTGCTCCCCAGTGAAGAGCAGAGTAAACGTGCAGCACTGGGCCCCTGTTCCAGAACAGGGAGCAGAGTGGCCACTAACTGAGAGATGAGCAGAGGAGATCATCCCTTAAGCTTCTGGAGTCCAACGAGTGCCGAGTACTGGTGACGGTATTGAAGAATGAATGGCCATGAGGACCCAAGAGGAGAGCCATGAGATCCTTCTGGGCTCCAGACCCTTCCGCCTCCACTGGCCCCACATCGAAGGTCCTGCCCCTGCTGAAGCCTGTTCCTCACGGGCCGCTGAGCGACACAGGGCACCTGGGGAAGAACCATGGCCAATCTTCAAGCAAGGCTCTCAGTGCTTCAGCCCCCTCTTCCCACGTTGGTCCAGAAGGAACATTTGTACACTCCACCAGCACTGCCTCTGCCTCTGCCTCTGCAAGGCCACTGCACCTTAGGCTGGTCAGAAAGAAGGCGGCAGGAGAGACTGGAGTCCTCCCTGCTCGGCACTGTGTCCCCAGCACACAGCAGCCACCTCTGGGCCTGGAGTGTGTGGCTGAGGCAATGCTGCTGGCCGGGTGCTGCCTCTGCTGTACCCGTTCACCCCCAGCCTCACGCCACCCCACAGCGGGGTCGCTAGCCCCCTGTGCAGCCACAGGCGGGACAGGTCTCGCTAAGCTCACACTCTGGTGCCTTTTTACTAAAGCAAGTCAAATGCCTCTGGCAGTTGAGCCAGGGTTTACGGCTAACAATTCCAGTTTCAGTGCGTCTTTCCAGCTCTCCTATAGATACTTTTGCTGTGGCCTTTGGAAATACCTGACGAGAGATTTAAGATTAATTGAACCTTTCATTAAATGTGAAGGTGAGCTCATTTGGATTGTGGAATTGGCCATCACCAAAATCTGTAAAGCTAAATATGTAGAAATTAAATGTTCTTCACCCTGACCCCAGGTGGTACATGGGCGGGGTGTGCCCAGTGCCAGGTGTCCTTTTAGTAGTTGTGTTTGTCCACCTGGGAAAACACACGTGTGTGCACACGCACGGACACACACCCTTAGTGGTGGTCACATGGTTCTCCATGAGGAGCAAGACTGAGGGGCTCTGCCCAGGTAACAGCACCTCCCCAGCCTCAGAAGTGTGTGACGAGCTTCACGCTTCTGCATTTTTGCCGTCAGCACATAGCAGCATTTATTTTGGGGTCGTGTGGGTGATTTTGCACAGGAAGAGAAGGTAGCTTGACAGCAGCTCTACGTTCAGTGTGCCGCATCCAGCATCTTCTCCGGCGCCTGTAATGCCACCTGTGAACGCTGCGGCAGGCCACAGGGGCGCCTGATGTCCTTGCAAGCCAGGACCCAGTGAGCCCTGGTCCCCTGTGTCCCAGGGGACCTGTCCTGCCTGTGTTAACAAAAGGAGCAGGCCCTGCCTGGCCCAGGAGGGGAGGCCTCCTGCCACCCCCTCTGCCGCACGCTAACCCCTGTGCCTCCTCGTGCCTCGGGATAAGATCGAGCACTTCTTAGTCACTGCAAAACATCAGCGCGTTAACTTGCAACACGTAGGAAGGCCTCGGTGAAAAAGGGAATCAATCCTATGAAGTGTAAAGAATTTTTGAACTAAAATTAGTGAGATTATTAACATTCGAAAATCACGAACTCAGCAGGGGCACTAAAACATTTCATTTTAAGAGCATTGCCTCAGAAGTGCTCTGAAAACAGGGAGCCGGGACGTGGCCTGGAACCTGGGCTTTCCCTGCCCTTCCCGTTCCCCTCTCTCTGCTCATGGTGCCCTTCCCTGCACCAGCACAGGACTGAGTCCTGCAGAAGCCTGGCTTCACAGCATCACAACCACCTGTGTGTGCCCAGCACATCTGTCTACAGGACACGTGCCTACACGTGTACACACCTGCAGCACCATTAAATAGCAATTTAAGTCAAGGGTAAGTGCCTCTGATCTCAGCAAGTGGTGCTTAGTACTGTTGTTTTTGAGATCAAAGGGTTCAAGGATTGTGGCTTTGAGGGTGCAGCGCTCACAGACTCAACTTCGAGCTTGTCCTACAAATGAAGCTCATGCCAGAGCATGGCGCAAGGTCCCGAGTGATCTACGTAGCTGGACGCCATCAGGAATCCCTGGCCAGTTCTAGAACTCAAAACCTGTGCCAAGAAAGAGCAGGAAGCTTCCCTTTGCCACATGGTTATTTCCTCCCCATTCCCTTGCAGCCCAAGAAAGGAGACAGGAGCGCTGGGCGCCCCGTCCAGCATGGCCTTCCAGCTCCAACTGGAGATGTCAGCAGCTCCATCTGCCCCAGGTCATCGCAGGGGGACAGGGAAGGTTGCCATGGACTTCCCCTGAGACTCGTTCAAGTTCACACGCATGCCCGTGCCAGAGGGGTCACTATAGCCAGCCTGAACGGGGCTGCTTGTCCCCATGAGAGTGCTGACACAGCAGAATAGTGTGCGTGAAGCTCTTTTCTTCTCACCTGGAAATAAGAAAGGTAAAGCTGATGTCCAGTTACCTCAGGCCCTTCGCCAGCCTCAACATTAGACTCGTGATGTTTGGTCTTTAGGCCACAATATGCTCTCAGAATCACGGAAGGGCTCCCAGAGCGTTCACCCATGCGAGTTGGGCCTAAATAGACACAACTTAAATTAAAACTGGTAAAAATTTTATGTATTTATTAATTTATTTTAAAATGACAATTGAACCTAAGTGATCACTCTGACGCTTTTGTGCAAGATAACCCTATTTTACAAGAAGGAAGACATCCGTGACAACAGGGGCATTGTCTTACATCTGCCTTAAAGGAGAACAACCCGATTCTCGTGGTTCTGTGGGCCACCTGTTGCTGTTGGGTTGAAATATACGAAGCCAATTGTGCCCCACACAGCTTTGCACAGTGGCACCTCCCTTAGCCACAGGGCTGCCTTCCAAGAATAGTCAGCAGGTTCTTTGCTGTGACGAGAACATGGCAATAATGCCCACTGCAAGACCTGGCACAGGTCAGCGTGCCTGCGCTGCACAGGCACGGCTCATGCCACACAGTGCCAGGCGTTCACGTCTACACACATCCAGACAGAGACGAGGGACAGTGGAAACTGCGTGGAAGACTGCAGGGGCACAGGGCCCCTGCATCCCAGGCTTGCAGGACCTGGGGCTGCAGGCAGTGAGCAGGCAGTGGCTGTTCCCACGTGCAGGCCGGGGACCGCGGTGCCTGCTGTGGACTTCCCGTGCACACTGCCCTCAGGCTAGCCACTCACAGAGGTGTTTCCCCTTTAGTCAGCAGCAATTAATCTTAGTTCACTGTACTTCCTACTTCATGGACTTTTCAACGCTTCCAACTTTTGACTCCTGTAATAACACTTAGCTCAACATGCAAACACTTTGTTCAACCGTACAAAAAATATTTTCTCCTTTTTATCTTTATCCTATGATTTTTTTCCTACTTCCAAATGGTTTTTGTTCTTCTTCTACCTCTAACGTCTTTGCTACAGTCTGAGACAACACATACACAGGCCCAGGCCTGCACAGTGGGGTGGTCGGCAACACTGCCTCCGCACCCACTTCCTGTCCTCTGGCGGGCCCTCAGGGGCAGTAACTCAGGAGCTGTCGCCTGTGAGGACAACCTGCTTCTGGAACCACCCGAGGGCTCTCGAGCAGCATTGCTCTTTCCAGGACTGTCCGGGGGGCCGACTGGCTCTCTGAGGGTTGCTGCGCACAGCGTTGCTGTCGGCAGAAGCCTCCCGGGTTGCGTCCGTGCTCTCCATCTTGCTCAGGCGCCCAGCGAGGCTGCAGGAGCTTCTGCTAAGCTGCTCCCTGCGATTTCTTGGGGTTCTCCTTCTCCCTCAGCTGCCTTCCCTCTTGAGCCTCTGCAGCCGTAGGGACGCTCTGGCTGCACCCTTGGTGGACAGGGCCCATCACCGTGCGGTGGGTGGCTGTGGGGCTTGGATACGATACCCCCGCGTGGCACATGCTGCCTTCAGGGACACTCAGCATGGAATCCGAGGACATGAAGAACCCATGTGGCCGTGGGTCTGCCTTGCACTTTGAACGGATCCCTTCTCATTTGTGCCTCTGCGACACCACGATTGTCGTTTGGAAGGTGTCGGTTACCATCCTGCCCTTGACACAGCTCCTTATGTGGCTTCCAAAACTCGGGTTCACACGCTGTCCTCTGATCGCACCAAGGAGCCTTCAGGACCAGGGAGCGGCTCGCCTGCCGGGGCAGAGGTGAAATGCCGCCACTGGCCCCAAACCTGCCACTGCCTCCTCAAGCGACAGGCCCGTTCTTTCATTGCCAGAAGGGCATCTGCCACATGCCCACTGCCCAGTGGTCACCTGGCCATGTCCTTCCATATAAGAAAGCTCCCCTGAGAAACAGCTGGCCCAGCTGCAGCCCACCAGGCGCACAGCACTCCTGCCCGGAGCCCCTCCCTGCAGTGTGCCTGCCACGCACATGGTCACGGAATGTGACAGTGGCTCGAGGGACAGGGACGACTGAAACTAACTGTACACACTGCACTGCAAGTCATGCTGCCACCATCGCCGGCTCCCCACACACACGGCAGTGAGGAGAGCGGGGACCCTCGTGGATGAATGGGCGCTGCTGGCTGGACCAGGCAGGTGACCGCTGGCTGCCCCTGTGGCCACTCCATCACTGTGGACGTCGACACTCTGAAGCAGGTGAAGAACAACCTGGTATGATCGTAAAACTGCTTTCACCTGGGGGTTAGAGTTTGGGGTTCCATAGTTGCCTGTGTACCCCATTTTGAGAACTGCCAATCATGAAAGAGAATCTTCCAGAACTTCAGGAAAATGAAAAAGGTTCAACCCAGGCTGCACAGGCAGCAGGGACTTCTTCAGCCGTGGAGCTGCTCAGCCCTGGGATGTGCTTGGGGAGCATTGTCTGGACAGAATTGGTGTGTTAGCTTACAGAGGGCCACACGGCAACTGCGACTTGAGGGACCCGCCTCAGCAAACTGCAGGCCAAGATGGACACAGTGGCCTCTGGCTTCTCCTGGCAATGGCCAAACGTGCAGCTCTGCTCCAGGTAGTTATGCCCACCAGGGTGGGCTGAGAAAGGGCGCCCATGTCCCAATAAATTCACAATTACTGGTGATTCTGATAAAGGCCATTACTCAACTTAAAAAACATCAGGCATGCAGCTTGCATCCTACAGAAAACAAAAGTTTAATAAAAATCTTAGAAAGCAAGAAAAACATCATACTGGTGAAACCCACAAGGTGTTGGTGTGTAGCAGCGCACTCAGCCGTAAATCCCTCCTTGGGGAAACAAAGACTGTACCAGCTGGCGGCGGCGGCGCTACAGTCAATCTTCAGAATCCGGTTCGTGCCTTGGCAGTTTGCTCTGGTTTTGGTGAACACAGGTTTTTGAAAGCTTTTTGGCTTCGATTCAGCGCAACGCAGAGAGAGGCTGGGAACACACAGCGCCCCGAGACGCAGGCTCCCGCGAGGGCCGGGCTCCGGCTGGTTGCCCTGGAGGGTTGTGCGTCAGACTCTTGAGTGTCTCTAACAAGCTTTTCTTCTTTTTTCTTTTGGAACAGAATGGAGTAGGTCTGAAAATGGAAAGTAAATGCATTGCTAATGCGTATTGATATTTTAAGGATATTGATATTGTAGGACAAATTTATCCAGAAAATACCGTACAAATGATTTGCAAGATATTTTTATGTCCTGTCTATACCGTGCTGATCACTTTATCACTGATGAATAGGCCATTAAGGAGACCACAGGCCTGTGATATATTGTTTATTAAGCCTTCTCCAGTGAAACGTGCACTCGGAGGACTGGCTTGGCTCTCTCTTAACTGATCATCATGATGTACTTACCACGAGCCTGGCCTTGACTCATAGCAGATGGCACATACGTTGGTTCCACATTTTATCCACCAAGGGTGGTCATTTTATAATTGGGCTGAATCTAATCAGCATAGATATAGCCAAGAAGCAGCCACCAGCACCAAGCCCCATCCACCTGGCCTCTGTCACCTGATTCCATCCCCTTTACTCCCCAAAAGGACCCAGAGCTATCAGAGTCAAGGTGAAATCAACTTAAAAAGACTTTTTAATCTGGGAAGTTGCACCTGCTCCATAGCAGGGAAACCACAGGTGACCTGGTCCTCCCATGTTGTGTGCCCTCTGGCACCAAACAGGAAGCACAGGCCCCCCAGGAGTGCTTCATACAACCCTCAGCTCTGAGGAGCTCCTGTGGGGCCACACGTGCAGATGGACTGGTCTTGCCACTCAGGGGCCTGTGGCACACAGCAGCCATGCAGGGGATACGTGAGTCACAGGCAAGGATCTAGGAAGTCCCCAGAGCCCGACAGAGTGCATGTTGTCTAAAGGTGAAAGTCCCTTCAAAGCAGCACAAATGCAGCACAGTGATTCACAGGCGCTCAACAAATGGTAGCGGGTCACTGACTCTGGAAAACCTCCTGTGGCGCGTCAGCTCTCTCTTTCCAGATCACTGTGCTGAGGGACACTGTGAAGCAGGCGGGGCGGGCTGGGGGCTCCCGGGGGGAGAGGGCACGGCCCGCACTGGAGAACCTGTTCAGCAGGCTCTGGAACCTCCAGCGCTCCCCTCACCACGCGCCAGGGTGAGGCAATTCCAAAGTCCTACGTCCTGCCACATGGCCTGAGCAGAGAGGGCCAGGAACAGGTCAGCTGTCCTCCTCAAGGCCACAAGTGTGGCCCTCTCCCCTGGGTCTTAAGGAGCTGACACGTATGGCATTTCATTCAGGAGACCATTAACGAAGCCTTGGCCCTTCTGCTCACAGACACATGTGCCTGGGTTGGTGCTGCCGCGTGCCCTCGGCAGGCACGAGTCACCCTGAGAGGAGCGCGTGGCTGCTCTGGAGAGAAGAGCTGTGTTTCCAGTCCTTTGGTTCTGAAGTTCTTCATTGTGGAGAATTTCTACTACACCCTGAAGTAGAGACTAGACTAACAAGCCCCCAGCCTCCTTGTCAACCCTGGGCCACTCTTCCCCACCCCACCCTGCCTCTGATGGACTGGAAGGCAATCCAGAACCTCGCAGTTCAACAATAACATGCCAGCGTGTGTCTTGAAACAATAAGGACTTTGAGAAAGCATGAGCAACATCACTGTTACACCTGAGAATCAACAGAATCCACTGGCAACTTCTCAGGTAGGAACCAAAACCCCAGGCAGCAACAACAAAAATAGGTAAACTGGACCAAGTTTAGAACACCGTGCATCAAGGGTGCTGTCGATAGTTAGAGGGAGCCTCTGGAATGGGAGGAAATATTTACAAATCACATAACTGATAAGAGGGGAGACCCCAGAATGTGCAAAGAACTCCTAAAGCTCAACAGCCCCCCAAAACTAATTTAAAAATGACCAAATGAGCCGGGCGCGGTGGCGCATGCCTGTAATTCCAGCACTTAGGGAGGCTGAGACAGGAGAATCGCAAATTTAAAGCCAGCCTCAGCAACAGCGAGGTGCTAAGCAACTCAGTGAGACCCTGTCTCTACATAAAACACAAAATAGGCCTGGGGATGTGGCTTAGTGGTCAAGTGCCCCTGAGTTCAATCCCCAGTACCAAAAAAGAAAAAAGAAAGAAAATGGGCGAATGACTTGAATAGATGTTCTTCAAAGAAGATGGGCAATGGCCATAGGTCCATGAAGATGCTCAACCTCAGTGACCACGGGGGAAATGCAAACCAAAGCCACCCCATCGGTTACGATGTTATCATCAAGAAGAAAAGCAGAAAACAGGCAGGCAAGGGTGTGGAGAGAGCGGCCTGTGCTGGTGCAGTGAGAGGACATGGAGCAGGGTGGGACGGAGCTCAGACTCTAGGGTAGCAAGGGTCAGCAGCGTCAGACCTGGAAGACCTGAAAGTGGGGTCTTAAAGCCACGTCTGTCACCCATGGACTGGCAGCATCATTCACATCAGCCAAAAGGCAGAAGCTACCCAGTGCCTGGGGATGATGGGCTGGTCCACACAGACTGTGGAAAACCATTCAGCCTTAAAAAGGAAGGCCAGTCTGTCCCCAGCTACAACAAAGAGCCTTGCAAATACTCCAGTAGGGGAAACAGCCAGACACCCTAAGTGACGTCTCTAGAGCTGTCAGGGCCGTGGGGACAGAGAGCAGAATAGGGGTGCAGGGGCTGGGCGGGGAGGAGCAGGGAGCTCGTGTTTAGTGGGACAGGGTTTTAGTTTAGGGTGGAGGAGCTCTGGCGGGGTGATGGCTGTGCAGGAACGCGAGTGTACTCGACGCCACCAAACTGTTCCAGAGTGGGCGAAACGCAGTGTGTCGTGTATGTTCCCATGATTTTCAGAAAGAAAGTGACTGACAAATGTCAGTCATGTCGAGACTCTCCAAAGTCCCAATTCCCGGCTGGTTCTGAGGGCCTCTTCCCCGTAGCTTTGTGCAAGTCGGGACACGACGAGGTCTGCACGTTGGTGCGGCTTCCGCTCCTAGGTCCCTCTTGGTCTAGAGCAGCTCTTCCCCCGCTACAGCCGGGGCAACCCATCAATTGAAGAGATGCAATCCCTCATCCTCTAGCAGATCCCACGCTGGGCTTTTCTGATGACGCCCGCACACTTCTCCAGGTATCCCTCCGCCCTACTTTCTCCATAAACCCATCATGACGTCACAACGCATGGTGAGAGTGCTCCATCCCCGTCCACCAGGAGCCCCGCGTGTGGGGCCATGGGGCCCGTGAACTGTGGCTGGTGCCACCCCCGGCCCCCGCCTTTATTCAGTCTCATCTCGGGCTAGTCATTTTAAGTACTTTTTAAAGGCGAGCTCAGCACAGTCCGAGGCATGTGATGAGATGCCAGCCCTTTTGCTCTGTCCGTGATTTGTTTGGTTAAAAGAAAAATCAACTCCTCGAGTGTTTTTCATAGGCAGATGGGTTGATTTACTTTGTTTTCTAGTCCTTTTGTTCCGTTTTAAATGAGTGAACTCATAATAATGAAAAACTAAGTCACCATGGCATGCCACTGAGGTTGATGGCCAGTCATCACAGCCGCCGTCCTTGAGCAACAGTGCTTTGTGACTTGGTGGCACAGGTGCCCAGGTCTGCGGAGCGTCCACAGCAGACAGGTAGGGGCTCACGCTGCTCCTCCAAGGCATGACATTTGGTGCAGAAGTAAAATAGCTTAGCAGAGCTTGTACCTCTCGCCTGCCCAGGAAGCCAGGCACAGGCCTCTCCTTACGGGCAGGGACACTGTGGAGCCCTGGGGGGTCGGCCTCATGCCCCTCAAAGTCCATCCAAACCCAGCACCAAGCTGTCCTGTGTCCTTGAGCAAGACACGTGCTTGCTGCACCTTGGTGCTGCCTGAGATAGTGTGCCACATTGCAGTGCCTATGGTCACGTCACCCGGAGGACTGGAGCTGTCCCTGGAGGGGGAGGACGTGAGTGAGATGCTCCATGAAAGAAGAATGTTCTTGAAACAAAAAGGCCTGTCCAGAACCACTAGCTCCAAGGCTCCTCAAAGAAATGCCACCCAGTAGGTGGGATAGGACCACCCCACACAGAGGCAGTGCTGGGTGGGCCAGAGCCTCCTGAGGAGTGGGGCCAGCCCACGGGCACCCTTCCTGCAGGGGAGGAGGTTTGGTCATGGCTCCTGCTTCATTCATATGAGGAATCCTGACCCTCAGCACTCAGGAGTGTCCTTTTCTAGGTGTCCCCTGGAAAAATTTCCATTGAGGTCCTTTGCCCATGTTTAACACCAGGTCATCTGCCTCTCGCGGACCCACACGGGTTCTTTGTGAACTCCTGGCCTCTTACACCGCAAGGCTGGGGAGAGCGTCCTGTCCACCTGGCGCTACCCGCCTGGCTTATTTCCTTCACTGTGCGGAAGGTTTAGTTTGGTGTCATCCCCTCTTGAGCTTCTGGTATGAATCCAAACTGCTGTTGCCAAGGCCCGTGTCCTAGCTTCCCCGCATCCTCATCTAGTTCTGTGGCCTCGGGCCTTCGGTCTAAGCCCCTGCCCATCCTGAATCGGTGTGGCGCCACCCAAGAGCGCATCCGGCTTCCCAGCACCTTTGGTGGCCCTGCTGACCAGTCTGTCCTGGGTGCTGCGTCCTTCCAGTGTTTCTTCTCAGTGCTGGTCTCAGGCTGCTTCCGTCGCCACCGCCCTGGGATGTGATCTGAAATCACAAGTGTGATGCTTCCGCCTTGGGTTTTCTTTCTCAGCGTGGCCTTGGCTGCCTAGGGTTTCCTGTGGATCCCCGTGAATTTTAGGAATGTTTCTGTACCTGTGAAGAGTGCGTGCCATTCTGATTTGGGAGGGAGTTAGGTAAGTGCATCTTGCCGCAGCTCAGGGGGACTTGGAGGTGTGACGGGTGCAGCAGCCCAGGACGTCCTGCACTGGTCTGTGTCTCCGGTGACTTCTTCCTGCAGCGTTTCTCTCCCACCTGCTCGGTGCCTCCTAAGTGTTCTGCCTTGGGAGGACCGTTCCCCTGCCCGTGCAGAGATGGCAGCAAACCTCGCCTGCAGGCCCGTATCCCGTGGCTTCCCTGAGCGCCTTCCTTCCCTAGTCCCCCCATTGCCCAGCACATGTGGCTTGGGCCCTTGCACACGTCAGATGGCAGCATGCTTTCTGATGAGAGGCTCTTGGTTTCTTTTCCTTGTCTTGTGCTCCATGAGGCTGGAGGGCTGGGGTCGGTCTCCGTGGAAACCCGGCCAGTTGTGCCCTGACTGTGTGAGGACCTTCCTCCCTTCCCCACACCCCACCATCAGACGTTTCACCAAGAAAGGTGCTGAGTGCCTCCGGGTGCCTTCCTGCATCAGCTGAGATGGTCACATGGCTCTGTAGCCATTTCAGCCCATCGTCCCAGACCTGGAACACCTGGGAACCCACATACAGTGTGGGCGTGACTTGCTTCGTGAGAAGACAGCTGTCTGCAATGTGGCCATGCCAGGATGGAGGCCACACCAGGATGGAGGCCACGTGTGTGTGCACCCTGCACTCCCCCTTCCAACCAGCCTTACCGCCCCCATGTGCCCTGCTGGAAATGTTCACAGGATGGAGCGCCCCGGGCACAGTGGGCTGGTGTGGCGCCACACCGAGGGACCTGCGCATTGAATCAGCCTTGCCTGCTCAGGTGAGCCCAGCTGGTGACACGGAAGAACACTTCCCGTGTGCTGCGGGGCCAGTGTTCCCTTGGGGAATCGTGCATGGCGCCCATCAGAGACGCTGGCCTGTGGTTTTCTTTACTTGCTGTGTCTCTGGCTCAGGTGTCACAGTGATGCTGGCCACTAGAGTGTGTTTGGAAGTATTCCTTGGCTCCGTTTTTGGAAGAATTTAATCAGTAGTAGGAATAATTCCTGGAGTCTTGCGAGGAACTGAGCCAGTGGTCCTGGGCTTGCTTGGTGGGAAAGTTCTTGATCATTCTCCAGCCTCTTGGCTGTGGTCTGCTCAGGCTTTGTGCTTCGTCCTGATTCAGTCTGCAGGTTGGACTTGGCTAGGAAGTCATGCATGTCCTCAGGGCCCTGGATCCGGGGACACGTGATTGTTGGTGGAGTCTTGAGATGCCTCTCGGTGGGAGCCTCCTGTTGCCACGTTCCCTCTTTCATCTGTGACTGTCCATTTGCGTCTTCTCCCGCCTGTTTTAGTCTAGCGGGGCCTCATGGTCTCCGCGTTCTCTGACCGCAGCCTGGCTTCGCTGCCAGCTGTGGCCTGGCCTGCTCTCCTCCAGGCATGACGCAGATACTGCTCCCTGGCGACTCCCTCTGGGGCTCTTCCTGCATCCCATCTCCATTGTCCTCATCGCCAGATGCTTTTATGGGACAAATATTCTTGATTTAAATAAACCTTAAATTGTTAATATGCCAACAAGGCGGAGCATCGACACCCGGATCTCAATACCTAAGGTTCCCCACAGTTCAAGGAAGGCTCAGAGACCGGCCTTCAGTCCACCAGGCCTCCGACCCGCCCCTCCCACGGCTCTTGCTGGCCTTCCTCCAGGACGCAGAGTGCCCGGGATGCTTGCTGGTTTCTTCTCTGGGTTCCTGAGAGCCTTTTACCAACCAGCCCTCTGGGAGCAAGGGATGCAGCTACCCACCCCCCACCAGGACGCTGGTCAGGGGTCCGGGAGGCGTTGGGTGGCATCGCGGTTGCCCCTAGCCTAGGAGGGGCAATGCTGGAAGAGGGCGCCGCCTCCTCGCCACAGGGCTGCTGCGGCCAGCCCCAGGGTCCCAAGCCCTGGATCAGGACCCCGCAACAGACTCCGCGTCTGCAACTCCACCGTGCCCCAGGTCTCTCTGCCTGAGTGATGCCAGGTGGCACTGCCCTACCTGCTGGCCCAGGACACAGCTGCCGGGCTCTATGAGGCTTCACTCCTGAAGCAGTGGTTCACGATAATCAGAGAAGGTCACTTCCACAGGAAAACATCCTGCTTCCCGGTGTCATATGAAGGGCCTCGGAAGGCACATGGATTGGTCGCTGCACCGAGGGGCTCCCACCCTCGCTCGGCACACTGCCCTCCCGGGACCACCATGTGGCTGGCCATCAGAGGCTCTCAGGTACCTTTAAAGTCCCTTTGAAGCTGGTCGTGGTGGCGCACGCCTGTAATCCCAGCAGTTTGGGAGGCTGAGACAGGAGGATCCAGAGTTCAAAGCCAGCCTCAGCAATGGCGAGGTGCTAAGCAACTCAGTGAGACCCTGTCTCTACATAAAACACAAAATAGGGCTGGGGACGTGGCTCACAGTGGTTGAGTGCCCCTGAGTTCAATCCTCGGTATGAAAAAAATAAAGTCCCTTTGAAGGCTTCTTGGACCCAGTGCTTGATCAGGAGCATGCTGCTTGATTTCCACGTGTGTGCGTTTCCCAGGATTCCTCCTGCTGTTGAATTCCAGTTTCACACTGTTGTGGTTGGAGATAGTGCAGATTTGACCTCAGCCTTCTTGAGGTAGCTCTGCTGCTTTGAAAACGAGGCGTCTCTCTCCAGGCTCGTGAGCCCTGTCGTGCCAGGGTCCCCTCCAGCAGCACAAGCAAACAGCAGGCTGCGTCCTGTCGACCCTGCAGCTCCTCAAATCCCCGGGAACTGCCACTCTGTACACACTAGGAACAAATAGTGCACAGTGCTTGTGCAAATAGACCTCACCGAGCACCGTGGCTCAAGCATGCTGGAAATGGACCTGGCACACGGCCTGGCAATGCGCCCTTGGGCATCACCCAGAGGGTACAAACCCGCATTCACACGGGACATTCACAAGGCTTCAGTGGGGAGCAAACCCCAAGCTGTCCGCACCCTGGAACACCATCGGGGAATAAGAAGGGCCAGCGAGGGCAGGGGCGGGATCGGAATGGAGCCTGGACTCCACGCACAGGGCCCTGGGTTCCATGCCCAGCGCCCAGCAGTGGGGTAGGAAAGGAACCCGAGGGCCGAGCTGCAGTGCACCTGCCGCGTGGGCGGACTCAGGAGGGTCTGGTCTTGGAAGGTCACGTGTGGCTCCTCCACTGAGCACTCCTGAAATGACAAAGTGATGGTGTGGAGAACAGACCGCTGACACCCAGGCAGGGCAGGGAGGAGCGGCCTGCGCGGGAGCTGGGCGGCGCAGGGGCGAGTGGAGTGGGAGGCGTGGAGATAAGAATGAATGTCCGCATCTCCTCCTGGTCACGCAGAGGAACTCAAGGGCACTGCAGAAGCCGAGGTGCCTCTGAGGTGGTGGTGGCCTGCAGCTGCACACCGGTGAGGCCACACGGAGCCGTGGGCCGTGCAGGCACGTGCGCACACGTAGGCACACGCGTGACTGGCTGGAGGCTCCTGCAGCCAGAGGCGACTGGGAAAGCCCCGCCACCCTGCCTGTCAGCTCGCTGGTGTCCACGGCACCCACCTGCTGGCCAGGGGACGTCCCAGCACATTTTTTGTGAATTTCTATGAGTCAGTATGCTCCACAACTGAATGCTGAAAGAAATGACAAAGGAGAGGCCCTGTGTGGGGCGTCCGGCAGGAGCGGCCACGTGCCAGGCGGGCTCCTCGCTGCTCCCACGGCATCCGAAGGCTGGAAGGCAGGTGTGCGGCGAACTTCCTCACGGGTTGCTCCCCGAGCACTGGCAGGAGAAGGTTCCTGCTGGCTCCACGCTCAGCCTGGCTTCGGGAGGTGGGGAGCCTGTTCTGCCCCGTGGGCGGATCCTGCAGGCCACGCTTCCCTCCGCCCGCTGGAGATCAGCCGGCAGTGGCAGTGGCGTGAGCGCCGCTGTCCTTGCTCATCCCTGTGCTGCGTCCAGTCCCAGCAGAGCACTCAGCTGCGAGGGCACACCTGGCTGCTCCTGTTGCTCGACACCCTCCCTCTTGATCCATCCCTGGGAGCAGGAACGTGGGGACCAGGAGGGGCCCATCGACAGTCTTAGAAAACGCTGCCCAGTGGGTGTTCAGATGACCTCAGTTCACACAGGACTCCTGTGTGGGCAAAGGGTCCACCGTCAGCACACTGAGGCCACAGCCACAAGTGTGAGTCCTCTCGACCCGGCCTCCCTGCCCCGTGGTGCCACCTCAGCTTCTCAAATGTCCTCCTCGCGTTTCTCTGTATGCACAGGAGGAAATATAAATGTCCATTCTTGATTTCCGCCCCTTACACACACCCTGCAGCACGCAGTTCCCCAAACGCGGCGTCCTGGAGACATGGGCTTATTCCCCAGAGATGTCTCTCATCCATTCTGACAGGTCCATATTTTTTTTACAACAAAATCTGAAGGCCAACTGCCTCTCGGTAGTGACCACGAGGGCTGCTTGTGAGCACTGCTAGTTTGCCCGGCCCTGTGGTGAGTGGCCCTGTGTGTACGTTTCGTGTGGGCAGAGGCTTGTCTGCAGGAGTGTCCAGGTTGCACCCGCAAGCTCACAGATGCTGCCAACCCCCACCCGCTCTGCATGGACTCTGCCCAGACCACAGAGGGCAGCGTGCAGACCTGGACCAGGGGGCTGTGAGGGGACTCCGCGTGGGCTTCTCTGAGGACCAGTTTTTCATTTCTGTGGCCGGTTTTCCTTCCACCTCACTGATCTTTTGTCTTGTTGATTTGTAAGACACTTTACGTATTAGGGGTTCAGTCTTTGTGGTACGATCACCTCTCTTTTCTCCTGGACGCGTGACGATTGGCCTGTCTGTGGAGTCCAGAGGGGCAGTTCTGTGCTGTGCACAGTGTGGGACGTGGACTCCTGTCAGCTCCATGGGATTCCTGCCCGAGTCATTTCCCCAGTCCGGGCCTCAAAGGAACTCGCTCTGCTCTGCAGCTGTGTGGCTCCTCGTCTTTGCATCAGCTCTTGGTCCACCTGGAGTCTGTCCCACTGTCTGGCCTGATCTGTGAACCCAGCTTGGTTTGCAGTCGCTGCACAGCCGTCCTGCTCTCATGAGCAAATTTCACCTCCCTTCCCCAACCTAGGCACACTGTGTCCAGTGCTGGCTCCTCACAGACCGTGTCTAAGGCTGGGCTTTCTTCTCTGCTCCACTGATCTGTCTGCAAGTGCCCCGCTTTAGCTGCAGGTCCTGGTGGCCCACGTCCTGCCAGCTGGGGACCCTGTGTCACACTGGCTCTTAGGAGTCTTTGGCTATGACTCATTTTCTCTCATGAGCTTTGAAACTAACTTGCTTAGTTAAAAAAAGAACTACCTTGGTAACTTTGTTGGGATCGTGTCACATTTTTGTGATAAGATAATTGATATGTGGCATGGAGACTCCAGCAAGAAGAGAGTGCCTTTCCGGCTGCGTGGGGCTTCTTTGCCCTACTCACAAGAGACTGTAAAGCTCTCTTCACATGCATGTTCTGAGTTTCTGGTTGAGTTCATTCCTAATTTTTGTTATTGTTGATGATGTTGCTGTTCACATTAGTCAGCTTTCCATCACTATCATGAAATACCTGAGACAATTAAGCTTATGAAGCAAAGAGTTTTATTTTGGCTCACTATGACGAAGCATGGGGGGCCGGCCCAGGGTCCTGAGCGAGTGAGGACAAAGCCATCTACCCTCCGGCTGGAAGGTGTGTGACACTCACAAGACAAGAGGCCCTCCAGAGGCCTCGGAAGGAGTCCCTGAGGCCAGAACCCATGCTGAACTCAAGCTGGGGCGGGGGCTGCTCACAGAGGGTGCAGGAGGCCAGCTTTGTCCAGGAACGCGGCTGCCTGGGGTCCCAGCCTTCCTGTGAGGACGCAGGCCCTCTGAATAGGCCGCGGGCTGAGTGGCCGTGGCACCTGTTTCGTGGGTTCCTCATCTCACTGCCCAGTCAGAGGGGACTTGTAGGGAACTGGAAGGACGAGCAGGTTCTAGAAGAGAAGGAGGGGGCATCTCAGGAGAAGAAAACTCACAGAGAGACACAGTCTTGGAAGTCATTCCGAAGGCGAGATTCTTCATCTCCGCCAACGTGGGGCACCACTTTTAAGACAGGGTTAATTGGCTTTGCCTGTGGACTCTTCGGTCTCTCGGGCTGCCTCCATACTACAATCACCAACTGATTCATGGCCAGTGGTTTGGTCTCGTCTGAATGTGGCCTGCTGCCTGAGCCTGGAACCGGGATCTTTTTCTCAGCAAACAGGACCTGCTGGCTCTGGGCTGGTGCGTCCAGGCAGAAGGCCATGGGGAAGCCGGCTCAGCCAGGCAGAGACTGGCAGGGCAGACCGTGGAGCATCAAAGGATCAGCACACTGAGAGCACAGGGGGTCCATGTGGTCAGCACAGGGGTCCTGGAAGATCAGCAAGGAGGGGCCAGCCCAGTGGGTGGACAAAGCCTGAGGCCAGGGCACACACAGGTGCCAGCCAGTGCCTCACAGCAGGGGCAGAGCAGGAGATACAACCCAGACAGACCTTATCCCAGAGCCCACGCTGCCCGGAGCCCCACGTCAGTCCATGTTTCCCCACCATGGAGGGCTCTTACCTGCCCTGACCAGGCCGCTGACCTCACAGCATAGCTCCCTCAAAAACACAAAGAAATGAAGCTTTTCGGACGTGGTTTTAGCAGATGAAAGAGGGGAGTCTCATTTTGGTTTTGAAAAGATAAAACTCTTTAGGGGGAAATATGTGGGTAAAAATGAGATACCAAATGGCATCTGAACCCTCAATAAAAGTGGCTTCTGGTCCCACACGGAGTCATCAACACAGATCAGAGTGGGGGTGGACCAGCGAGTGTCCCTCATGTGCGAGGCTCCACAGCCTCCGTCCCCAGCAGTTGCTCCTACAGCCCTCGGTGATTCAGTTTCCCCTCTGCCACTCCATGTCCTAAAAATCGGGACAAGAATCTGAACAGGCGCTCCAGTGCCTGCCCTGCGGTGCAGTGTGAAAGCTGGCGCAGGCCCCGGAGCAGAGGCAGCCCATGCAGTGCAGGTGGCTCCATAGAAACCGTGGACTTGGGTAGCAGCTGAGGGAGGGTGTGCATCAGGACAGTGGCTCCCTTGGGGGCATCCTGGCCTGTGACAATACCAGCTCTCGCCTGGGGGAGGTGAGAGCCACAGAGAGCAGGAAGGCCCAGGGAGGGTCCTGGATGGGCTCCTGCCTTCCCAAGACACTCTCGCTGTCCTGTGCCCATGGCCTCTTCCCCCAAAGCTGGAGAGGGACTGTTCCAGCTGGTTCCCACCATGTGACTGCAGGGCTAGGTTCCCAGAGCTCAGGTGCTGGAATTTTGCAGACTGTTTAAAGAGCTACACTTCACCTCCACACACACCATCCAGGAGGAAAGATTTCTCCTCACAGGGTAGAGTCTATGCCTGTCAGCAAAATCCTCCTTCTCAAAGAGACAATTTGATTGACATATTTTCACACCCATGGAGCTTCAACTGAAGTCCAAGTCCAAGCAGAACCCCATGGTTGCCAAGCCACACACACTGAAATCGATGCACAGGTCTACCGTTTGGCTTTGTCTTCACCGCTCCCTGGGGGGTGAGCACGCAGCAGCCCTAAGTCACGCTGGGTTATTGGCACTCAGAAGAATGTAGCCTGCGCCTCCCCGGCTGGGGCTCCTCCTCTGCTTGCAGGGCTGGCTGCAGAGCGGGAGATCAATACAGAAGCAGCAGAACCCTGCTAAGGAGCCTCGCAAAGCCGGGATTCTTAACGTCAGCTTTCTGGAACAGTCTCGGATCGCTGCGGATGCCCTGTGGGCTCGCGGGAGATGGGTGCTTTCCTCCTGTCCTGTGCACAAACCTGGCCCAGGCATGTGTGCGGGAAGTTTCTACAGGTTCACATCAGGGAAGGCTGCTAAAAACTAATCCCATTAAATCCTCACAGGGCCCCATCCAAGGGGGACAGACCAGCAGGAGAAATTCACAGACTGGTAAATTTCTGGACTTGTTGCTTCAGATGGCCTTTTGAGATCCCTGCCGATTCCGAGGCGCAGGGCTTTACAGCAGGCAGCACGCACACCTGAGAGCAGGAGGTGAGGCGTCGGGACGGAACCGATACCGAGAGCCCCTTAGCAAGACAGGCTCCCTGGTGGGCCTCGGGGGACAGCCAGGTCAGCTGTGACAAGTCGTGAGAGAAGGACAGGGACCTCATATCACCTCCAAGCTGGCTTTGGCTCCCTGGCAATGCTTGGGTGCTTGGACTCCTGCTCCTCACACCTGTAGTGGAGGCTCCTATGGCCGCATGTCCAGTGGGGGCATGGTGATAGTGCCACTTACTGCACACTGCGGTATGCCAGGTGCTGTGCCAGGGCCTCTAATGCATGGTCTCCAACATGCAAAACTCTGCTGCAGGGACACATTTGTTTTCATGTTGTAGGTGGGTACACTGAGGCTTGGGTGAGTGGTGCCAGTGGTCTCAGTGTCCTGAGGGCAGGTGGATGACCTTTGCTCTCTTGCAAAACCCCCAGAGTGAGCGGCAGCAGCCCAGAGGTGTTTTGGTTGTCAGAGTCTCAGAGTCTGCTGGGTGCCCCTGCGTGTCCTGTGCTCCTCGAGGCCTTGAGGGAAGCCCCAGGCCCCGGCTTGGGCTGGCTTCTCTGGCCTGCTGGCCCATGAGCGTCATCCCACCCACCTGGCAAGAAGCTCCTGCAGCCTCCAGGGAATCCTCCTCTCTAGTCTGAGCTGTGAGCTCCTTGCCTAATCCCAGAAGTGATGGCAGCACCTGCTGTGAGCGTCCACGACAACTCCCAGTGGCCTGCTCCGTGTCCTAGGCTAACCCGACTCTCACTTCCCCTGCCTTTGTTTGGATACCCTCTGTCCCTATAGTTCCTGCGCCCCCACGCCAGCCCTTGATACCTGGAATTCACTTGCTTGCTTGGCTCCTGCTTTCTGAACCAGTCCATCACCTCACCTGGGATGTAGGGGGTTCTCATTTGTCCTTCTGTGATGGTTTCCTAGGGGAACATGGTCCTCCTCCAGGTCCACGTGAATACAGCCCTGTTTCTCTCACTCCATTCAACATCCACGCCCACATGCGGCAGGTCCCCAGTGAACGTCTGTGGAGCCAGGGGCTCGTGCTGCCACCGTGAGCTGGGTCACCCAGCCCCACTGTGCATGTGCCCTGGGCATGGGTGCACGGAGAGCATGATGGACAGTTGACCTCCACATCAGGCTGGCCCAGGCAGTCAGGGTCCTCGGAGCCCAGAGAACAGTGGCTGGTGGGGCAGCTGTGGAGTGCACACCTGGGCAGAGCCGGAGCTGGGGCACCGAATTCAGCGTGGCGGGAGATCCCTGCAGAACAGGGACCTCAGCGGCTGGGAAGAGGGCAGCCTGCAGACGGGAGGCCGAGGTCAGCTTCTGGCAGTCCTGCCCTGCAGCCCCCAGGCAAAAGCACCTGGACAGAGGAGCAGAGGCCCCAGGTCCACCTCTCTCCTTCAGGCCCTCCAAACATCACCATGAAGCCTTTGCAGATTCCCGTCTCTCTGCGGTGCCACGCCATCCCCGGCACGCATTTCACTGGCTGTTGGGTGCTTCCTGAGTGCTCTGTGCCTGCCACACACACCTACGTTGGCCCTTTCTTATTTTACAAGTTCCTTGAGACAAGGGACCACACTTCTTTTTTTCTCCTCCAGTGACTCACAGAAACCTTGGTGGGCCGGGCTCCGCTCACACTCAGGTACCGTTTGTCACGGCCCACGAGTGTTTTATTACCACCATCTGTTGCTCTGCCCACTAGACTTCCATCTCCTTGAAGATCAGGTCTTATTTTTATCTCCTCAGAGCTTAGGAAAGTACCCACATGTCATAAATGTCCCGTGTTGACATTTATTTAAATAAAAAAGTAAATGAATAGGCATGGGTGGATGGGTGCGTGGAGATGTCCACCTTCCCCGGAAATGATGGGTTGGTGCAGCAAGGGTCCAGCAGAAGAGAGCAGCCATCACCAGGGTCCCGAGTGAGAGCTGAGTGACGGCGGCAGGGTTACCGTGTGGCAGGGGCTGCAGGCCGACCTCAGACCCTCTCTCTCCTTTCGCCTTTGGTGCGTGTACTCGCACAGAACAGTGGGCCCGTCCTGGCATGTTCATGAACGCATATAACGCAGTTTTCTCCGTTCTCGCCCCCAGACTGCCCCTTCCCTCCCTCTGCTGGCCTTCCTCTGTTTGTTGTGACTGGCGCATTACAGCTATGCGTTGAGTTGGGAGGCACCGTGGTATGTTCATACCTGCACAGGACGTGGTTGGACAGCCTGATTCCCCAGTGCTGCCCCTTGGCCTCCCTTTTGCCCCCAGCTTGGCCCTGGCTTCTCCACTCCTCTCCCGTCTGTTGTCAGACCTTCGGACTCCTCGATCTCAGAGAACTGGCCCACCAACAGCCTTTGTCACAAGCATGAACTGTGAGGTCAGATGCCACTGAAACTACTGGGTTTGGGCCCAGAACACACAGCCAGGACCCCCCACCCACCGCTGCTGCCAATGGTGGAGCTGGTGACCCCACCTGAGGCTGAACACCCTGCCGTCGCCCGGTGCAAACCCTGCCACACAACAGCTGGGGACGCAGGTGTGGCGCTGGGACGTGCCCACCTGTGCAGCTTGCCAGGAGGCAGGCAGTGTTCAAGTGAACGAGAACCGGTCCACCTGACACCTGCCTTGAAGGCTCCTGCAGGGAAGGGAACCTGCAGCGGCAACTATGATTGACATTCAGACCCCGAGCGGCAGAGGGTCAGAAGTGGGCTCTGAAGTTCCCGGCCACTGTGGAGGAGGAAGACGTGCTGGGGAGCTGGGAGAGGCAGCTGTGTGCAGAGGGCCTCCTCCGGCCTGCGTGCAAACAGGCCCCGCCCCTGTCAGCAGAGTCCTGCTGTACCTGGCTCTGTGGCAACCACGCAGCCGAGATGCAGTTCGTCCTGACACTGGTAATTAATATGGCATCAATTCATTAGTTCCTAATGTGGACTCAGTAGGCGTGGGCTCTTGTCAAGGCGGCAAGAGTAAAACCAAATCCTGCCAGCATCTCTCAGAAGCAGGGCACCCTCTGACCACCTGTGCCCCAGCTTGGGCTCCCTCATTCCACAATTCGCTGTTGCAAGGGCCAGAATCCTCTCTTCCTGATGTATTCTCTTCTGAACTCTCCTATGGTCCACTACAATGAAAAAGCAAAGCAGAAGTCATTCCTGAGGTTCCACCTGCAGGGGCAGCTGTGGGTGGAAGGCCACAGTGTCTGCACCTTCCTGTCACCCACTGGCAGGAGCATGCCTGGCTTGGAGGCGCCTGTGCCCTGTGCCCACGCCTGCTGTCCTCGCTGCCACAGGACTCCTCTCACCGTGAGCAGCCTTGGCCTCCTGGCTCAGCACTGTGCCCGGAGCAGCCCCCGGCAGAGCCCTCTCCACCCAGCCCAGGTTTCGCTGCTCAGGATTACTGAGGATCCCCTGGACAGTGTCCATACAGGGCCCGAGGCTCTGTAAGTGGAGGGGCACGTCTGCTTGCCTTTCTCGGCCACTACTTGCCACCTCCGGAATGCTGGCCCCGGGCGGGAATCTAACTGGCCGAGAATCCGGCCTCAGGCAGTGCATGCGCTGTGGAACCTCAGCGGCCAATGTCTTAGCTGTGTCATCGGGGCTGCTGAGTTCTTGGTGCCATGGCAGCTGTCCTGCGGCCTCTCCAGCACCGTCTGCACTCAGGTCTCCACCTCACCTGCCCTTCTTTGCCAAACACACCAACCCTCTCCAGAACAGCACCTGCCAGAAGCACCAAATGGCTCCCTCACTTTTAACTCAAGGGTCCGTTCTCAGTCTCTGTCTCCTCGACCCTTCAGGACCACTGACAGAAGTCATTGTCCCTTCCTCCCAAGGCACCATCATCACTGGGGTTCCAGAGAACCCCAGCCCTGGTTCTCCCAGGCCCAGTCCCCTTGGGCCCACCCTTGTGCCTGCCCTCTTGGCACGGGGCTTACCCCTGATGCCCCTCGCTGCTTCTCCAGCTGTCCTGCCCCAGTGGCCGCTGCCAGCCACGCCACACTAACAGCCCATAGCCCCAGCCGGGAGTTCCTTGCTCACACACTGGTGACGGGTGGTGCTCCTGCTTCTCTGGTGGCTGCATAAAGGGCAGCCCAAGCCTCACTTGGTGGGAACTTATCCCCCACACTCCCCTCCCCCACCTTGGTCAGTGGCAACCTTCCCGCGAGTCGCTGGCCCTACACCTGGAGGCATTGCCTTCTCTCTTCCTCTCACCTCAGCCCATCACAGGCATGTCCAGAGCCCGGGTGGGCCTTCCACCCGCGAGCATGCACAGCCCAGTTCCCAGCCTGGACCACTGACCACAGGCAGCAAGTTCTTAATAAAAAAGAAAACGTGGGGTGAATCAAGGGAAAACAGTGAATTTGCTCATGTAAGTGTGGACTGAGAAGATCATTCATCCTCCCAGACCTTAGCCAGTCTCTTCACTCACTTTGTTTTTTCCTTTTTGGCAGTGCCTGGGCTGGAACCAGGGCCTCGGGCATGCCACACAGGTGCTCTCCACCCAGCGTACCCAACCCTGAAGCCAGCCGCTTAATTTCTTGTTTCATGTGTTTATGCTGAAAAATAGGAGAAATGCTACAAATGCATGGGTTTCCCTCCTGTGAGCAGCTAGAGGTGCTTCAGATACTGCTGTGAAGGAAGGCAAGCTGTAGCTCCCTGCCAAGAGCACCATCGTGAAGAAGCAGCACCCCAGCCTCAGCACAGTCCAGGCAGGCAGCCCCACATGGCCTTCAAGCTCAAATCAATCAAACCTCTGCAGTCAGGGCCCTGCCAGCCTACCTGGGGAGAGACTGGGGTGCAGAAAGGAACTCAGACCACGCCCCGCTTGCCAGCCTGCCCGCCCCTCCCTCCTCTCATCTCGCTCCTGAGGTCCCTGTTCCCACCAGGGCTGTCCAGCCCCCTCCGCTGTGATGGAGAGACCGACTGCCCCATATTCTGCCCAGGTGGGGTGTAGAGAGCCCCAGCAGGGCCCGGCCCCTGTCCTGGTGCAGGCCCTGGCTGGAGCCCAAGGTCCACTGCTCCTCACATGACTCTAGAGTCTTCCAGGACAGGGTCCACCTCACATGTGAACAGGGTGAACACTCGGATTTAAACTTCTGTCCCTGCTTCTGATAACATGAAACAAAGGAGCAATCTTAAGTATTCATTTTTATCTTTACTGTTAGTTTCCAGTTGATAATAAATTAAAATTCAAGGCCTCAGTTGCGTTTGCTGCCCCTTGAGTGCTCAGTACACAGCAGTGGACAGAGGGACAGATCCCTCTCCTCGTCACAGAGCGGCTTGGACCATGCGGGTCTGCAGGCTTGAGCAACTCTCTGTCTCCAGGTATTTGGGGATAAACTGGGGTTATTTAATGCAGAAAGAAAACAGCATCTTCTTTAAATACTATGTCCTAGCAACAAAAGTAGCAGATTCATAAAGCTTGTCTGAAGGAAGATCTTGCCGCCTGGCTGGATTCCACGAGAGTGTGTGGAAGGAGGCGGCGACCAAACAGCAGAAGGCACTGGACTTCCTTTAAATGCCCCCCAGGCGTGGTGTGGCCAAGAGGAGCTGCCAGGCCTGGCTCCTCTCAACACCCACAGTAATCACAGAACTCTGCCACAGTGGACACGTCGTTTCCCTTGGGAACCTCCAGTTCTTTTATTTATTTATTTATCTATCTATTTATTTATTTTGGTACTGGGGATTAAACTCGAGCACTCGACCACTGAGCCACATCCCCAGCCCTGTTTTGTGTTTTATGTAGAGACAGGGTCTCACTGAGTTGCTTAGCACCTCGCCGTTGCTGAGGCTGGCTTTGAACTTGCAATTCTCCTGTCTCAGCCTCCCAAAGTGCTGGGATTAGTGTGCTGAGTGCTCAGATTAGTGCTGAGTGCCACTGCGCCCAGCTGGGAGCCTCCAATTCTTGATTCTCAAGATCTACGTGATCTCCAAGACTCGAGAAGCCAGCAAGTGGGCAGCCCCTCTACCTCTGGGGCTTCCACAGTCGCTTCCCAGGAGGGGTGATGGTGGCCAGGGCCCCCTGGGCACAGTCCTCTTTCCTGTGGACCCACTTGCTGGTCCCTGGGACAGACTCGCTCATTCAGCTCCGAGATTTCCAAGAGCAGGCCTCGTGGGGTGCGCTCCTGTGCGTTTCAGTTGTTCTCAACGTGACAATCAGGAGGGCCCTTCAAGTTGCAGCTCAAGGTAGCAGCGTCTCTGCCGTGTGCTGTTATGAACGGCACAGCTCTGAGCATGTCGAGGGTTCCCAGTGGTAGTAATAGCTGCTGAGTCCTAACGACGTCTGGTAAAAGCTTCGCTTGTCTTCTTTCCCCATTCATCTGTTGATGGGCACCTGGGCTCTTGCCATAACTTTGCTATTATGAATTGCACTGTGATAAACATCAGCATGTGTCGTGTAGCATGCTGATCTTAGTTCTTTTGGGTAAATACCGAGGGCTGGGACACCTGGGTCCCATGAGGTTCCCATTCCTAGTCTGAGGGGCCTCCACACTGCTTTCCAAATTGTACCAGCCTGCAGTCCCACGACGCATGCTTGCGGCATGTTGTTGTTTGTGTCCCTGCTCACTGCCACTTTACCTGGACGGAGATGACGTCTCGTGTCCCTGCTCACTGCCACTTTACCTGGACGGAGATGACGTCTCGTGTCCCTGCTCATTGCCACTCTGCCTGGAGAGAGATGAAGTCTAGTGTGGTTTTGATTTGCATTTCACTGATTGCTAAAGATGGTGAACATTTTTCATATGTCTTTTGGACACTTGCACTTCTTTTGAGAAATGTCTGTTTAGTTCATTTGCCCGTTTATTGGTTGAGTTATTCGGTTTATTCAGCTGACCCCACTTGGGATGCGTGAAGTTTCTGAAGTTGGATGGCAGTTAACAGTTCTGGGAAGCTACCAGCCTCTCCCTCTCTATCCCATCTTTGCATCTTAGGACTCTAAGCATGGGTTCGACTTTTGCAATGTGTGACCCCGACTCTTGCCTTTCTGCTGGGTTTTCTGGCTTTTATCTCCCATGATGGTTTTGGATGTGTTTCTGAGCTACCTCCAGTTCACTAACTCTCTACTTATGTCTAATCTAATCTTAAACCCATCTAATGAGTCCTTAATTGAGTTATTGTACTTTTATCTTCTGAATTTTTTTTTAAATGTTGATTTCACCTTTTGGCTTCCTAATTCCCTCTCCATCTTCTTAAAGCTTGGCTTCCTGTCTTATTACACAGTAAGTATGCTTACTTGCTATTTCTGACTTAGCCCCTCTCTGAATATCCCAGTGTCTGAAAGCCCTCACGTTTTGGCTCTGGTGTGGCTGGTTTCTGCTCACGTTCCCTTAGATGCTGTGTTTCCTTCTGCCTGGCTCTTTCACTGGGTGCTCAGGTAGTGTTTTTTTCAAAGTATTTGAAGTCGTTTGAGGCCAGAGGTAACATTATGTTCCTTAAGAGAAGACTTTCAAGTGTTCCTGGGGTTTGTGGGGGAAGTAGTCTGGGGCCACCTAAAACCAAATTCAAGCCTTGTTTTAGTCAGTTTTGTCACTGGTGTGACTACAAAACCCCACCAGAACAAGCGTACAGGAGGAAGAGTCTATTCGGGGGCTCGCAGTTTCAGAAGTCTCAGTCCCAGACAGCTGGCTACATTCCTCAAGGCTCAAGGTGAGGCTGAACCTCATGTCAGAAGAGTGTGGTGGAGGGAGGCCGCTCAAATGATGCTCAGCAAGCAGAGAGGGACTCCTCGTCAGATACAAATGTATACCCCAAATCCCCAGTGCCTACCTTCTCCAGCCACACCCCACCTGCCTCCATTACCACCCAGTTAATCCCATCAGGGAATTAATTCTCTGAGTGGGTTAAGACCGTCATGACCCAGTCATTTCTCCTCTGAACCTTGCACTGTCGCACAACGTGAGCTTTTGGAGGACACCTCACATCCCAACTGTGGCAAGCCTGGAGGATTTCTTGGCTGCCTGGTTAAGATAGGGCTGTAGACCTGAGGGAGGCTGGGTTACATCCACTCCCTTCCTCCTGTGGTGCAGTCCTTCAGGGACATAATGCTGGCTCAGAGTGGGGCTAGGCAAGGTCCTCAGTTTGCTGGGCCTAAATTCCAATTTCTGTCTCCTTGACTCAGTGATGCCACCAAGAACATGTTAGAATCCCAGCCCACCACCCTGTTCAGTCAATGCCCATACACTCAAGGTGGCCTGATGCTCCAGGTTCGTGCCTCAAGGGTTAATTTTCTTCCAGATTTTGCTTAAGCAGTTTCTTACTGTGCTGGTCATTTCTGTGATGCTCAACAAGAACTAGCTGGTCAATGCACATGGAAGCCAGTAATCTGGCCCTGAATTTTTACCAAAGGCCAACTAGCAAGGAGTCGAGAGGCAAGCTCCACCCTGCCTCCCTGCCGGTTGGTGGTGGGGTCTGGTATGGGAAGGGAGAAGGGGAAGCTGCTTGTTTAGATGGTGAGATGGAAGCTCTAGGGTCCTCTTGAGCAGGTATAGGAGGCCATCTCACCTCTTCACAGGTCCCAGGTTCCTGATGGAGGGAATCCTTGTGTTCTGCACAGGGGATTTTGAACTTGTGAAATCAAGGTCCCTGGCTAGGTGAATCACTTCTTCTGGGCAGGATCAACTGGGGATAACTGATTTTTAGCTGGTCTCTGGCAAGTTCTGGAGGCATATCTTGCAAAACAACCTCAAAGACTTTTGTTACTTGATGAATTTATACCTGGTTTCCAGCCAGTTCCACTTTGATGCTTTAAAATACTGATTTTATTCATTATTGCTGGCTTCTTAGGTCGTCCTGTGTGGGCGGGCTGCTGCACACCACCTGCTCTGCTCTTCCTGGAAGTGGCTGTTCCCACAGCAGGAGGCTGCGCTGTAGAGGGAGCTGTGCTCACAAAGGTCTTCACCCAGGAAGGTCATCCTAAAGCCCTAAACGCTCCCCAAGCAAAAGGGTTTCCCGTGCGCCCACCCGTTTAACCCTCCTGGCAGCTGTTCCACGCGTTCTGCTGGTATAATTCGCACTTTAGGAATAAAGAGATCGTGACCCAGAGACATGAATAACTGAACCAAGAGCACACAGTGGTCGAGGGCATAGCTTTGGTTTGAACCTGAACCTCGCTTCCTTCAAAGCACATTCTCTCTCTGCATTAGAGACCGGATCAAAGACTGGCATTTCAATCTGTCCTGTGCAAGCAGAAAAGAGCTCTTCAGGAGACACGTGGCCACCAGGAGCAGCAAAGAAGCCAGTGGATAAAATATGCTGTGTATTCTGTGCAAATTATTTCAACCATAAAACCTGACAGCTTGTAAATAATGGCACAAGGAATCCAGAGAGAACAGAGGGAAAATTAATTCAGAGCTGGCTGTCCCGGGCCTGTAGCGGTGCCCCGGTTCTCTGCTTCCCAAGCCATAACAGCATTTCATGGATTCCCTTCATTCCAGTTCTCCTCCTCCTCTGTCAGTATGTAACTGATGGAGGACTTATAACCCAAACATCCATTTATTTTAGGAAGCACCCAGGATCGAAGGCAAGTTTATATTTTTGAATCATAGAAACTAGTCTATATTTTAACAAGGTCGAAGCAGCATGGGTGACCATAAGTGATTAGACAGCGAATGTCTTCATATGTACATGCTAAACTAAGACCTAAAGTAGTTGAGTGACTCACAGACTCTCTTTAGGCAGTAGAACTGGCAGAATATATTTTTATCATTATTTTAAAATACAAGATTATCGTCTTTTTTTCTGTAAAGCACTGAGTTTAAACACACATTCCAGGAACACATCAAACACAATAGTGAAGAATTCACATTCACTGCCTGTGGGTACCCACTTAAGAGCCCATCACAAAGCAGCACACTGCATTATTTTTCTCTAGATCTATGAGGCAAGCCTGAAAACTTGTAGGAGAGCAGTGCTTCCAGGGATCCTCTCAAAATGCAGACGCAGACCCCCAGGAGCGCCAAGGTCTGCCGCTCCGAGGCGCCAGCTGACACCCATGCTGCAAGTCATAGAGCACTTTGTTTTCAAGATGCTACATTCAGAAGGGCAGCTCTTGAAAAGCAGAGGGGATTAGAAAATCCAGCAGTTGTACCAATATAAGGAATGCTCGGTCATCTTCCAATTGTTCTTCAAATGTAAGTAAAATTGTCTACAGGAGCCAAAGGAGACTTCTGGTTCAGCATTTGTTCAGTATTATTTTCCATCACTGCACATGACTATCCAACTGGCACATGAAACACAGTTTTTTGGATTTTGTATCGAGACGCAGGACTTCAGTCTCTGAGAGTGCGCCGTGAGCAGCTGCAGCAAGGCTGAGGAAACAGCCTCGAGACCTTGGTGAGTGCGTCTCGTCAGAAGAGGGTGAGGTGTGTGTGTGTGTGTGCACGCACACATGTGTGTACAGATGTGTTTTGTACCTCCAAGCCAATGAGATGGTAAAGCAAAAAGTGTGTGTTCATATCCAGTAGCAAAGAAAAACACAGAAAAAAATAAGATAGGAAATGTCCCCACAGTAAGCCCCAGGAACCGGCCAAGTGCCCCTACACACCGACCCTGGGTCCCAGGAAGCTGCTGGGTGCCACTGCTCTGAGTGGTCCAGGAAACCAGACGCCCAAAGGCACCTGTGCTGCACTCAGAAGCTGGCAGGCGCTACACCTGGGCCCACAGGTACAGCCTGGTCTCTTCAGGGCCCACAGATGTTGATGTGCCTCCTGCCCCTATCACCAGCCATGCCACACTGCACCTGCCCAGGCCCACCCTGTGTGGAGGGGGGAAACTGATGACAACCACCCACAGTATACCCAGAGCTACAGCAAACCCACCCTCCTCAAAGAGCCAAAGAAACCCACAAGCCCTGCCACCTAGACCACTGAGATGCCCACAGGCCTCACCAGTGAGAGATAGACTCTAATACAGTAATTGTCGAGGATTTCAACACTTCACTTTTATCAATGAATAAGTCACCCAGACCAAGGGAAAAATAAAGCCAACAAAACAAATTAGAGTTAAGCCATGCTATTCCATGGACTGAATATCAGACCTAGCAGGTGTTTACGGAGCATTTCATCCAAAAGCTACAGAACATACCTTCTCCTCACTCACCCCTGGAACATTCTGTGGGCCACAAAGTAAGTCTCAACAAATTTTAAAAAATTGAAATCATAGCATGTATGCTCTCTTGTCACAATGAAATAAAACTATAAGTCAACAACAGGAAGAGCTTTAGGAATGTATAGACATGTAGGCCTTAAACAACATGCCCTCGAATGACCAATCAAGTTGTTCAAAACCTGGTCAAATCAAAACCTAATCAAAATGGAAATTAAATAGTTTCTCAAAACAAATGAAATGAAAACATATCAAAGCCTATGAGAAACAGCAAAAGCAACACTGACGGAGAAATGTATAATAGGCACCTATAACAAAAAAATGAAAAGATCTCAAATAAATAAAGCATTCTGATGAAATGAAATTCATCCCAAGGATGCAAGATTAACACACACAAATAAATAAACATAAACCATCACTTCAACAGAATGAAGGACAAAACCATGTGACCCTCTCTATAGACCCAGATAAGCATTCCCTGAAATTCAACATCTCTTCGTGGAAAAAAAAACTGTCGACAAATTAGGTGTGGAAAAATGTACTTCAGCACAGTAAGGGCTGTAGGACACAGCCAGCATGCAAAGTGGGCAGACGCTGGACTCATTTCCCCTAAGACCTGCAGCAAGATGAGGATGTGCACTTGTGTCACTTGTATTCAACATAGTGCTAGAAGGCTTAGCCAGAGAAAGCCAGTAAGAGAAAGAAATGGAAGCCATTGAAATTGGAAAGAAGGAAGTTAGATTATCCCTGTTTACCAATGGCATGCTTTTATATAGAGAAAAAACTAAAAATTTCATCAAAACTTAAATTCAATGAAGCTGGAGAATACAAGATCAACATACAGAAATTAGTAGCAATTTTGTACACCAATTGACACCAACTCCATGAGAAAGTTAATCAGGACGGCAGTAATATTCACAATAGCAATAATAATAATAATAACACTAGGAATAAATTTAACTAAAGAATAATGAAGAAAGAAACAAAACAATGATAAAAGACATTGAAGAAGATACAAAAACTGGAAAGATATTCCATGTTCATGGATTGGAAGACCTTCTATTGTTAAAATGTTAAAATGTTGATACTACCAAAAATAATTTACAGATTCAATGCAATCCCCATCAAATGCTAATGGCATTCTTTGCAGAACTAGAAATGCAATCCTAAAATTCATATGGAACTATGAAAGACTCCAATGTTCTAAGCAATCTTGAACAAAAAGAGCAAAGTCGTAAAATCAGAATACTTGACCTCGAAACGGTGTGGTCCCGGCATAAAATCTAACACACACACCACTGGAACCAAACAGGATCCAGAGATGAACCCACACATCCGCAACAACCTGATCTTTGACAAAGGTGTGGTGCCAAAAACCTACACTGGAGTTAGGACAGCCTTTTCAGTAAATGCCACTGGGAAAATTGGACATCCACATGCATAAGACTGAAAGTGGACCCCCTCTCTCACCATATACCAAAATCAACTCAGTGGATCAGAGACCTAAATGTAAGACCTGAAAGTATGAAACTACTAGAAGAAAACATAGACACCAGCTTGGACAATGACTTGTTGGATAAGACTCCAAAAACACAGGCAAGAGAAGCAGAAGTAGATAGGATTATGTCAAACTAAGGAAGCTCCTCCTGGCAAGGGGACCATCCGGCAGAGCGAAGGGCAGCCTGCAGAAGGGACACAATGCAGCGATCTCTCTGATGGGACCAACATCCAAACCACACGAGGAATGCAACGTTAAAAATCCAACTTAAAAATGGGCAAATGGTCAGAATAGACAGATAAATGGATAAAGAAAATGTGGTATGTATACACAATGGGAATTAATGAGTTATAAATAAAGAATAAAATCTTGTCATTTGAGGCAACTTGGGTGGAGGACATTCTATGAAAGCTAAGAAATCGGACTTCGTAGAAGAGAACAGAACAGAGGCTGGTAGGAGGAGAGGCAGAGGCATGGACGGAGGTTGGCTTGTAGGTGCCAAAGTGCAACCGAGTGGGAGGGGCAGGTTCTGGTGCTGAGGGCAGCAGGGTGAGCTGGTTACAGCAACTCACGCTTAACCTTTGTAAAGGACAAGAAGGGAGGAGCTCAGAGTTTCCCAAAACAAAGAGCTAGCCAATGTCCCGGGAAGTGCTGACTACCCTGACTTGATCATTACGCATCGCAAACGTGGATGAAGTCGCCAGAGCACACCCACAAATACACATGAGTTCTAAAGCAGAAGGAGTTAGGATGAAAAGGTCCTTGGAGGCACTGCTGTCTCCATCCTAACAAATTTTTTTTCCAAGTACTAAATTCAATGATTGCAGCATGTTCTGTCATTCCAGGTTTTAATCCATCTAAGATGAAGGACTCATGACCAAAACTGGCAAATTATCCACCATTACCATGGGGGAAATTATGGCCAATATCCAGTGAGAGAGAGCAAGGAGGGGAGGAGGGGACAGGAAGAGGGGGAGACAGAGAGGAAGAGGGCACAGAGGGGGACCGTGTTACAGTGGGTGCTCACCTTTTATGTTTTTTTAATTCTCAAAAGAAACGCATCTTTACCACTCTACATAAGCATCCAAACTCGAATAACGAATAAAGATGTGGCTCCAAAGTCTTTCCTGTGAACTTCTTAGGAGGAGAAATCATTTCAAATGCCCCAAGGCTGTAGTATAAGATCACAATGGATGTCACCAACAAGTCTGCTAAAAGGGGCCAGGTTTCTGCTCCACCCTGTGCCTGGTCTTAGGGCGCCCAGCAATCCTGGGGACCTGGGGACAGGCGGAGGGATGAGGGACGGCAGGAGGGATTCTACCAGGGAACTACTTTCTGAGTGGGAGGAAACGGGCTGGGGTGAGACTGAGCTGAGACCCCACCTGAGAGCCCACCACTTCCCAGCGCCTCTGCCCAGGTGGCAGTGAACTGCCGTCTTCAGCCTGGTGTGGGTCTGCTCTGTGCCTTTCAGTTTTGCTTGACTGGTGAAGGAGCATTTCTGTGTTAGCTGGGGAAGCCGGAGACTGGGGTGTGGCTTTGTGGCAGAGGCCAGCCTCACATGCCTGAGGCCCTGGGTTCCAGCCCCAGCACCATAGGAGCTGTGGAGCCCAGGAGAGGGTAGTCCAATCGGATTCTGAAGCTGTAGATTTGCTTCTTCAGCACTCGGCCATCTCTACCTGACTGTCTCCTCCTGCGTCCTGACCACCCCTCTGCTGCCCACCACCCTGGCCACCTGTGCGGTGTGGGTGTGTGGGCTGAGTGCTGTGTGCCTTCGCCCAGGCCAGCCTGTCTCCTTCCAGACCTCTTTGGAAGGACTTTTGGTTTCCTGTAGGATTGCTCTGGGGAAGTGCTGGCCTGTCTTCCGTCACGGCCCCAATGCCCGTCTCCATGACGGCAGGGCGGGCAGCTAACTCCCTGTGCGTGCCTCTGTCCTCCGGCCAGCTTCAGGGCTTCCAGCATCTTCGCTCTCGGCAGTCTGACCGATGCGCCTCAGCATCCCTGCTTCATGTTTTAGGGCTCTTGCTTGGAGTTTTGGGGTCTGTGAGTCCTGGTTGTCATCAACGCAGGCGAGTATCTGGATATTATTCTCTAAAAAGCTTTTATGCTGCGAACCCCTTTGGTTCTCCTTCTGGCCCCAGGACACGAGTGCGGGTCGTTTGATGCCAGGTGTGGTCCCCAGGGCCCTGCCTCCTGCCACCTGCTCTCTGTCCTTCAGATGGGTCCACTGGGGGAGGTCCACGCCCCTCACGCTCGTGCTTGCCCTGCCGGCCGAGTTCTCCATGGTGGTTGCTGCACCTTGTGTTCCAGAATGTCCACGGGGCTCTCCATTACTCCATAGCTTTCCCGAGATCCCCGTCTGTCCCTTATTAGGACCATTATCTCCTTCAATTCTTAGAACATGACATGAAAGGTGCTTTGGAGTCTTAGGGAGCATCTGAGTCACCTCTTGACAGCTTCCGTGACTGCTCTCTCCCCCCCATCCCTCGTATGTGGTCTCCTTAAACTCGAGACTTTGCACACAACATGCTAGGGGGACACTGGGCTCTGTGACCTTCCTCTCGGTGCCGACTACGAGGACAGCAGGCAGTTCAGCTGCTGAGTGAGCACCTCGCCAGCGCATCTCCATGGACATCCGGAGTGTTTCCCAAGCCTCTCCAACTGGGCAGACCTACCCTCTCATCTGTGTCTCTCCAGGGCTCGGTGTTGGTTCTGTGAGGACAGGAGGGGAGCAGGTCTTGCCTTGGCATTGAGCCCAGCTCCTGAGGTCGTGTCTGGACCTGTGGGCATTGATGCTCGGCCGGGATCTCTGCCCCTGCAGGAGCTCTGACAACATCCCTCTGCTGCAGCTCTGGTTTATCTGCTCTGTTCTCAACTGCTGCTATCTGAGAGCCATGGGTAGTCTTCCTGGAGCATGGACAGCCTGGCCCTTAGCCACAGACCTGCCAAGGACCCTCCCAGGGCTTCGGGAGCCCTTGGGTTGAATGGGCCCTCCTCCCTAACATCCCACTCTATAGGTTCCAGCTGCTTCAGGAACAGAGCACTCTGACGTCTGTCCCCGTTCACACTCACGAAGCTTACTGTCCACAGGGAGACAGGCAGTGAACACATACCCACAGGAACACATCTGTACGCAGAGGTGCGACAGAGAGCACACATTGAAAGTGAAGCCAGCAAGACCTTAATAGAGCTCCCAGCTTAGACTTGGGGAGAAAGCCTTTCTTGTTTTTGTTTTTGGTAGCAGAGATTGAACTCAGGGTGCTTAACCACTGAGCCACATCCCCAGACCTTTAATTTTTTATTTAGAGACAGAGTCTCACTAAGTTGCTTAGGGCCTTGCTCAGCTGCTGAGGCTGGTTTGAACTTGCAAGCCTCCTGCCTCAGCCTCTCAAGCCACTGGAAGCAGGGGCATGAGCCACTGTGCCCCAGAAGAAAGCCTTCTTAAACCAGTGACCTGAAGGAGAGCAGGCCAGATGAAACCCTGGGGGACACAAGCAGGAGATGGGAGAGCAGGTGAAAGCAGGGCGGGAAGAGCTGGAGGAAGCCCGGGAGGGCAGTGTCTGCAGGCAGCGGCGCAGGTGTGGCTGGACAGGCGGCAGAGGCTTCTGGAGGGTCTCAGGCTGCACCCACAAGGAGCAGGGACGCCTCCGAAGCATCTGCAGCAAGGCTGCGTCTGGGCACATGCTGTTCAGGGTAGCTGCAAAGTTCTGGTTGTCAATGGTGCCCCCACCGCACCCCAGTCTCCCAGAAGAACAGGAATAAACCGCACTTGCTGAGAACTGGAGGACCAGCCGAGGAGGCTGCCCCGGAGGGCCAGTGTGCTGCAGGTTAGTGTCTGTGGCCCTCCTCCAGACCTGCAGGCGGTGAGGTCCTGCCTGGAATTCCCTGAGTCTTAGTCCATTCTTGCAGTCGGACAGGTTGGGCTTACGTGGCTAGGGCCAACCAAGTGAGGAAACTGGAATTGAGTGGCCTAGGCGAGTAACCTAAGGGGCCTCGAGATGAAAGTGAAGTTTGTGTTGGGGGCTGAGGATGGTCAAAGGAGACACAGATGGCTCCCGGGGAAAATTTGAACTGCTAGATGCTGCTCTTATACAATTATTGGAAATATTTTCAGAATTTTCTTCAGATCTTTGACAAAATCATGCCACTTAAGAAGTGTCTGGGGGGCTAGGGCTGTAGCTCAGTGGCAGAGCGCTTGCCTAGCATGTGTGAGGCACTGGGTTCCATCCTCAGCACCACATGAAAATAAATAAAAGTATTCTGTCTGTGTACAACAACAACAGCAAAGAGGTGTCTGTTGGCCTGGGGGGCAGCTCAGCAGCAGAGCAAATCCAAGGCTCTGGGATTGACCCCAGCACCACAAGAAAAGAAAAAACATTGTCTAGTGTTATCAAGGCTATCCTTGGACTTCACTCTGCAGCGGGAGCGTGTGCCTTGTAGAATCATTACAGGGAACGTTTCAAACGTAATAGCACAAACATGTTTCAGGTCAGCCCTTCATGTAGTCACCAGATAGCTTATTTTTAGCTACTCAAAATAGGTAATTATTGCCTAATATAGGCAAACATTGATCATCCCAGTCAATTTTAGCCTCCATTATCTGGTGATTAAAATATTTCCTTTTGTCAAAAGGCAATTAATATTCACATGCAAGCCATGCTTTTCCAAACTATTGCAGAAGGGGGCTATGCTAACTAGAATCTTAAGGAGATTCTGATACAGTGAGAGCAGCATATTCCCCGTGTAAGTCACCACAGAGCCGCCCGCCTTGGTGTGTGTGCGTGTGCACGGTGAGTGCTCCTGCCCATCAGCACATGCACACACAACCTGGCTTCTCTGTGTCACCTCATACATATTTCACCCAGCTAAATTACTGGAGATAAAATATATAGTAAGATATATTGCAACCATATATTGTGTACAGTTTGTATATAAAAAAAGAAAGAATGATTAAAAGTCGATGAGAGACTGTTTATAAATCTTGATTGCTTCATAATCTTAACTTTGAGCAACATTTTTATCATAATTACAGGCTTTCTTAAAGCATTTATGCAGATTGTTGTTACTCAAAAGGGGGTTTATTCCATTTTGGTATAAACTACACTTTTTTTTCTTTATGAAATCACTCTTTGAGTTCCTAATACACAGTACTCTGCCAGAGCTGCAAAATTCAAATGGGAAGCACTGTCTCCACAGTGCTCTGGTGTCCCTCTCCCCGCCACCACAGTGCCCTGGGCATGGGGTAAGAATGCAGAGGCTTCCCAGGACCCAGCACTTGATGGGCCTGGAAGCTCCAGATTCCTGTTGGAACACTAATGTTCCTGTGAGGCGACTACAGTTCTACACCCTCTCCACAGGTCAAGAAACTGAACCCTGGAGGCTGATACCATGAGCCTTCAATTCTAGAGTCACAAAGCATTCGACGTGGAAAGGGGATTCAGAAGCCAGTGATTTCTGCCTCTTTACTTTTGAGCTTGGAAAACTGAGGTCCTGGAAAAGCAAAATAGCCAGTGCACGTCCAGTCATTGGTCTGCACTGACCTCAATGAGCAGAAATTTAACTGAAATTCAGGCTGAGTTATTCAGAGACGTTAGCATCATGTAGCCAGGGGAAAAAAAATGTATATACCAACTTTTTGTTTCAAGGAATCACTTTCCCCACATGATCACAGATCTAGGAGAAAAGCAAAGAAAGAAAATGCATCACCAGAAACAAAAACAAAACTAAGAAGTGAATATCAGGTGAAGAAGCACAACTGACAAGAAAGAGCAGCTGTCTAGGAAAGCCACCTGCCGCCTCTGCCAAAGCCGCAGGGACCACTCCACCTCCCGGAACACAGAGACCCCCTGTTGTCCACTCACCCTCTCTTCCCCGTGGCCTAGCCTGAGGCCTGAAACAGGGCAGGAGCTCAGTGATACTGCATGGTGATGGACAGATAGAGGTCTGGACCAGAAGCACTTCCTGACAGAATGAGGGCAAGACCTTCAGCCCTTCCAACTCATGAAATGCCAGTCCCGATGTGTGTGAAGTCCAACCAAGGAATGAGCCTTTAGCAATGGAGGCAATAAGAGGTTAACATATGAACACTGTTTCCACAATAAACAGTCAGTTTGAATACAAGATAGTGTGGGACAGTGACCAATAGTTATGACAGACTGTAGGTGTTGAGTTCTGGGGAAGTGCAGCCCATCTGAGGTGGGCGCTCTCACACGGAAAGCACAAAGACCACCAGACCAGGGTGCAGGGCTGCTGCACCTAGCCTCCAGGGAGGAGAGGCAGACCAACAGCCAGAGCATGCTGCCCACCAGCCTAGGGCTGTCCCCGGAGGGACAGTGTGTGTCCAGCTTGACCCCGCTCTTCCCACCCTCCCCTGTGCCGGGGAATTGGGTGAAGAGTCTACAGAAAACCACGGCGGTGAATGCGGTGCCGTGGTGAGGTCTGCACGCTGGGTCTCAGGTGCTCTCCATTCATCTCACATTTTGGTTGCCACAGTGATGCTGCAGTGGAGGGGCTGACATCGCCACTTCACAGATCAGGCATCTGAGGACTGGACAAGTTCAATAACCTGCCCAAGGTCGCAGAGTGCACAGCAGAGAAACAAAGTGAAGCCTAGGCACAGACTGTCTTATGCAAATGCCCGTGTTGCCATCTTTTCCTTCATAAACAAGTGTCTCAAAACCTGTGAGACACCACCACCGTCCCAGGCGACTGCGGACCACCATGCCATGACTTCACCCAAGAGACTGCCAAGTCTCTGGCCAGGCCTCTCATGTGCATAGCACCTACAAACTAGCCATGGTCATTATGTGTTGGAAGTGTTACAACTTAACTTTTCAACTTTCCAAATAAAATTTGTTTTCATTATGAATTAACCAACAGAAGTCCCTTTACTCATGTTATTATTATGCGGTATGTTATAAAATATTGTTATATGCTAGTTTGTTATGTGTTTACATGTACATACAGAAGATATGTGCTGTTAGCAGACTCCTCACTTGAATGGCAGCGTTAAGTCCTCCACTGACAATACTCGCTCCTTGGTGAAGTCTTCCAGTAATTAAAACTGTGTTTCTATATTCCAGAACTGGGAGAAAGTGAAATATCAGCCCTGTTCAACTTTGATTTCAAGAATATTTTGATTTCCCAATTTTATTCCTATTCAACAATCTTTGGTTTCCATTCTGATTGCACCCAGTTTGCTATGTGAATTGAGTATTGAGAGAGAACAGAGCAGAGGAAGAACAGGGGCCTGTGTCCTGTTGCTCATGAAGACCGAAATTCAACAAATCAGACAAATTCATTATTTTAGGGTTCATCATTTGGTTCCACCTAGACAAACTGCATACAAGAATATCACCAGGAGAATGAAAATAGGACCTCTTAATAAAGAAGAGAAAGTCAGAACTTAAATCTGAAGAAAATTTTTGAGGGTTGAGTTTCAGCAATGTGAAGCCATTGCTCTGGTGGGACAAGCAGGCCATAGTGAGCTCTGGCTGCTTAAAAAAGAAAAAAAAACAGGCCACCACTGTGAATCGTGATCTTCAGTCACTTCCCCTCCTGGAACCCAGCCGCAATGGTAGTGCCATCCTCTGAAGGACACCCTTTGTCACCTGCATCCTCTGCAGCCCTCGAGCTCCCTGGCCCAGAAGCTGCTGGCCCTCCTGGAATCGCCCCTCCTGCACCTAGCCTTGGACCTGACCAGGTGGTTCACACTACCTCCTCACTCATCTGGGCAACAGGGACTGCCCCCCCCAAAACTTGAGTGCTTTTTCCATCCTCATAAGCCTGTCTAACAAGAACCTGCTTCACGGTCCTCTCCACCTTTTTTTGCCGGTGGCCTGTGCACAGTGGGTGCTGGGCAAAGTGCTTGCTGGAGACACCACCTGGCCTGGTTTAACCCCCTCCTTTCTGGAAAACATACCATGCAGGAGAAGACTTTTGATTGGATACTTTCACTTATGAAATTTAGCCAGAAGGTGAAATATGCTTCATTTGAATACAGCTAGAATGTTACTAATCTGATGGACCCATGGAAACTGATTTTTAAAATGTAATACATCTGCTTTTCCAGTAAAATGTAATTAAAATCAATGGCATAGAGAGACATCAGCTATCTTAACAAATCAACTCCTCCCTCCACTCTACAAGAATTTTGTTACATATATAGGGGGGGAGTTGGGGGTATTGAGGGTTAGGGCATTGAATTCTGTTTTGATTGCATTACATCAATGAGAATATGGGATCTCCTTTGAACTGTATGCACTCATGGAACATTAGGAAGGACTGGGCTGATCTTATTGTAAGGTGAATTACAATTACAGTGATTTGACCTCTATTTGCTGTAAGCAGATAGAAGCTGGAAGAGTCACAGTCATTTTTCAATACCCATAAAGAAACGTGCATGCCGAGTGAAGCAGCTTTCCTCCAGGAAAAGCCTCAAGAATTTGTTGTTTTTTAAATCTTCATAAGGACGCATTTGTGTTCCATCACATTTTGCAGTATAATCAATTTTTGAAATTTTTTTTGACCTTCCAGCTTCAAGTTGAAGTTCCAAAAATTAAGAGTTGCAGCATGGTAATGGAAAGGAGAGGTGTGAGTTAGGTGCTATGTCGAGTGCAATCCATACTGTAAAAACCTGACAGTTATGATTTGCTGTGATGGTCACAAGGTAAGAGACCGGGCTCTTTCCTACAAGTTAGGCAACACCAACGGGTGAAATTGGGGGAAGCATTTCAAGGATGACTGATGCTCTGAGTAAACATGAGTATTTTTATTCCAGAGTAACACATTCCTCGCACTCTTGATGGAGAGCGGAGAGTGGAAGGTAAGGCCACCTCACCTAACAGCCACGCCCAAGTATCAGTCCCTGGCTGAAACACTGAGGCCAGGATTCCCCCGAGCTGCCGGAAAAAAAGGCTTTCTATGAGCCACACTTAAGAGCGCTGGCCCTTGTGACTGAAGGGGCCTTTCAGACCTTTGGGAGAATGCTGCTCCGAAGAGAGGGCCCGCCTCTGGGTGCATGAACAAAGATGTGCTTTTCAGCCTCCGCCCCCCTCGCTACGAGGACTCGAGCGTCTTTTGGCCCCTTCAGTCTTAACAATGAGGTGAAGCTAGTCGGTACCCAGAAGCCCGGATTCAGGAGATAGCAAAAAAAGCCGCTAGTGTTCGCCGCACTGCGCTCTGCCCTGGGTTCTGGGCCTCGCTGGGGTCTGGGTGGCCGCAGACATCCGGGTGACCTTGGCCTGCCAGCGGCTCTGCTCCAGTCGCACTTGTTTTCCTTGGTCTCACTCACTCCTGAGGCGGGAGAGTGTGGGGCTGCGGGGCAAGATCGGTGGGGAGAGCGGAAGAACCCAGAGAGCCCAGGAAGCAGGCGGCAGCTCCTGCTGTCTGCCCGCCTTAGAATCTGCAAAGAGCCACCACCCTCTGTGGGATGGGAGCGGGTCGGGTACAGGACCGGAGAAGAGCTGAGGGTGTTTACAGATTGGGACACCCACACTCGCGCCCTGCAAGGCTCACGGGCCCCGCGTCTTTCTGTCTGGGCGCCACAGGCGCATCAGGGCGTTTCCAGAAGTCCAGGGTTGCATTTCCAGCGCCCAGGACCAAGCCACGACTGTCAGGAGCACTGGCCTTCCTTCCCTCGCTGTGTACCGTGTACACACCAGCTCCCCTGCGCGAGGCCTAGATGGGGGTTAAAACTCCACTTCACAACCCCCATTGATATGGGTTTGACATCTGTTTGCCAGAGTGTTTTGCACTTAGCCTAACACCCACTATTAAGTGACAAAACTGTGGCAGCCTGTCAAAGCCAGCTGACTGGCAGCTGCTCCGCTTACAAAAACCATTCAAATATTTGCAGGTTTTGAAGCTTTATGCAGTGTTGTACCCAATCTTTCAGTGATTTAACATGTAAAATATAAGTCAAAGTTTTAAATCTGGATTCCAAAATGTTTCCATTTTCCATACAAAAGGAGAAGCTTTCAGGGTGCCTGCTGGAATGGCTCCAGTTCCAGCGCCTCTCGCATTGCCACTAGCAGATTCCTGCACAAACCCGGGTTTCAAAAAATATCAAGGACCCAAATCTCCCTGTTGGTACGGACACTGGAAACGACTGAACCAGATTGCCTTAAACTCGGAAGGAATACAGTTTCTCAAAAGTAGAATGAAAAATTAATCCCCAAGCAAAGAAACCTACCTGCTTTATTTTCCCTTTGACGGTTAGACCAACCATGCCTTTGGGGAGAGCTGTGCTTCTAGGGACAGTATTCCTAGGCAACATCAGAGCTCTTTGGAGATTTCCAAGACACTAACTTCTCTACTTCCACTTCTAAATGGCTTAGTCCGATTAAGAAATAATTTGCAAATGACATAGTGTTTCTCTAGATTAAGATCCATTGAGTAAAAGTCATGTGGGCTTTTTGTCTTGGAGATTAGAGCCAGACAGACAAGGATCTCCTGAAAACTGCAGCTGCAAGCAATGAAAAAAAATTATCATACGTTTGTCCAAAAGCGATCTATAGATAAGTACACATGCCCCGCACCCCCGAATGTGGACAGGCCGCCCAGCGCTTAGGATCTTCACCCCGCTGCATTTGTGCTTCTTTTGTTTAGTTATTGCTTGAGTGTTAGTAAATATCTTTCCTTCAGGTGGAAGGGGTTCATAAATTGGGCAGAAAGTAGGGTCGTCGTTTAAAAAAACAGAAAAGAAAAGAAAAAGCAGTTGGCTTGCTTTTGAAACATTTCCAAAGAGTCTCAGAGGGTGGCGGTCTTAAGTCCGAAGTGCTGACATCTTCACACGACTGGGGCGAGGGGTGGGGTGGGCAGCGAGCGTGGAGACCGACAGACGGGGAGAGGCAGCGAGGGATGCGCGGCTCCAACCGCAGCGCCTTCTCAGGGGCGCTTTCCTCCTCCTCCGCTTCCCTGCGGGTGCGCGCGCTGTTCCGCGGGAGGGCGGGCCGCCGAGGCTGGGCTGGAGCGCGGGGTCCGCCCGCGGTGGGAGCCGCGCGCCGCGCGGTCTGCGCCTAGGGATGGGGTGGCCGCGCCGCCGCGAGCCGGGCGCCCCCGGCCTGGCCCCCTCGCGCCGTGCGGCGGGGAGCGCGGGTCGCCTGGGCGCGGCGGCTTTCACCTGGAGATCTTTGTGTCCACAACACTAAGCCCTAGACACTGTCGTGCGTCCGGCAGCTGCCATTAGTCGCCAGGGCACTTGGGCGGGGAGTGGGGTGCGCGGTGAGGAGCACGTCGCCGAGCAAAAAGAAAGCAAGCCCGGGCTGCTCCCAGGGGAGGACCGACGTGGCGCCCACGGCCAAGGTGTCCCCGGCGAGACTACAAAGCTCAAGCCGGTCCCCGAGCCCAGAGAGCCTGCCGCGAGCGCTCGGCAGGGGCGGAGGGGCAAGGCGGCGCCGCCACACCCCAGGCCACCACCGCGCTGACGGGGAAGGGGAGGCCCGGGAGGGCAGCTCCGGGAGAAGAGGGTAGCCTGGTGCGCACACGGCCACAACTGTCTTCTGGGGAGGGTGGCTTCCGAGCCGCTGGCGGCGTGGGGGGGTGCGGGAGGGGTGCGGGTCGCTGCCGTTCGGGCCCGAACCTCACCGGCCGGGCGGCAGGCGCGGGCGGCGAGCAGAGCGCGGGCGGGGCGGTGGCCGCGGCAGCGAATGGGGCGCGGCGGGAGCGGGCCGGCGAGGAGGGCGCGCCGCGGCTCCACCTCCCGGCCCGAGCGGCGTCCCAGCTGCTCGCGCACCAACTGCTCGATTCTATTCACTGTCGAGTAGGAACAAAAAAGTGGCTATTTATTAGAATACTTGTTTGGTATTGTTCGGCGCCACACAAAAGGCGTTTCATTATGTAGAGGGATCCCCCTTTTTCCAGAGAGAAACAATAACTTGAAATTGTCTTTAAAGTCTTTTCTATCAATAATAAATTTCATTTTCTTGTCTCTCTCGCCTGCACTGTGTCTGGGAGAGTGTGCGCCAGGCGAGGAGAGGCGCGTGTGCGAGCGAGTGTGCGAGCAGGGTGCGCGTGAGTGCGCGTGAGTGTGCGTGCTCGTGGCGCGGGCGCTGCCGCCACGGTGCTGGCGCCGCCGGGAGCCGGGCCGGGCCGGGGTCTGCGGGCAGCGGCGCGCTCGGCGTGCGGAGCGGGCAGGACCCCTGCGGGAGCGAGTCGGGCTCCGGAGGTGCCCTCGGGCCGAGCGCTGGGGGCGCGCGGACCGGCTCCGGGGACCCGCTGGAGCTGGAGGAGGAACTAACTGTAAGTGTGTCTCGAACTTGCGCGGGGGCTTCCCCCACCCGGGGCTGGGGACGCGGCGGGAGAGGCTCTGGGAGGGGGCGCGCGTCTCTAAGGCGACTTTTCGTAAGGGAGTGGGGAGTCTCCGCAGCCTTCCGTCCTTGATGGAAACGGGTGGTACTGCGATGACCACCGCGAGAGTGTCCCCGGCACATCTGTCATTTTCTTGCAGGGTTCACTCCCCCGCCCCAGCCTCCGATTTTGGGATTGGCCACAGCCCAATGGACCCGAGCTGTTTCTCTCTGGGTCGCCTGTTTCCGGGAGGGGGAGGGAGGTCGAGCCAGTGGATCTAGGGACAGCTTGGCCTCGGTGGCCACTGCGGGTGCTCCCCAGTCCCGCGCCCTCCCCGCTCGGCGGCGGCCGGGCTCGCGGCTCCCGCCGCCACTCGCGTACTCACCCGGCCGCCCCCGGCTCGCGGCTCCCCGCCACGCACGCCCGCTGCGCCGGGAACTAAACCGGTGGGCTGAAATTACGGTTTAAAAATTAACATGTCGAAACGTGTGCCATTTAGTGAGAGGTTTTGGGCAAAGAATCAATTTAACTTTGACCGACAGACTTGACTGTATTAACTCTGCTACCAGAAGAAGAAAAAAAATCAATGAGGGGTGAGCCTTTGACATGCACCGAACGCCTTGGGACCCGGTGCCCTGCCAGCAGCGGCGCGGGGCGGCGGATGCTTGGGTCCGGCTAGAGGAGGGGGCCCCAAAGTGGGGTCCGAACACCCAAAAGCCCCTAGGCCTCCCTAGGTGAGGCTGACATCCAGAAGGTCGCCCGGTCCCCCTTGGTGCGTCCTCCCTCCTCCAGCGAAATCGCGCCGGCTCGGCTTCCTGTTGGACCGCCACGGGCCTCCTCGGTCTTCCCGCCCGCGCCCGCAGGCCGCCGGCCTCTGCCCTCTCTTTCTCCGAGTTGAAGCAGCTGGTGGAAATGAAAGGTCAGGAAGTTTCATAAGTGAAATGGGTTTTCGGCGTGGCCTGGAGTGATGAGCAGGGTGGGGCTGGCCGGCCAGCATGGACCTGGGCAGGGACCAGGCTGGCGGCGTCCCCTGGCAGGAAACAGGTGTTTGAATGCGATAGCGGCCTCCAGTCAATTAACCCATTAAAAGCCCGCTTTGTGGCATTGATTTCCTTAGGTGCCCGGGCCTGCGTACTGTTAGCTCTTTTGTGAAAGGCGGGGGTGGAGAGGAGCTATCCTGATGGCACCCGGTTGGCCAGAGGACCCCCGAAACTCCTGCCACCCCAGGCTGGGGGAAGGCTTTTCCCTTACTTGGTGTCATGCAGAAGAGGCCTCCCCAGGACTACAGTCTTTGTACTCCAAGTCCTGTCTCCCCTCCTCCAGTCTGGAGAATGGATGACACTGGTAGCAGAGGTGGCTAGAGACCCCAGAGCCCAGCTGTGGGTGTGAACGGTGATCAAGGCTGGGCTCCACACAGAAGGAAACAGATGCCCTGTGCACCACCCCACAGCACTTCTTGGTTTCCTCCCTGGGTAGCATCTCTCCTAGATGGGGCAAGGCAGGCTGGGTGGCTCCTACACACACAGGGAACTCCACACCAGCCCAGTGAGGACCAGGAGGAAGGCTCCAGGTGGCCTAGTGCTAGTCAAGCTGAACAGCCAGATCCCTGAGTAGGCTTGGAGGGGGGCACTGGAGGGATGGAAGGGAAGGGGTCTCTCCCAGGGACTAGGCACCCTAGGCATCTGGACTTGCTTGGCCAGGCTTCCCTCTTGGCAAGGAGGGGCCCGAGTTGGCTCTGGGTCTTCCCCAGTCCTGGGGAGGAGGCCCCAGGTGGCCAGACTATGTGCAGCACCGCGAAATGGTCAGCCCACCACCTGAAGTCCAATGGTAGCCAACCTCTCCTCAGGAACAAGTGTGTCTGACTCTAATGGGCACAATTTTGGACAGCTGAACAATATGGAGGACAGAGTTCCTGCGAAAGCCAGACTCTCCTCTGTGCTTAGGGGGGATCCTTGACCACTTTGCGGTTCCAGAGTTATAGGTCCCTGACGGGAGAGATGGTGCCCAGTGGAGCTGGGGCATCTCTGTGCTCACAGAGAGATGCAGCTCCCTTTAACCAATTCTGTAGAAAACCCTCATTTTTTCCTCACTGCCCCTAAGTTAAGGTTGAGGGTTGGACCTACGACAGCGCTCCCTCTCTGATCTGCCAGGCCACTGTCTCATTTCTATGTGCACTTCCCCGAAAGGCTCTGTCCTGAGGGGGCATCTGGGCCCTGGCCCTTCTTCATCCCTCCGGTCCAAGGTGGCTGCCCCCTAGGTTCCTGCTCCCGGGGAGCTGACAGACCGTCCCGCAACCTGAGGAAAATCTGATCTTCAGAGGCAGGATGGCGCGGGAGATCAGCGGCTTTGAGCCTGGGCCGAGGGGCCTGCGCTCACTCCTGGCAGGGCAGTGGTGTGGCTCTAAAGCCTGTCCCATAGCCAGGGGCTTTCGGGGGTTCACCGTTGCCCTTGCTGCTTCCTGAAGTCAGCAACACACATAACTGAAAAGCCTTGAAGTTGTGTCAAAGTGATGTTTTAATCTCATTGAAAATGTGTATTAAAGGACAAGACGTGATTTATGTGCGCGGCTGCGATGAAAGGCGCGATTGGAGTGGAGGGGCTTTCACTGCCGCAAACTGCAAACTGTGTGTCATGTTCTTATCGAAGCCTGGGCGGCTAATCTAATTTGCAGTAGCAGGGATGGCCTGCAAGGAGACGCGTCTGAATTCACTCCACCCTGTTGACACAGAAGTTCCTTACAACCTGCCTCCTCTTGTGAGAGATGCCTTTCCGATTTGGACTGAGAGGAAAATGAGAAAGGACGGTGTTTGCTGATCACTGTGGCTCCTTCTTGCCACAATCCTTGGTCCGCGGACTCGCTTGGGTCTCTCTGGGTCTCACTGGGTCTCTGCAGGGGCCTGAAACACTGTGTTTGGTCTCTCAGAATGAACTTACACAGTCTGAGAAGTGAAACCCTCCTTCCCCTCCACTCTCCAGGCAGCAGGGGCCTGGGGCTTGTCTTCTTCCCCCAAGGACTTTGGTTTTCAAAGTTTGTTTTGGGATTGTTCCTTAATCGATGTCCTCTATACTTGCATGTTTTCATTCTCAAATTAAATTTGCAAATAGTTAGGAATCTCACCCCATTCAGAAGAGTTTGATCGTGTGCTCACTCTTTACACTGTCTTGGGGAGAAATGCCTGTGGCCGCAGGGAGGAGGGCTGTGTATCCCTATAACCACATTGAACACCAGCATTCTTTATCAGTAAGAGACAACATGCATTAGGAAATTACAACTTCTGCACAATGTAAAAAGGTGTCTTCAAACTGTTAATTATGGGGGTTTGTGTAAATGAAATTTTAGCAGTGACCCATTTAATTTTGCCATAATTACTGACAAAATAAGACAGGGATGAATCACAATACAGTATATTTATCTTGAAGGAGAACATTGGGCTGATGTAGCTGAATCAAAGAGTAAGAAAAAAATCTAAGAAAGGTGCAGGAATATAAAAAAAAAGTGCATAAAAATCACACCCTCAGATCATCTGGGTTAAAACTCTGGAAGGCGCGGCTTGCGTGGCTTTTCTAAGAAGCCCAACCAAACGTTAGAGGCGTCAACGTTTTCTCCTCAAAATCCGAGGCTGGCGAACTCTCCCCTACCGAAGGGTCAGGCTCCCATTGGGTCTGAGCACAGCTGTTACAGGTCCTGGAAGTCTGGGAGGCCGAGGAAGGCGACCAGGCCCTGCCACCGCCCTGGAGTACCCCGCACCTCGCGGAAGGAGAGGTTTGATGGAAGCAAGGCCGAGCTCCCTTCCCGGGTGCTCCCGAAACCGCCTGTGGCTGGGCCTGCGGGCAGGCGGGCTAGGGAAGTGAGGGAAGGGCCCCCATCCCCCGGTACAGCGCGTCCGGGAGTCTCACGGCTGTTTCCTGCAGTGTTCCTTCACAGGACTTCTAGCGCCCTGGAGGAAGGGACGCGGCCCCCAGGCGGTCTAATTGCTCATCTTCGTCTGCAGCCCCAGGGCAGGCAGCGGCTCGGCCGAGGCGGCCAGGCCAAGGGGCAACAGGCCGCGGCCCTCACGCGAGCAGCCCTTTCTCACCGACCCCTGAATAATGAGCGGGCGCATGAAAGTGCTGGCCGTCTGTGGTGCCCACGGGCGCCTGGTGCCTGCGCAGCCCACCGCGCCGGAGCGGGCGCTCTGGACCCCAGAGCGGCTCTCGGCTGGGGGCGCTGTGCCCGCCGGCCTGGCACCGCGCGAGGTGTGGGAGCCCGGCAGCGCTACTCCTCTCCCAGGGTCACCCGACGCGGCCCAAATTCTCTGCCGGGGTTGGTTTAGGGTAGGTGGACACCTTGCGGAGAGACCGAGTGCTGAGGTACACCAGGCAGGTAGGCCTCCGGAGATTCTTCTCGAAAGTTTCCCAGCGGAGAACGGCCAGGGAAGCTCAGCGGCAGGACAGCCTGCACTTGGCGGGGAAACCCAGGCGGCCACCCAGCGTGGCTCCCTTGTCCCACCGCCTCCCTCCCCAGCGCCCGCAGCTCTGGTGAGCCAGGGCTCGGTGCCCCCTTGGGTTCCAGTCTTTCCCTACCCTTGTCTTCTCTTTCATTCATAAACCTGGTGGCTACAGACGCAGCTTGAATATTGACGTCTCTCCCCGACTGCTCCGCCGTTAACCCAATTACAGAATTCATCAAGAACTGTGTTGAATTATCTCTTTCCATACAGTATCAGCATTAGCCTAATTAAAAGCTATAATGTCTGATATAATGATTAAATCGTTAGCTCTGCTGTAGGGAAGCAATATTTTGTTTTCCCTTCAATTAGAAGCTGATTGAGGTTTTCAGAGCAGGTCAGCTGTGAAATTTGAATTATATGTGTGAGTACTGCTCACAGGGTGAGCCCCTACTCGACGCTCCCAGAGATTCTCCGAATGCTTCCAGCCAGAGAGCTGGGAGGCACGCGCGCACAGTGCTGTGCTGTCGTTGAGCGTGTGGGTCGCCACGCTGATCGCCGGAAAGAACCCCTCGGTTGCTTCTGTCCTTCCTAGACGCCGCAGCAGCAGCCCTCCAGACCCGACCCGGTTTGGGTGGAGACACTGGGCTCTTACGCCGAGAGGGCCAGAAAGACGTGCTCTGTAGCTGCTCCTATGGCACAGGGTCCCTGGAAGTTCCGCACTTGCAAACGGTGCCCTCTTCCTGCTTCTCCCACACCCCCCTTACCTTGACGGAGCCCCACCCCACCCCCACAGAAACAAACCAACAGCATCAACTTTTGTCCACTCCGGGCGTTCTGCCCTGTATGAGAACAGCCGGACCGAGTCAGCCCCGGCCACAGCGCAGAGGCTGGCCCAGAACTTCAAGAGCCCAGGAGAGACCACCCCCGACCCGGAGGCCGCTGGCGATCAGCCGCGCGGTGGAGCGCAAACACCAGATCACGCGCCGCCGGCCCTCAGGCAAGGCGTGCGGCGACAAGGGCGCCGCGGCGGCAGAGGAGACCAGAGGAGCCCGCCGAGGGCCGCGCTCGCTCTGCGAGGGCAGCGACGCGGCAGCGGCCAGCAGACGGCGATCGCGGCCCGCGCGGTGGCCGGGCCAACGCACACGCGCCGCAGGGCCTCGGCCTTCTCCCCCTCCACCGCCTACGGTCGGCGCGGGGAAGGAGACCTGCAGTGCGTGCTCGCCGCGGTGGCCCCTGCAGCCCCCCACGCGGCTCACTGCGGTCCCCACCCGTTCTCCTCCCCCTCGCCCTCCATCTGCGCCTCCAGTTGGCCGCGGTGACCTCGAAGGCTTCTCCCAACTTGCACTGGTCTTTGGCTCTCTCCCGCGCTTTCTTTGCCTCCTCCTCCTGAAGATTACCTTTCTCTCAAAAGCTCTTGAAACTGGCAGCCCCTGGCTAGCTGCCTCTCTGTGGTCTCAGTTCTTTGGGGGCGACACCAGAGCCCTGAATGGTGCGAGATCCAGAGAGGCGCCTCCACGTGGCCTCCATCCTCCAACTGCCCCAGCAGCCCCTGGAGCTGAAGTGTGAGGAGGTGGTGGGCCGTGGTCTGGGCGTGTCCTCCTGCAGGGTATCACCAGGACAGGCAGTCTGTGCGGGCCATGGAAAACGAGGCAAAGTTTGTAGTCATCACTGCCCCAGAACTCCCCGCCTGACCATCCCTCTAGCTTGGAGGCTGTGGCTGACGCTGAATACAGGAAACCCTTCTCTAGACTCCTGAAAGCTTGTTTTCATGTGAAGATTACTAGGGGGCAAGGGATTTCGTCCACCAGTAGTCTCTCTGCTTCCAGGAATTTTCATGAGCACAACAGGAGTGAAGAGGAGCAAAAGCTGAACGTGTTTATTACTCCATATAGCAGTTGGAGCTAATGGTGTTTAAGCCCAGAACTCAATTTGTTTGTAAGTGGAGGACTTGTGCGATTGCTTAAACATATACAAACACACACACACGTGTGTGTGTATGTATGCATGTTTTATGTGTGCATAGCCACATATAAATATGCATATATGTACCTAGTGTCTTCTCATATTAGATCAGATTTTGAGGATTATGACCACAGATTAAATTTTTTAAAAAACAAAAAATATCTTAATTCTCATTTCTAAGTTCATTTTCTTGGCATTTTGAGCAGAGGCACAGTGAAATGAGTTTCCAGAAGAGCAAATTTGGTCAATCAACAGTAAAACTAATCCTTTGTCTTGGGTTCTGGACTTTTCTCTGACATTGCTTGGAAATAGTATAATCTGTCTTCAAATCCTCAAGAATCTGGCTTTGGAGAGGTTTTCAGCTGGAAGGAGGTTCTGCTAATCTGGGGAAGGTGGGAGGCAGACAGTGTTTATCAAACTGGTTTTGGACTGTTTTCCCTGTTTTTGAAGAGTCACTTGGGAGAAGGGGGTAGGAGCAAGAAAATCCAAAAACCATCACTGGTAGGAGTAAACATGATGTTCCTCAATCTTCATGCCAGGATCGAAGGCACTAGGAGATCTGGCATGCAGTGCCCTGCCACTGCCTATTTGGCACAGACCGCCACTGCCAATCATCTATCATTTGGCAACAACTCATACCTGCAGCTCTGGTTTAATACTTATGCAGGTGGGCACCCAGAGGGGGTGCACCCACTTGGGCTCAGGACTATCTCATCATTGAAAGGGCTCATGGAGAGAACCCTGAGAGATGAGCACAAGCATGATCACAAGCAACACTAAACCATTCGCCTCCTGTTTAGATGCTCTAGAAAACAAGGGTAACATCGTATTTGGAAACAATTTTCAGGGCTATGGTAGAAAGAAATGAGACCATTTCAAAGTCAGCTATCCAAGTTCCCAAAAGCATAAAGCATTCCTGCAAAGCACACTGGAGTGCAGGGTGTTTATAAAATAAATTGCTCCATTGATATGGAAAATAATGTGCCAAGCTTGATTCATACAAAGCATTTTCAGGGGGTCTTCGGCTATTTAGTTTAAAATCTAAATTGAAAAGCAGAGGAAAGAAATCTTTCAATTGCTAAGTGGATAATACAGTTTATAATTTGTAAACCATTTCCTTTATTTCAGTCTTGCTGACTTCTCCTAACACACTGGATCTCACTGCACACCCATCGCCTCCTAAATTATCAAAGGAAAATTGGGTCTATAAGCATTCTTAAACAATATTCCTGTTCCTTTTTTGTTCATTCACAATGTAACTGATATTTGTAGGTAGTGCGTGAAACAAATCAAAAGATTTAACAAACTTGATTGCTGAAATAAGAAGGTAGTTGAAAACCAAGTTTATAACCCAGATATTTAAGCAAAAATATGAAATGATGTTTCCTTTCTAATATAATTATATATCATTTGATGAGTTTACTATTAAATGCTGAATGACCTGAAATGGAAGCAGCTTAATCTGCAGAGTTCAGCTCACTGTTGCACTGCATACTGTACAGCCCTGCAATGATAATAAAAACCTACAGCAATAATCATAGTAATTGAGAGAAAAGAAGGCATTATTCCTGTACCTTGGACAAGCCATAAGGTCAGGAAATTCACAACCTGAGATATTTTTAATAGAAAAAAATGGAGAGGTGTCACATGATCACAGTCCAACATGTCTAAACACTCTCTTTACTACTAGTATCATCACTATCACCGTATTTCTGTTACGTGAGGGTGGGTCTGGAGGCATCTGGCTACGGCCCTAGTCACTCACACCCATCCCCTCAAGCACCCTCATCTCCGTGGCAGGTAGGGTAGGCCGTGTCATTCCGGAGGGCCACTAGAGGAATAAAGGAGTTTAGGGGATTCTTTGGAAGAAGTGCTTAAGCCACGTTCATCCTCTTCTGTTGCAAAGAGCGACCTGAGCCAACAGAGTTTGAGGCTGATTTGGACATCTCTGTGCATGCTGGAGTCACAGACATTTTGAGGTTTAAGAATTGCAACCGCAGGTGGATGGATGCCTTGGTCATTCCAGGAGAGCCGGGCCTGCCTTTTGCTTCATGGCCAAGGGTCACGAGGCCCCACTCTGGGATTCAATTCCCCAGGCTTCGCAGTTCTCAAGCAAACAGCTTCTGAAAGAACAGAACAGCGTGGGCTAGGTCACTCTTTTGCAATTTCAACAAACTTTTTCAACTGTTGGAGTAACTAGATTCCAGATATACCTTACGGTTATTGACCTTCTAAGAAACTGAAGAGGAGGACGTAAAATTGGATGAGCACCTGTCCATAACCTCCAAGCTCACTGAAAGCCTGGAACCTGGCCCCTGGAAAAAGTCCAGGGCCTATACTAAACGAAGCTGTGACCATATGCCATACAAATGCGCTCCCAGTTGCCAGAATTATGAGGCCTGGACTGTAAAGGCCTCTTCCGAGAAAGCAGGGACTGGCGAACTCCGTAGGCTCCTGGGAGAAGCATGCGTTGAACTCGGAGGGTGGGGGCGACTGAGCTGCCTGATCCTTGCTGGAGAACGCGTGGGGAGGGCTTTCGGTGTGTGCCCCCTGGGAGGGTCGTCCCTGCTCACATCCTCTTCTGCGCTCAGAAAGAGCTGAGCCGAGGTGTTGGCCTCTGTCTTCCAACTTTCTGCATCCCTGCCGGCGCGACTTGGCTGGCGGGGACAGAGGAGGAGCTGATCTCCAGTGAGCACATTTGAACACGGCCCGGGGCTGCACACCCGCCCCCCCCCCCCCACGATTCTTTCTTCCCCAGCTTTTAAGCCCAATCGTTAATCATTCTGAGCGCGCGGGCGGGGAGAGGCAAGGGGGCGAGACCGGGGTTCGCCGTCGCCGCGGCGCGCACTCAGGAAGCAGTGTGGCTGTGACCCCCTCCCGGGCCTGCTTTCCCCCTCCTTCCTGCCCCGCTCCCCCTCCTTCCTCTCCCTCTCCCCGCTCCGCCGCCCGCGCCCAGTGTATCTACTCCCTCCCCACGTCACTCGCCAGCGCGCCATGCAAATCACCGCCGCCGCCGGCTCCTATTGGCCGCGGCGCGCTCATTTAATGGCAGCCCGGGCCCGGCGTATGGCTGCTGGGCCCCGCGCGCCGCCGGCCCCGCGTGCGCCTCCGCTCCGAGCGCACTGCCCCGGGCAGGCAGCGGGCAGCCCGCCCTGGACTCTGCGGCCCAGCTCGCGGGCTTCTCTGCGCCCTCTCACTCCCGCGCTGCTCCAGACCCCCTCCCCGGCCGCACCGTAACCGCCCCCTCCGGGCCCCCTCCGTTCCCCCCTCGGCGCCCGGCTCCCCCCGGGCAACTGCGACCCGCACATGCCCAGCGCACGCGGCGTGCCGCCCTGCTAGAAGTTGCGGCCCCGGAGTTGGAGGCCGCGGAGGACTGACCAGAGGAGGAGGGAGGCAGCGTGCGGCAGCGACGGCGAAGAGGAGCAGCAAGCCCCGGGCCGGGCCCGCAGCACCGCCCCGGCGCAGACAGTGAAGCGGCAACTTGGCCCCGACCGCACCTGTTTGCACAGCTCCGCCGAGCGCGACTGGCTGCAGCGGCGGCGGCGACCCTGGCCGTCGGCCTCACTGGCAAGTGGTTCGTGTACGAGGAGAAACTTTGCACCTGCGAGCCGAGTCGGCACCGAGTGCGTGATTCTGCCTTCCTGTCGTCGTTACCGCCACCCTCTCGTTCTTCTCTGTGCTAGGCAACCCCCCTCCCCGCGTCTTGCTCGGTTGGAGCCACTGTCCGTCTCACCCCCGCCCGGCCGTCTATGCTCCAGGCCCTCTCCGCGCGGTGCCGGTGAACCCGTGAGCCGCCCCGATGTACAGCATGATGATGGAAACCGACCTGCACTCGCCCGGCGGCGCTCAGGCCCCGACGAACCTCTCGGGCCCGGCCGGGACGGGCGGCGGGGGCGGCGGCGGCGGGGGCGGCGGCGGGGGCGCCAAGGCCAACCAGGACCGGGTCAAGCGGCCCATGAACGCCTTCATGGTGTGGTCCCGCGGGCAGCGGCGCAAAATGGCCCAGGAGAATCCCAAAATGCACAACTCGGAGATCAGCAAACGCCTGGGGGCCGAATGGAAGGTCATGTCCGAGGCCGAGAAGCGGCCGTTCATCGACGAGGCCAAGCGGCTCCGCGCGCTGCACATGAAGGAGCACCCGGATTACAAGTACCGGCCGCGCCGCAAGACCAAGACGCTGCTCAAGAAGGACAAGTACTCGCTGGCCGGGGGGCTGCTGGCGGCCGGCGCTGGCGGCGGCGGTGCGGCGGTGGCCATGGGCGTGGGCGTGGGCGTGGGCGCCGCCGCGGTGGGCCAGCGCCTGGAGAGTCCGGGCGGCGCGGCGGGCGGCGGCTACGCGCACGTCAACGGCTGGGCCAACGGCGCCTACCCCGGCTCGGTGGCGGCGGCGGCGGCGGCCGCGGCCATGATGCAGGAGGCGCAGCTGGCCTACGGGCAGCACCCCGGCGCGGGCGGCGCGCACCCGCACGCGCACCCCGCGCACCCGCACCCGCACCACCCGCACGCGCACCCGCACAACCCGCAGCCCATGCACCGCTACGACATGGGCGCGCTGCAGTACAGTCCCATCTCCAACTCGCAGGGCTACATGAGCGCCTCGCCCTCGGGCTACGGAGGCCTTCCTTACGGCGCCGCGGCCGCCGCGGCCGCTGCCGCGGGCGGCGCACACCAGAACTCGGCGGTGGCGGCGGCGGCTGCGGCCGCGGCAGCGTCGTCGGGTGCCCTGGGTGCTCTCGGCTCGCTGGTCAAGTCGGAGCCGAGCGGCAGCCCGCCGGCCCCAGCACACTCGCGGGCACCATGCCCCGGGGACCTGCGGGAGATGATCAGCATGTACTTGCCTGCCGGCGAGGGCGGCGACCCGGCGGCGGCAGCGGCAGCCGCGGCGCAGAGCCGGCTGCACTCGCTGCCGCAGCACTACCAGGGCGCGGGTGCGGGCGTCAATGGCACGGTGCCCCTGACGCACATCTAGCGCCGGGATGCCCGGGACAGAGGCTCGCTACGGGCGACCCGGCTACGACGAGCTCGCGGCCAGCGCTCGGGCTGTCGCCCCGGTCCAGCGCGGCCTTGCTTTTGTACAGACGTTTCCACGTTCTTGTAAAAATGAAAACACTTGAGATGAACACCAGGTGACACATGGCCCTCACTCGCCTTTCTAGGAGCTCCTGGGGACCACACATTGTCCTGGAGACAATGACACATGTCTGGCGTTTTACACTGAACTTTGGTGTTTTCTCGAGAGTTTTTGTACAGTATTTATCATCCACGGAGGAGGCAGAAAGTGTTTTCTCTGCCCGAGGGGAAGAAAAGACAAAACCGAGCGAGAGGAGATGCCAACTTTTGTATCCAGGCCGGCGCCCTAACTTTCCTCCCTGCATCGCTTCCTGATGCTTGACTGCCCAAGGCCAAGTGACCGCGAGTTGTTCTCACTTGTTACAAATGTAGTAAGGCAGATCCAAACATTTACAAGTTTTTTGTAGTTGTTACCGCTCCTTTGGGTTGGTTTGTTAATTTATACAAAGAGATTCCCCTTCAGATGGCGGAGTTATATTCTGGGTTTTGTAAAACTTTCTGTATCTGAGCATTTCCATTCTTCGGTTTTGTATTATTTCTTGTAAATGCATTGTGAAATTTTTATTTAGGCGTTGCAGTGCGGAGAGGAGGAATCGGATTATGTACATAGTTTCCTAAAAGCTTTTCATTGAAAACTGAAAAAAAGATTCCCCTAAAAGATGCTTCGAGTTTTGAGTCAGTACATTTAAAAGAGAAAAGCCCGTTTTTCCCCCATAAAATTGAAACGTGCTAATTTTACATGCATGTTTTACGAGTTCAAAATACAATAATCTGTTGGAGGAGAAAAATTATCAGCAGGAATTAAGAATAAGGGAACCCAGGAAGCAGAGGGTAGGATTTTCACAAGCTTTATTCCATGGAAGGGAAGAAAGTTAAAGTCCATGGAGGATTTTGTTGAGTTGAAGCATTAGTACAGAAGAGAAATAATTCTCTTTATGGTCTAGCTCCTTAACTGCCACCGCTCAGGCATTCTGCAAGTACTTGCTGAGAGCTGTGCGGCTCCACCTGGCAGGGCATCTGCAGGACAGTTTGGTATGAAGGAGGAAGGAGAAAGGGAAGACCCTAATGGGGAGAGCAGGCCAGTGGTGGGGGAAAGGGGTATGGTAAAGGCTTGGCGCCCCCAATTACCCTGCAGTTGGGATTGAAAATGGAATCTATCTGAATTTGCTCAGCATTGCGGCTGAACAAAAACGCACTGCCCTTAGCCCAGCGTCCATCCCCAGCCTCTCCTGCCAGCTGCTCCCTCTTTGGGAAAAGGCAAAATGATTTTGATGGATTTTCGCACACACACAAATGGAACACGCCTCCCCTGCAAGAAAGAGGTGCAAGTTGCTAACTGATGCAAACGCATTTGCCGTGTTTATTCCTGACAAGATCTTGAGGTTGTTTGATGCTTTAAATTTTTTAATTATATTTTTTCTAGGTGTTTATCGGTACATTGCAGTTTTTTTCTGGAATTTAAAGTTTTCTGTAAAACTTTGTCTTCAAGTAATCTGACAGCATTAAATATTGCATTTAAAAGTTATGCTGTAGCAAATACGTTTTGAAATTAATCACAACAGTAAGATGAAAATCTATTTTTGGAAAAAAAAAACACCTTTAAGTCCAGATGAGAAATATGCTAATTTCAACAGCTTTCGGCTTCTCCTCTATTTTTTCCCTCGACATCCTTTCTTGTCTTGGAATGAGTATGCACTATCCATTCAGAAGCGGGCCTGTGCTATCAGTTTAGTGAGAACTGGATTCAGCCTGCACTAGAGAATAGCTTTAAGTATGATGCTAATCTGACAATTGACGTGTAATTTTTTGAGTCATTTTAATAATTTTGCTCCAACCACTCATTCGTTAAAGATGATTGCAAAAAAAAATCAAGAACAATGTCCACTGCTTTCTAATGAGATAATAAAAGTCCCCCCTTTTTTTCTTTCTTCACTTTTTTTTTTTCTTTTAGGGATTGATCTTTTGTGAAACGGTTGTTTCTAAAAGTGTTTGTGTGCTACGCGGATTGTTGGGGGAGCGGCACCGTGAGACAGTCTGGGAACAAATGCCACACGCAATCTCTGTGGGAGATGCTTTGGGAAATTCTGTAATGCTCGCTGTTAATTCAGCATGGAGTTCTCAGGGCCAGGCCAGGTTTACCTTGAAGTGCACAGACTTAAAGGATCTTGCTCACATTCTTTGCTGGCTCCGGTGGGTGAGTAGGCGGTTAGGGCACCACCCTTGCACCCTCCTCCCGGAGACAGGGTGGCCTTGCCGCCCTCCATGGAGTTGGTCTCTGTGTGCCGTGCACTGTGGGCACCTGTCTTGGTCTCTCACACGCTGGTTACTGGTGCCTCACTTTAAAGCTGCAGAATAAAAAAGTTAAGTTTCATCAGTGCACTGGGAGCACCAGGCCAGGCTGCGCTGCTCCCTGTAGGATGGACTTAGAGTTGGGCATTTTATTGCTGATGCTTCATCCACCCTCCATTGGGATATTCAAAGCCAGGTGCTCAAACCACCTTGTTTACTTTTTGTTCTGTTGATTAGAGTTACTGGGAGAAAGGCAGATATAAATTCTTTAATGACTTAATTTAAAAACAACGGGAGGTGGAGGAAGAGAGATTAGCAGGAATTCAAGTCGGGCTTGAGTGGAATCACCCCTGGCAGTCCCCAGCAGTGAAGGAAATATTCCACTAGGCCCCAAGATGTCTCACTCGGCTGTGAATTCCGTTCCTGCCCAGGTAATATTCATCGGTTTTCCAAAGTGAAATACTATATGATGATAATTATTATATGATGACTTAATTCATTTCCAAATCACAGGGTGGTGTTTCTGTCGCATATTCCAATTTTGTTTGAGGCCCAGTGGAGAATGCACGGATCCTTCTGAGGCCCGGGGCAAAGTTTCCCTAACTTGGTGACTTCCTCCTACACCTAGCCATCTCCCAGGGCCGGGCTCTGAAATCTGCAGGAAGGTGGGCCTGAGGGTCTTTCTTTCTTTTTCTTTCCACCTTGTTTTGTTCTTCAATTCACTGGCCCCTTTGTTATTGTTGTTAAGAGGTTGACACCCTCCCTCAAAGAAACCCACCCGTAGCTAGATGAATTAATTTTTTAGGAGTTGCGGATGCTGCCGCGCCTGATCTGCAGATGTGCCGGGGAGTGACTGATAGGTCTATTAAAATCGTGCGTGTGGGAGAGGAATAACACTCACATTCACGCATTTCATTTTCCCGACAAAGACTGGGCACCGTAGATCTCTGTCTCCGGAAAATTCCAGTTAATTCGATCAATCTGGCCTGGGGAGCACGGCCCTGCGAGGCGCGCCGCACCTGGGCCGGGACCGGCCCGGCCCGGGTGGGCGGCAGGCCCCCGCCCGCCCGCCCGCCCGCCCGCCTCCGCAGCCAGGCGCTGGAGCACGGGCTCCAGCCACGTCGGCGCAGAGTCTAATCATAGCTGAGTCCTTGGAAACTTCAAGTGAAAAGCAGACGTGGCCTTGGCGCAGCTTGCTTCAGCGTGACTGTTTGGCGGGACTGAAAGGCCGGGCCAGATGGGGAGGGCGCAGGCCGGGCGCTGGGCGGCCGGAGGGGGGCACGCCGGCGACCCCGGCCCGCGCCCCGCTCCCACCCGAGCCGGGCCTGGGGACCGCCCCTCAGCCCCCGAGAGGCCCGGCGGGGCCTGCAGCGGCCCCCGCCCCGCGCCCGCGGCCTCCCCGCTCCCAGCGGCCCTCCCGCCTCCCGCCCGGCCTCCCGCGGGACCCCGCTGCGCCCGCCCCCGGGAGACCTGCAGGGGCAGCGCGGCGGCGGAGGCGCCCTGCAGCCGGGCCCGGGGCCGGGACCCCTGGGGGCGGCCCGGGCCTCCCGCCCTCCCTGCCTCCCGCCGGGCCGGCCGCTCCCGCCGGCGCTCGGCTCCCGCCCGAGCCCGGCACCCCGCGCGCTCCCGCGTCCGCCCCCGCGCACCTCTCTCCTCCCCACCGCCCCCGCCACCCGCGCGCCTTTCCTCCTCGCTGCCCCGCGCTCTCCCCTCCGCTCCCCGGACACCGCCGTCCGTTCGCCCTCCCTTCCGTGCGCGGCCTGGCCTTCTTTGTCTCGGCGCCCGCCCCAGCGAGGCCGCGCTCTGCTCCCCTCGTCCACCCCCGCAGCCGGGACGCCCTGTCCGAGGTCGGGCCGGCCAGGTGCCTGGACCCGCGGCGCCTCCCCTCGCTGCATCCCCGCCGATCGGGACGGGAGGGCCGCGGGGGTCGCGGGCGCGGCCTTGGGGCCCACCTCTTTCGGGTCCACGCCGGGCCCGGAGGGCGGGTGGGGATTAAAATGACTGATGCGAGGGCCGGGGGCAGAGGTTTGTCTTGGAAGAGCAGGGTCACTGCAGAGAGGCCTGACCCCGGGTCAGCCGCGAGGCAAACCCTTTGTAACCATCGGCCGGCGGAACCAGCAGGTCCCGGGCGGGCCGCAACAAGTGGGCGCAGGGGGAGGGGCGGCCTGCTCGCCCGGCGGGTCGCCTGCCAGCGCCGGGAGGAGGCGCAGCGGCCAGCAGCCGCGGCCCGGCGGAGGACAGGCAGCTCGGGCCCGCCGGACCGGTGGGCCGGGCTCTGCAGCGACCAGCTGCGGGTCCAAAGTCCACCTCAAGACAATCCCCGCGTTTCCCACTTCTTGGGTGTCTTTCAGGCTGCTCCTCTGCATGGGGGGCTAGGTAGAATGCTTGCTTTTGCCTAAGAAGTCTCGTTTTATAAAAGCGATTCAATTTCCATGAGCAACAAAAAAATCAGAGACGAACCCGGCTGGCTCTCCTGTCCCTTTCCCTCCGAAACCCTCCCATCTTGGATTCTTCGCAGCCCTTGATCTGTTTGGGGGAGTGTGTGAGGCAGCATTGTGAAGGATGTTGCCTTAAGGCTTGTTTGTCCCAGATCCTGTTCCCCGCTAGGCTGGAGAACCAGGCCCCGTGGCGGGTGAAAAGCCCGGGGCTCATCGCACCAGCACCAGCACCGGAGGGGGTCCTGGGTTTGGAGGTGAAGAAAGCGAGGGAGGCCAGCGGACGGGGAAGCGAGTCGATTCGTTTCTCTTCGTCGAAGCCAAGCTGGGAAATCTGCTTGAGACTCCATGGAGAGGTTTAACAAACATGAAAAATGTATAAAGATCCAAACAAGTGGTACATCCAACGACAGGGAAAGATAACCTATTTTGATAGTAAAAACAAAAAACAAGCACATGATTGCCATATTTTCCTCCACATTTTCATCTGCAAATATGAAAACACTAGCACCACAGGGAGGGAGGGAAGTTTCTAAAACAACGCAGACCAAATAGCTCCAGGTGCAGTGACAGCATCCTTAGCTGACTCTGGGCGGCTTTAAACCCTGTGCGGGAATCGGGTTCTGAGTTCAAAACCCAGGACCAGAATGCTACGGATTCCATTGCCAGGTGTGACCTATGGGCCAAATTAGTCTGGGACACAAATGCTGGACATTGGGGGCAACTGATGCCCTGCAGGCAGCTTGCGAGGATTTAATTGCCCTCTGCCACTTCAGAACAACCGTGTGGGTACATTAAAGATGCTGTTTGTGAGGAACAGCAGGTCATCACATGCAAAGCCTGGAAACAGTCAGCCAGTCAAATCAGTGGAAAAAATCAGCTTTTGTTAGATTTTGCAGTTTCAGGAATTAGGCATTCACTGCAGAGCTGCAGTTTTGAGAAATTGCAATGTCAGGCATGTTCCCAGTGGGGAAATATTGTGAGTGTGGAGGATCGTGAGGCTGGGCTTGACAATGGGGAGACTGACAAGAGTCTCCACCAGGCGCCCTTCGCTCTCCGGCACCCCGGAAATGCTAACTGGCAGTGACAGTTGGCCTCAGCCGCAGTACACAGTCCACCCACTCATTGGAAGGAGAGTCTTGGCCAGCTCAGGGACTGACCCCAGATGTCACCTGACAAGTGCTCAGTTTACAGGGCAGAGGCGCCCACAGGCATATAAGACCCAAACACATAGTGGTGGCAGTGTCATGATAGCTCCCCCCCAAAATCGAAGCAGAGGCCAACTTCTCATGTCTAAGTCACAAAGTAGGAGGAAATCCAGGTGGGCATGTTTCAGCCAGGAAAGGACTGAGCAGCCTCAGCCAGTAAGCGATCCAGACCACAGGGAGACCTCCGCGAGTGAAAGGGCCCCAGCTTCTGCCTGAGAGGGCCCTGTGGATGGAGGAGCCAGAGCTGCAGAGGGTGCTCACCCTGGGAGGCTAGCCCCTGTCCTTTCCCTGTCAGTGCTGCTTCCTCACCCGGGCATCTGTTTCCTAAACAGAGCAGCGGCTGAAACCCAGCTCCCTAGAGACATGTGCTCTGGAGGCACGGAACCCAGCAAACGGGAGGCCTTAGTGGGTACTCACATGAGCAGGAGCCCTGTGCACATGGAGGGTTACGAGGCGAGCTGGGCATCAAGAACCAGGAGCGGCCTAGGTGGGAATCAGTGGGCACACACCGACCCAGCACTTCCCTTCACCCCAGGCCACAGGGACTCCTCTCTACAGCTGCACGAGGACTGTCACATTTATTCCCTGTCGGTTCAGCACACTGTTTCTGCCAGCACGTCATGTGTCCAGCTTCTTCCACAAGCACAAGTCATGTGTCCTGCCTGTTGCCAGGTGCCAAGAATTCGAAGATCATCCTGACAGAGCTCACCTTCTGCTGATGGGAGGCTTTGTCACATGGGCAGGAGCGAAGTGGAGGGTGCAGTTGGGTGACAGGGACATGCCAGATGCTACATGAGCACTTGGCCCAACCTAGAGGAGCCGGGAAGCCACCTGTGACTGTGTGGTGCTCCTAGGGACTTTCTCTGTGGCAAGCACTCGGGCTGGACTGCTGAGTGTGTCGGGGGAGCTTGCCGGGCAAATCTGAGCAGAGCACAGCTTCGGATTTTAATGACTGACTGCTGTTCTGGTGGTCAGCGATTCAGACGTGGAAATTCACAAGGAAGCTCTCTCTCAACATCAGGACAACAGGAGCCCTGGGGGAGCCCCTCGCAAATCCCCACCCCCAACCTGGGGCCCTGAGGGGCTGACGCAGGGCCTCAAGAATCCGCCTTTCTGAAGCACACTGAAGCACACTGAAGCAGATCCTGGACGACACCTGGAAAACCTGCGTTGGGAGGTGGGTCTAAGTACTTGTTTATGGTATGTAGATACCAAGGCTGTGTGGAGATCATTAAAATCTGAGTACAATTTATTATTTATAAAATGCTCGCACTTGTTTAATTTAGGTGATTTTTTTGAAATAAAAGTTAAGTGAGTGCTGGCTTATTGGAATCTTGTGACTGGAAGGAGACTGATACATTGATTTCGTTTGCTACTTTCTGACCAGCTGTTTCAGCTCCTGCAGACCTGTTTCCACTCTCATGAAGGGCGGTCCACGCAGGCCCGGGAAGCCCGTGGCACAGGCCTGCCTTAGGGACAAGAGGAGCATCGGAGACAGACACCTGTCTTACTGATGTCTGGTTTCTCCACATGGATCTGTCTGCAGAGAACAGTGTGCACTGTCCTGTGATCACACGTGGCCAACCTCTGTGTTGGCTGCTGGGCCTTGGAAGGTGGAGGCCATTCAGCACTGCACCCAGGGTGATTAAGTGACCTCATCAAGTTGCTCGTGGCTCTCAGGCTGGGAGGGAGCTCAGGGGGAGCACTGACCTAGAGCCAGGGTCTGGGTCCAGTCCCCAGTAGCTTATGCACACATGAAGGAAGGAGGGAAGGAGGGAGGGAAGAAGGAAGGAAAGGAGGGAGAGAAGGAAGGAAAGAAGGAAAGGAGGGAGGAAAGAAGGAAGGAAAGAAGAGAGGGAGGAAGGAAGGAAAGGAGGGAGGGAGGAAAGAAGGAAGGAAGGAGGGAAGGAAGGAAGGAGGGAGGGAGGGAAAGGAAAGGAAACAAGAGGACCATACTAATAACAGCTGTCAGATTGCTCCGTGTTGCCTTATGAAGAAGACGTAACCCACCAAGGACTTCAGATGTCTGGAGGCGGGGGCGTGGCGCGGAGGGGCTGGTGCACAGCACTCTGGTGTGTCAGCAAAGCATGGCATTCAGTGGGATGGGTCCTGCTGCTGCTGCTGCATGGGAAGGTGGCCTTGGCTGCAGTCACAGGTGCAGGTACAGATGGCCACATGGTAGAGGAATAACTCAGCATAGCAGGTAAGAAAACAAATTTAAAATAAGAAAGAGTAAGAAATAGTTTTAATTTTAAAATTCAAAACACTTATTTGATAGCTGGGCACAGTGGCAGTAGCCTATGGTCCCAGCCACTCAGGAGGCTGAGGCAGGAGGATCACTTGAGCTCAAGAGTTCTAGACCAGCCCAGCAACGTAGCGAGACCTGTCTCAAACAAAATGAACAAAAAAAAAATAAAGTGTTCATTTAGAATAACGAACCAATTATTTTAGTCTTTCAGACTGAGAATACTATTGGAAACATATTCTCAATTTCAAATACTGACTGTGAAATTTGGAAAACAAACTGAATTATCCACTTACTAAGGGAATTACATGAAATTTAAAGATAAATAAGCTAGCACTTTATTATTCAAAAATGAATACATCATCTACAGTAACTATTTTCAGAAAAATAAAAAGCATTTAAAGTTCAAATTAAATCTTCAATTGCATTAAGACATAATATAAATGAAAACAGATAACAATACCAGTCTATAAGCTACAATCTCAACGTCAATTTGAATAGCATAAATTTTTATTGAATTTGAAACAGGTGCAATGATATTAAATTAGGTTTGAGGAAAATAGAACATTGATGATACATTTTTAAAGGTGAATTCTTCACCTCAATTTTTTTTAAAGTTAGCCAAGCAATGGCCACCCCTGCCCCTGCTCTTGCAACTGCTGCTGGGGGTTGGCAGCTTTGTGAGGGCTCTCCTTCCTGCAGTGCACTGTGGGAGCAGGTGAGCCCCTGGGCAGAGGGCATGTGGGGACAGCATCAACATCCCTGAGCACCCTGAGGACAGCGACTGTGTCCGGCTCCATTTCTTAGAAACTGTCATTTCAAGCAGCGGCCTGGTTCTGGGCATGCAGAACCATCAGTAATTACTTGGTTGCATTCAGCAGGAAAGACGTGGGCCTTGTAGGTCTCCAGTGTAGAGGAGGGTGGCCTGCTCCACCCAGAGAGCCCCTTGTTTTCCGTGCAGGGCTGGCTTGCCACTGTGGAGTGGGACAGGAGGTCATGCTCCCGGTGCTGGTCACACCATGTGGCAGAGGCCAGGTGGTGACAAGGGAGCTACAGAAAGCACCCCGGGTCACCAGAGGTGCAGTGGGGAGGGCAGGAGGTAACCGGCCTCTGCTGGGCCCTGCTGCACGCCAGGCACACGTGGGGTCAGGAATGTGTGAGCCAGTCTGTCAGCCTGCATGCTGCTGCAGAGATAGGGCTCCCTCTGGGACCACAGAGGGAAGACCCTATGCAAAGGGGTGAATCAGCACCTGCAGAGGAGGAGGCTGCCATCACCCAGGCTGAAACCAGGCTGGGCAGAGAGGGGCCAGGAGGAGCTGCGCCGTGGGACTCAGGCTGCTGGTCCATGGGGGACCTCCAGGATCCAGGAGGGGTTCCTGGGGTGGGGCGAATTTTAAGACCGTGAGCTCCATGTGGAAGTGAGTTGACAGCTAACCCCAGCCAGCTCTGTCGTCTTCTCCTCACAACTCCTTACTGCAGTGTGAATTTGTGTGACTTGCTTGTGTTTTCAAAGTACCGTATACAAAACTAGAGATTCATGTCCTGTGGTGGGCATGATCGGTGTCAGTACTGGTCAAGGGAAGCAAATGGGGCTGGGGTTGTGGCTCAGTGGTAGAGCGCTTGCCTCCCATGCATGGGGCCCTGGGTTCGATCCACATAAATAAATAAAGGTATCGTGTCCATCTACAGCTAAAAAAAATTTTTTTAAAAAAGGGAAGCAAATGGCAGGCCCTTGGGAGACATGCAGCACAAGTCACCTTAACCACTCTGTCCCCGTTCCTGTTAGTTCTCAAACTGCAAGCCAAGGCCCCCAGGCCCCTCACTGAACTCAGGGAAGCAGCTCAGGATTTTCCAGGGCCTGAAAGCAGGGCAGCAGCACAGGAATGTCCCCGACTGCCGCTGCAGCTAAATTCCTCTGAATGACATCACAGCCTCATGGAACTGGGTTTGGGGCAGTTGCCACATCAAAGGCAACTCCCGAGTGGAATGGGGACCAGCCAGGGCTAGGCTGGGGATCCATGGGGACTGACTAGACCTGGCGGTGGCTCTTCAAAAATGAAGCAAAATATTATATTTCTTTGAATCTGTGTTTTATTTTTTTTAAAGGTTGCTAAGTTACTGGAATAGAAATATATGTTAAGTTATTTGAACTCAACTGCTTAACAAGCAGAACCATTAGGCATTTCTTTCGGTCTGGGGTGCTGTGAAGAGCTACTAATGCGCCGACGGTGTTGTGAACCCCACTCTGTTCAACGTGATGTCAAAATCACAGCTTATTGAAACCATCAGGTTTCCTTGTATGATGTCTTTATGCTATCGTATCACTTAATTTAAGCTGCGGTTTTAAATACAATTTTATTTTTCTGCAAATAATTGCTAGAGGTGATTTATTCATTTTGGAATAATAAAGTGTTGGTTTAATTAGTTTTTAAAATTTTATATAATTTCCCTTAGTAAGTGGATAATTTAGTTTATTATCCAAATTTCATAGTCAGTGTTTTAAAATTGAGACATTTCTAACAGTATTCTCCATTTAAAGGCTGAAATAAATGATTCATTTATTTTTTAAAAATGAACAAGAAAGTTTTTACATTAACATCTTAGATTAACATAACCAAATTTAAATCTATGCAGCTCGGAGAGAACCAGACAAAACACTAGCACCTAAGCTCCCGTGCCAGGAAATGGCTCCTGTGCCCGTAGATCTTCATGTCTTGGCGGCCAGTGCTCCTCTCACTGGAATTTCCACCTGTGTGCTAAAGGAGGCTTGGCCACCAGCTGTGGCCATCAGCAGAGCTGCTTCTGGTCACTCTAGATTTTACATTTTTATCTCATTCCATTGAGTCTAATGTAGATAATTCTGTTGTGTTACTTCTGTTTTCAAGCACAGTTTTCTTCTGTGTGAGCCACCGGTCCTGCAGGTGGGCGGTGGGTGAGGAATGCCCGTGTGGCTCTCACACTAGCAGTGATGGGGAGAACCATGCCCTCAACTCAGTCTGTGAAGGTTGCTGTTCAAAGAGCAGAGGGGCCGGGCTGGGGTGTGGCTCTGTGGTAGAGCACGTGCCTGCCACACACAAGGCCCTGGGCCGATTCACAGCACTGCAAAAGAAAGAAAGAAAAAAGAAAACCCTCATTGTCCTAGGCCCATGTGTCACTGCACATGTGGTGCGACTCTGCATCATATACAAGCAGAGAAATGGAAAGTTGCGCGCCATTTGTATAGAATGAATCAAAATGCATTCTGCTGTCATGTATACCTAATTAGAATAAATAAATTTTTTTAAAAAAGGAAAAACAAAAGCAGAGAGATCAAAACTGTTGCCTCAAAACCCAAACTTTTGATCAACGGTTTTAATTTTCAGTAGTCATTTTTATCTTGCTCATCAAATATGTACAAATATGAGAAAATGCTTCATTGAAAGTGACAACTCTAAGTACTGCATGTTAGGCACTTTTTTCAAAAGCTTTTTATTATTTAAAAATTCATTTTCTTCTTCTTTTGTTTTGTTAAGCTGAGGAAAATTAAGTAAAGTCCAGACAGTAAAAGAGGAGGAAGCAATTGAAAACAAGAAAGAACTTACAATTGATCTGTGTTCCAGATCTCCCTAGTTTGAGCAAAAAATAAGACATCAGCCAAGCATGGTGGTGCTCGCCTGTAATCCCAGTGGCTCAGGAGGCTGAGGCAGGATGATCACAAGTTCAAAGCCAGCCTCAGCAAAAGCAAGGTGCTAAGCAAATAAAATAAAAAATAGGGCTGGGAATGTGGCTCAGTGATTGAATGCCCCTGAGTTCAATCCCTGGTGCCCCTCAAAAAAGACATCAGAGCCAGGCATGGTAACGCACACCTATAATCCTAGCAGCTTTGGAGGCTGAGTCAGGAGGATCATGAGTTCAAAATCAGCCTCAACATCTTAGTGAGACTCTAAGCAACTTAGTGAGACCCTGTCTCAAAAAAGGAGGGGGTGCTGGGGATGTGGCTCAGTGGTCAAGCACCCAGGGTTCAATCCTTGGTACCAGGAAAAATACATTAATAAACAAAAGACATCAGGCTTCACTATCTGTTTTCACCCAGGGTCAGTGAAAAATGTGAGGTGGTTTTGGTTTTCACCATTCACATACCCTTCCGGTCCTCTGTCCATCCCAGTGAGAGCCTGGTTGCAGTCGGATCATTGCAGTTGAACTGGAAGCAATCACAGGTTTGGTGGGCATGGACTCACGCAGACTGATCACCAGAGCAGGTGCAGATCGCAGCTCAGGCTGAGAGGCATGTGGAACGCTGAGGAAATAATCAGCAACAGGGTTCTCAGAAGCCAGAAGTGAGTTGGAGTCCAGAGGTGGGTCATGCTGGAGAGACCAAATATCAGAAAGACAAGATAGCCTTGGTGACAAGGCTGCCCCAAGTTGTCCAGAGCTGCACAAGCAGGACAGGGCCTCAGGAACGCTGGCTGGCCTGGGAGGCCAGGACCTGGGCCTCGTGGGTGCTTATGATGCAGCTCCCCCTGTGTTCTTCTCAAGGTCTGCTGGTGCCCGTGTGTGTGTGGCAGGCCCCACTGTGTCAGCTCTGGCACTGCAGGACAAGGACCACACACCAGTGGCTTGAAGAACAGAATGGAATTCTTTCACACTCTGGGAAAAGGTTGGTGATCCAGGTGCCACAGGCTGTTCCTCCTGAGACAGTGAGCTAGTGTGCTCCAGCCTCCTGTAGCCACTGGCGCAGCCAGCCAACCTTGGCCTTCCTCCTTGAAGAAACTTCTCTGTGTGCCTCTGAGTCCAAATCCCACCCCCAACCAAAAAGGTGGTCACTCTGATGACCTCGTCTTGACCTGTCCATCTGCAGAGACCCTGCTCACCATGCAGGGCATGTGCAAAGCACCCAGAGGCAGCGTGCAGGGTGTGTGCAGAGCCCCAGGAGGCAGCGTGCCCTCCTGATCAAGACCCTGGCCAGCTTCTTGCTGCTCATTTGGAGCTCGGCAAGCTCGGCTTCCACTCCTGCTCAGAGTGGCTCCGCTTATCGGGGCTTCCAAAGAAGGCACAGTGTCCTCCCACCCATCTGTAGCAGGAACGTTAGTAAAACCAGTGGGCCTTAAGTCCACCCAAAGTCACCCATCTGCATCAGGGGCTGCAGGAGCCACCAGAGGCAGGGGTTGTACTGTTGTCATGCCAGGTGGCACACTAAACCCATGACCTTTACCCCATTGACAAGGAAACTGAATGACTCCTGAGTGCCAGCTTTTACTCATTTTTCTTATTTTAATTCAGATATTTTGTGAATAGTGTTTTCTGTAACCACCTTCATCCTTTGGAAGCACGCAGTGTGGAAGGATCATTGACTGTGCACAGCTCACACTCTCCATCCCCCGACTGCCAAGGTGCGCGGACCGCGTAGCGCCTCACGGCACTAGCGTGGGACCCCGGCCCTCGCAGGAGAAGCACAGGCCCAGCTCTGAGCTACACCTTGGCCCCCATTTGCCCTTTCTATAGACAAAAGGAAAAGAAAAAGAAAGCAGAGAGCTGAAGGACTCCACAAAGGACACCAATGAGCAGCATTCAAGACTGTCGGAGCTGGCGGGTTCTGGTGTCTGCACTAATGCCACCCCTCAGACCACTGCCTGTGGTGGCCTGTTTGTCCCACGCTTGCCTCGTGGTGCAGACAGTGCTTCTTGTGGGTTCCGGTGCCGTTGTTCAGACCTCAGTGGAGGCCGGAAGTCTTCGGTCCTTGTGTCCTCCCTCTCCCTTCTCTCCCAGGTGGGTGCACCGTGGGTTTCGTTACACTAGTGCTCAGGGTTCACTTTGAACATGGCAGAACCGTTCGTGGCTGAGCACCACAGTGGACCACAGCCACGCATCCTTTCTTGGAGACTGTGTTCCCTAACGCTACTAAAGTCTTGTTCTGGGAGAGTTGTACCCGTTCATTTTCTTCGTTTTCTGCATTCCTATCAGCTTTTCTCCCTCTCTGTGTGTCTTGGCAGACAGTGAGCAGGACTTCCTGTCAGTTGGAATACCTAGGGATTCCATTAGTTCCGCTTCCCGGGGCCACCCCTGCAGGCTCCTGGTGCTCACTGGCTCTGGTCTAGATGGGCTTCTCTCTGGTCTGCTGTGTGACGACCATCTCCACATTTCACTCCACCTCTCTCCCACGTGGCACCTCTGCTTATGGATTCCATATTGTTTGCTGGCTAAGTTTCCTCTTTGTTTTGGCAAATTATATCTTCCACTAGGCTGCCATATGGGTGCTAGTTCAGCTGGGTATAGAATTCTAGGTTGAAACAAACCTTTCCCTTCAGATTTTGTCTTCTGTGTGTGTGTACTGGGGATTGAACCCGGGGTATTCTACCATTGAGCTGCATCCTAGGGCCTTTTTATTTTGAGACAGGGTGTTACAAAGTTCCAGAGGCTAGCCTCAAACTTGCAATCCTCCTACCTCAACCTTCCAAGTTGTTGGGATTACAAGTATGTGCCACTGCTCCTGGCTGACATTTTTCTTCTAACTTAGCTATGTTGCTTTGAGGTAGTACTTTTATTTGTTTTTTTGTTTGTTTGGTTGGTTGGGGTTTTTTTGCAGTTTACTGAGGGATACTTCACATGCAATAAGCTGTGCATCATAAAGTGTATAATTCAATAGTTTGACAAATGTATGTATCCATGAAATCACCACACTTGAAACAATGAGCATATCCACCACCCTCAAGAATCCTTTTTCCTCTCTGCAAACCCTCTTCTGCTCTCCACCCACAGGCAACCACTGAAGTGACTTTTTGTTACTGTGGAATGATTTGCATTTACTAGACTTTATGTAAGCATCTGTGAACTCTTTTTCATCTGGCTTCTTTCTCCAAGCCATACTGATTCTGCAGTTCATTCATGTTATTGCCTGAGTCAGTATGTCATTCTTTCCCTGTCAAGTAGCACCTCACCACAGGGATGTACCACAGTTTGTTTATCTATGTGCTGAGGGACATTTTTTCCAGTTTTTAGTCATGAATTTGGAGGCGAGTCCTATATGGACATAGGCTGTCATTTCTCTTGAGTGGACACCTGGGAGTAGAATGGTCATGCCGCGATAGGTCAGCTTAACTTTTGAAAACATTGCAAACCCATCCTTCAAAGTGTTTGCACTATTTTCCATTCCACTGGCAGTGTCTGGGAGTCCCAGTTACATCCACACCTTGCTGCTTCATTTTAGCCACATTTGTGTGCACACAACCGCAACACCGCTTTGATTTGCTTTTCTCTACTGAGTCCTGTTGGGCATCCTCTTTTCACATGCTCACGAGTTACCCATATGTCTTCTTGGGAGAAATTTCTGTTTGAATATTTTGTCCATTCTTCTAGTCATTTTTTGTATTATTGAGTTTGGGGGGTTCTTACTTTATCATGGGTACAGCCAGATAAGTATTTGCAAATGTGTCTCTTTTTTTGTACCAGGAATTGAACTCAGGGGTTCTCGACCACTGAGCCACACCCCCAGCCCTATTTCATGTTTTATGTAGAGACAGGGTCTCACTGAGTTGCCTAGCTCTCTGTTGCTGAGGCTGGCTTTGAACTTGTAATCCTCCTGCCTTAGCCTCCCGAGCTGCTGGGATTACAGGTGTGCAACTCCATGCCCAGCAGACTTGTGTCTTTTGAAAAATAAACATTTTAAATTTTGATGAAGTCTAACTTGCTGATTTTCTTTTATAGCACATGCTTTTTCTATTTAAGAAATCATTGTCAAATTCCAAGTCACTAAGATTTTTTTTTCCCTATTTCACCTGAAAATGTGCTAATTCAATGGCTAATAGCTACATAGAGCTTTTTAAATTAGCATTTAATCATTCTAAAATAAATTAAATAAATAATGCAATCCCTTCCACACTGGCCAGACTTCAGTGGTCACATGGGCCAGTGGCTGCTGTGCTCTCAGAACACTGAAGTGCATTTCATGCCACAGAGAGTTTAATGGAACATCCTGACATCCTGTGTCTTTAGCTCATTTAAGTCTGTGATGCATTTTGACCTAATTGTTGCACATGGCATGAGGTAAGGGATAATAGTTTGGCATATTGTTTCTTCTTGTTCTAGTACCATTTTTCAAAAAAGATTATCCTTTCCACATTAAACTGCCCTGGTGCCTTTGTCAAACGTTGGTTGGTCATGTATGTGTGGCCTACTTTGGGACTCAGTGCTACTACTTTGATCTACTGTTCTACCTTTATACCAATACCACACAGTCTTGATGACTATATATCTACAATAAGTCTCAAAAACAAGTTGAGAACAAAGTCTCAACTTTGTTCATGCTTTCAAAGTCATTTGACTTTTCTATGTCCTTTGAGCTTCCACATAAATATTTACATAAGCTTGCCAATTGCTATCCACACAAAAAAGACTTCTGCAATATTAATCGGAGATTTCATGAAATTATATAGATGAATTTTGAGGGAATTCATATTTTAACAATATTGGTCTTCTAATCCATTGACATGTTATATCTCTCCATTTTCTCAAATATTCTATTTTCTCTTAATGGTGTTTGGGAGTTTTTAGTGTACTAATCTTGTACATCTTTTGTCACATTGATGCCAAACTATTTCTTTTTTAGACTTTAAACATAGACAATCCTGTCATTTGTAAATAAGAACATTTTTATTCCTTCCTTTCTGATCTGGATGTCTTCTTTTTTTCTTGTCTTATTGCTTGGGCTACAAGCACCAGCATGGTGTGAACAGAAGGCATGTGAGCAAGCATTCCTGTCTTAGTTTTGACCTAGGGATACAGCCACCCCTTTGTGGTTACTTGTGTCTATAGGCTGTCCATGCTCTTTTGATTTCTGATCTTTTAAACATGTCCTATTTTTATTAGGTTTACTTGTTTGAGTTTTTAAAAAGCTGATCTATAGTCTTTCTATTCAAGCTACTTTGTTTTATTTTTATTTGCATGATGTTATATATTGATTTTAGCCTATTTTTTCATCTGTTGTGCTGGGAATTTGATGCACTTTTTCACTCTTAAGTCACATACTTCAATTCTAAGAAATTTCATGAAGTATTTCCTTGAAATTTCCTTCCCTTGATTTTTAATTTTTTACTAAAATTCCTATTGGGGGTCAATTCTGAATCATCCTCTGATATCCACAATTTTATCTCTCATTTTTTCTCTTTTTCTTTTGGCTCTTTTTTCTTAGAGAGTTTCTCACATTTTCTTTCCCTTTGTCTATTGGTCTTTTTTTTTTCAGAAATCATATTTTTATACTTCAAAAATTACTTTGTTCTCTGAGTTTTTCTTTATATCTTCTTGTTTTACTGTGCTTGCTTTATTTCATTAATGAAATGTCTTCTGCATTTAAGAAAATATTTTCTATTTGTCCTAGATCACTTCTGCTCTTTCTGATCCATTTTCTGTGTTAGTTGTGAAGAGTCTATCAAATGAGGGATTCTCCACAGCTGTGTGGTTACCCTTTTTATCTGTTAACATTTTTAAGTGAGGCCTCAAAAGGCTGATAGAAGCCTTGGGAGTGGGCTGCGTGACACTTGCAGGGTTTATTCCAGCCTTGAACTTGAACTTTTCATTGCAGGAATACCCAAATGTCAGTTAGTTATTTATAGTTTCCCCCTTCCTCTTCCCTTCAAATCCTTTTGTTTCTCTAAAGGAGAATTCTGCAGTCGCCAGCAAGCACTTCTGGAACTGAGCAAGAGACAGAGCCAGGGAACCCACAGCTCAGCCTGTGAACGTTCATGGAATCATCATTTTCGGTACAGCTTATCTTCTCTTCCCTCAGCTGGGCCTTTAGTCTCTTAATCTAGCACCTCTTGGGTTCATTTTTCTGCCACTGAGCCTGCTAGAGGAGGGCACTTGTTGTCTGCTGGTCTGGGGAAGTACTTCTGGGCCAGTCACTCTCCAGATGGCTTCAGACCATCACTCATGACATGGGGTCCTACTACTGTTAGTTCTGGACTCTCTCGAATCTGCTCCTCCTTCCTTGTTTCCCGTGTCCATAGAAGTCATTGTTCTAGACCACTCTTGTGTCCTCTCCTCCATTACTTAATTCTCACATTAGTGGAGTTCCAAGAAAGAATGAATAAGTATGATTGTTCAAGCCATCAGGTTTAACCAGGAATCTCTCATGATCTTAGCATTATGCCAAATTGCTTCCAACTCACGCCACGCCACCTGGTTTCGTTGAGTACGTCTTGGGTGGCTTTGCTTCTTTGGCTTGCCATCTATTGCGGGGTTTTGCATTGCTAACCATATTGGAATTTTCTCTTATTAGGTCTCGAAATCGACCGCTTCATCTCACAGGATTCTCCTTTGCTCCATGTCCTTGGCTGCTTGTGGGAAGCTGAGTAGGGCTTAGTTCCTCGATCTTTTTCTCTTCTAACCATCAAGTTTCATCACTGCACACAATACCAAGCTTTGAGCTGTCAAAGGGGTGCTTGCAAGGAGAGGTGAGTGGCTGGAGTTCTGCAAGGTCCAAATGCATCAGCTAAACCACCTCCTGGGCATCTAGAAGGGCCTCAAGTGGCAGGTGCAGGGAAGGTCCTTCAGCAAGGAAAGGATCTACAGACATCCTTCCGTTGCTCATGTGCCCCTCTACACGTATAGCGTCGGAGACCTGTGAGTGCCCACTGTGCAGTTCCCAAGTGCTGGGCCTTTGCTCCACGAGGTGGTGTACCAGTGCCAGTTGTGGTTGATTTGACCCTGGCACCATGGTTCAGTGCTGCCTGTGAGCCCGCTCTGCCATCGCACCACAGGGAGGCTCCTCCATTTCCATGCTCAAAGGAAGCAGTGTGAGCCCCGGGAAGGGGCAGGAGCTTCCTTCACATTGAGCAGACACTGCAGAGCTGTCCCTGCAGCAGACTCCTGCAATGGAGGCACTTCTGCATTGGACACTCCCCGAGGTCCCTATCAAGGAGAAGCCATGATGACAGTCCTACCACAGTGACAGCCCACCACGAACACCAACGTCCCCACGACAGCTCACCATCACGCCACCCTCCACGATGTCAGATGCCACAGTGACAACCCACCTCACTGACGTGCACCCCCACGAACCTCACCTCAAGAACAAGCCACCGTATGACAAACACCATGCACCCCGGCCAGTGGGGCTAGAAGTCAGTTTCCAGTAAGGCTCAGGTGAACAGGGAAGCCCACTCCCACAGGGCATTCCCCAGAGGGACCACGGTACCCGAGCACAATTAAGTGAGAACACAGAGCAAGCACGTGTCCCTTTTACTGCACAAACACGCATTTTACCTCTCAGCTGACACCATGGAGTTCCATGGAACAACTCAGAAAAATTTTAAGTGATTCATGGGCCCTGTTAAGAAATGTCCAGAGATAGAAAACACACCCAGGATTTATAAAGGTATTGATCCATTGATCTCCTGTCGCACAGAAAGTGGGTAACAGCTAGAAAAGAAGGCCCCAAAGTGAAGTTCAGTGGAGATGTTGTGGCCAAAATGTTGAATGAATTTCTCAAGCATAAGTCATGGGATGTATATGTCCAACTTATGTAGGTAGAATTCGTACAAAGAATAAATACGGAAGATAATTCCTCTCCTCAAATATGCACATGTGGCTACACTTAAATAGAATCGTACTCCCTCCTCGCTTGGGCCTGACAGATAGGGACCCGGCAGAAGGGAGCCATCTGGGTAATCCCCAGCTAGCGTGGAACATGTGCACCCAGGCCTGCACAGGGGCCATGGGCCGCCTCCCAGGGTGCCGTCTACGCACACCACACACATGAAACAGCAACGCGAGACAGTCAGGTTTCCCACATAAAACGAAGAATCTAAGACAGACTCCAAATCCTGTTAAATACAAGATCAGAAAACCTTTCTGAAATTATAGACATGATCCCCACAAAGAGATTTTTAGTTTGTAGTACAAGAGACTTGGGGATTCGGTGAGAAATTGATTAGATGAAAACATCAGCTGGGTGGGGATTTAGAGTTAGCCTAATTCTGAGTCCAGGGAGGAGATCAAACCCACTTGTGAAACCCAATGCTCCTCCCGGGACGCCCAACAGCCTCCAAACCTGGTTTTCCTGAGGGAACTCTGAGCTGAAACCGCGCTCATCCGCTGGCTGCGTGAGATCCTGCGAATGCTCTCCCAGGGAGAAGCCACGTGCGGGTGAGTCTGTGAGCAGGTTCTTACTATGGTTCACACATGGCGGGAACGGGACTAACAGCCAGAACCAGCTCACAGTGACCAAGTCCCTTGTGCCACGTGTTCTGGCCACACGACAAGAGAGTGGCCCCGAGCACCCTGGCTGGACATCACCAGTTCCCGGTCAAGGGGCAGCCTGTGTGCCAAGACAGCGTCCGACACAGCCATCCCCAGACCCTGGTGCACTCACACACGGTGCCCACCTATCCACGGGAGGAATAGGAAACCAGCGCTAGCTCTTAGCGAGAGCTCATGGATCCACACCAACGCAAGGCCACAGGGGAGCCACCGCGCCTCTGCAGTCCCACTTGCGAGCATCAACATGGGTCTGGATGTCTCTGTGTTTTCCCAGGATTTCTTAGGAGGGATAATGTGCCAAAATTACCTGGGCTGCTCCCCAGGAACATGGACGCCTGAGTCCTTGGCAGGAGTAGATGCCCGGTTGGATGTGCCTTGGCCTGGGAGTGGGTGTGACCCAGCACCAGTCACTTACAACCCACTGGCCGAGTAACTGCTCCCTGCTGCACAAAACACTCGTACAGGCCTCCGAGTTACCAAGCCCTGGAAGTAGCGTTGATTCTTTCAACCTAAGATAGATCGTCAATTTTCACAAAATTGACTTTAAGGCCACACACATCTTCTTTAAGACCTTAGGTCGGTGCTACAACTACCAGCAACCTGGCGGCTGCAATTGGGGACACAGTGCTTAGCCGGGATGACTCGAGTAGCCACGCGCAGCCGGTCTTCCCAGCTGCTAGTGCAGACCTTGGCCTCTCCAGCACTGGCCAAGCGCTCGGCCTCGGCAAGCACACGGTGACACCTGCCCAGCTGACCTCGGGAGGGCCCAGGGTGCCCAAGAAGTCCCCAGCTTCCTTCCTTCAGGATGGCCGCTGGTGGAAAGACGTGACAAGCCATGACGCTGAGGAAGTTCACCCACCAAGGGAAATGTTCATTTTCAGTGGAAGTTTCAGTTCTAGGGCTCTGGGTGTTTCCGGCCAGTTCTGCTCCTTTCTCCTCGGTCCTCTCCTGTCCTTCGCCTCTGTACTTTGCTTAGTCCTTCAACCCATTACACTGGTCACACCAAAATGTGCCATCTCTGTCCTTGCACGTCTGTTTCTTTTGACTGACCCCCACCCCCATTTTCCTGCTGATTGACAAGTCTGGTGATGCCTGCGTGACACCATGGAGCCACACTGCTCAGTGTCTGAGCTCGGTGCTCCGCTGCTGACCAGCACTGCTGGTCATCTCGGTCCTGCCCTCCACCTTCCTTAGCGCAGCGACAAACTCCAGGGCTGCAGCCGCCTGTGCCTGTCCGGAGCGCGTCTTCCTGGGGCATGGACTGCGGCTCACTGTGCACGTAGGATGTGGGTCTTCGTATTAAGCACCTGTGTCCTCTGAACCCTAGTTTGCTCTTTTATAACACGGTCATGAGAAGCACCCACTGGTCTGTGTTCGAAGGCTAAATACCAGGTTCGACTGGGATATGTGAGGGACGCCAGAGCAGCGGCGAGCACCAGCCCCCGTCCAAGGCAAGCGTCCCCTCCCCTGCTGGCCAAAGCCCCTTCCATCTCGTCTCAGTTGTCCTCACTACTGGGGGCAGCAGAGTGTGGAAGGCAGGCTGTGGAGCCAGGCCTACTGTGGGATTTTCATTAGGAAATAGGGCAGCAGAGACCACGAGGTGAGAGCAGCAAGAGAGCATGGGTGTGGACACAGTATACGCCTGGGACACGCTGGTCTTGATGACCGTGCAGGACTGTGTGGCCTGCACCCCTGCATCTGCAGTGAGTCGCCCTCCCAACGGCCAGGTGCCCTCGCCTCCTTGTTCCCACACCCACCCACCCCCCACCCACCCACCCTTCACCATGGGGTCGTCCTTCCTCTGCCCTTGTCTGCTGGCTCCGTACCTCACTCTTGCCCCACCGTCCCACCTGGGCTTTGTGGCTCACAGTGACTTCCCGACATTGCAGGTGGCAACTGTTCTAGGGACCTCAGAGAGTAGACAGCCCTGCTCCCTGGCCTCCCTGCCTGAGCTTCCTGACCCTCTTGCTCCTCCTGCCCCGCCTGGCTCCTTTTCCATCTCCCGGGTGGGGGCCAAGTCCCCCAGAGCACACCTTCAGCACTCTCCCTGCCCCGGTCAAGGCCTGCCTATGGGTGAGTCACCAACCACCTGGTCACAGCTAGGACTCCTGGCTCCCGACTCCTGTAGCTCCAACCAGACACGCGCACACACAGGAGTTCTGCTCATCAGAGGCTTCTCGCTGCCCGTAGGCCACCCCTTGAGCTCCAAAGCGTGGATTTGGGGCTGCTTGTGACAGGCTTCCTGGGGAGTGGAGCTCCAGGCTGAATCTTGCTGTTCCCTCGTCTGCTCTCCTAGCCCCAATAACACCAAGAACCTGGAAGTGTTCAGCCCAACGCCTTTTCTGATAGTAAATGTCTCTGCCTGGATCCACCGACAGACAGTCCCCACACAGACTCAGCCAGGCCTCCTGGCAATGCAGGCAGATGAGCCAGAAGAGGCCGGATTCCTCCTTTCTCAGCCCGGCCTGTCTTCACGGGCCACCTCTGCCCTGGTCCTGGAGTCTGCTGACAACAGTGACATGCCCACCAGCCACCCGCGGTGATGGTGACTCACACAGCACTCCAGGGGCTCAGCCTGGCTGGGGCTCCTGCTGGAACTGCCTCCAGGCTGCCTCTCAGACCCAGGTCAGGTTGTTCCCGGTCCAGCGCTCAGTCTCTGAGAGCCTCCCCTGAGCCCTTCCAGCGCACGGAGAGCTGGGAGGCCAGCTGCAGTCTGAGCTCCTTCTCCATCCCCTTCCCACTAAGCTCAGTGAAGCGCGATCACTTCACAGCCTGGAAAGAGCGGCTGATTTCGGAAGAACAATTTTTAAAAATGGATTTGTATGCATAACACCCATTGCCGTTGGTGGTGCTGGAGTCAGTGACTGATAAAAATGTCATTTCCTGTGATTTTTATAAATTACAGTAAATATGCCAGTAATCACCCACATTAACTTCTGGAACGCAGGCGCCGTCTGGAGTCGAGGCCGGGGGACCTCACTGAGGCCTCGAGAGGTAGACCCCACAGGTGCAAATTGACACCTAGGAAAACAGTAGTTAGTACATGCTAGAATTTGGAGAAGGGAAAAGTGTTAAAATAAATGTATGTCAAGCAGACAAATTTGGACTTCTCCATGAGGATCTGTCACGTCAAACAGGAAATAGCTATAAATTACTCGTAATAGTAAAAATCTTGTCATTTACAACCTCTAAAGCAACGGGTTCATTTAACACATCAACTCCTAGATAATGATCGAGGAGAGTCAGGCGGGTACTTATTCCTCTTTTAATGTGCAAAAGCCAGGGTGAGCAACGTGTGACTGCAGAGGACCCCGCGGTGACCGCCAGCCCACGCAGCCACAGAACGGGATGGCTAACTCTGCATGTGTCAAGACCTGAGGACCCTTCCAGCCCCTGAAAAAGAATTACATCAGGACTGGAAGTGTCAGGCTGTGGGTGGTCTCATAACGAATAATTCCAAATAAGTCCCACCCTTATTCTGTTTATTTGTTTTCCTCTGAAGCTATTTGAAGTCGTTGGAGCTGAAAGTGTGTTCCAACATGCCAAGCGCACTTGCAGCATCTTGTAGTCGACTTGCTAACCAATTCAGAGGCAAGCAATCACCGGAGTTCCGAACTTATTTCAGATGCCTCAATGTCCACTGCCGTGGATAGGAGACCATGGCTCGGAGACATTTTCTAAGGAGCCCCAGCAGCATCCAGAGAGGTGGACACCTGGAGCCCTTTTGCAGCACATGGAAATCTGCTGCGAAGCAGATCCTGGTGGAGATGCTCACCCAGGTCTCGTTCCTAAGGGGATATTTGTTTATGCATTGGCTCAGAATGTGGGCGGGGTCTAGGAGGACAGAGAAGGAGAACAGCCACTGCTGCCCCCAGACCAGAGAAAGGGCCTGTGCTGTGGTTGTCACATTCCCACGTTTGTTGATTCATTCATTCATTCGTTTTGTGGTACTAAGGATTTAACCTGGGGGTGCTCCGCCTCTGAGCGTCAATCCCCAGTCCTTTTTTACTTTATCTTGAGACACGGTCTCACCAAGTTGCCAAGGCTGGCCTTGAGCTGCCAATCCCCCTGCTTCAACCTCCCAAGTCACTGGGATCATATTCATGCACCGCCGTGCCTGGTCACAGACCGCATTCACCCATGTCAGCATCAAGGACACATGGAGGACAGTGGTCCTCAGAAGGACGCTGACCCAGAGCGGCGCTTGCATCCCGCTTGCTCTGCATCTCGGCCCTCCGTGTCTTGCTCCCCCTGGGCTCCCCCAGTGCTCAGCTTGGGCAGGACAAGAAGTGATGTCTGCTACAGGTTGCTGCGAGGCGCACCCCACTGTGGGCACGCACACCTGGACACACACACACACAGGCCACAGGCTGCAGAGGGACACCATGTCCTGGCAGCCCGTGGTGGAGGCCCAGGTCTCTGGATGGGGCCCTGCTCTTGGCTCTCCCACATTCTGCCTAGGGATACTCAGCAGATGAAAACAAGTCCCTGTGTCCACCTGGACGAGCACAAGCTGATTTTAAAGAGAACACTGAATTTAATTTAAAAAGAAGTTAAAATTTTAAAATTAGCTTCAATCGGTACAGTTTAACTAGTCCTTGAATTTAACTGTTTGCTTTAAAGTCGCTGATCTCTGTCCTGAAAGTAATCCTGTTTTCAGAATAATGGGAAGTTTTCACAGGGGCGTGGAGGGGTGCAGAGGTAGCCTTTGGAAGTACATACAACGGTGTGTAAAGGTGGAGAGTTTGGCACCGGTGTGTCATGTGAGTCACCTTCCTGTTATTGAGGATGACAGGCTGATGCTGGAAAACAAATCATCCAATTAACCATGTCCACTCTGGAGTCCCCAGGCCAAACCCAAACAAGCCCAGAAGATGCCCATCAGCACGGCAGGCACCAAGCGTGCGTGGGGACCAGCACACTGACTTTTCAGTGTCTGAATGGACCAAGTGGTGTGAACAACTGGGACTTTCTCTAATTTAGATAATTTGTAGAAAAACAGCAACCTACATCTTTTGTCTCAATTGCTAGATTGTTGCTGATAAAAGAATATTTATATTTTTATCTTTTCTTTCTTCCTTTGGTGAATAGAATGAATAATTGGTTCAAATCTACATTTTTAAATTACATGTAACTATAGAGTTAATTTATAACAAAGTTAATTTTTATAGAACAATCGGTAATTTTGAAAATGTTTTGGGCAAAATGTTGCAAACTCATTATTCAGTTAGCTAGATGAGGCATACTGTAATCCTCTGGTTCTAAGATACACATCTTAAATGTTTCTATCACTCTGAAATCTAAACACACCCTTTCTGTCAGTGACAACTTGGGATTGGCAGAGCTTTTTCTTTCATAGTGAAGTGGAAGGTAAAGATGTCTTGGGCTTGCAGAATAGAGGAAAGATGTGTGGACATCTCCCTTAAATAACTTCTAGTCCATGTGGTCAGAGGTGAAGAAACTGTGTAAGGGCCATTCTGCCCTAAGATTTGTTTACACAGGAATCAAATACTATGTCCCCAAACTTCAGCATGACTCTTTTTATCCCTAAGCCACCTTGTCTCTGTAAGTGGCTCATGCTGAATCATTCTTTCCTTCTCTACCATCAATTTAAAAAGCTACAAATGATAACTCTAGAAGCTTCTCAACGGATGGATCAAGAAGACCAATTTTCTGGCTGGCACCAAAGTTGATGTGTCAAAAAAAGTCAAACACCACTGAAGAGTCTTAAGCTCGTTTACAATAAGCACGCACATTTTCAGCAAAGTCCTGTGCCACCTCGGAGCTCACTCGCTGGGAGGTGCTCCATGCCACGTGGCAGCAGGAGGAAAGCTCTACCAGGGAGCCCTCCACTGGCTGGCCCTGTGGCCACCTGGTCCTTACCAAGTCTGTTCTCGGCCAGAAGTCTTGGAAGGGACAGGAAGCCGATTTTAAATGCTAAGTCAGTTTGGAGTGATGCGCAGAAGGTGGAAGAGGAGAAGGACGTGTGGATGATTGTTTATTCGAAGCCGTCAGGATTCCAGACGGGGAAATGGCCCCACTGCGGCTGTGCTGGACACCTACTGCTTACCACCCGTGCTGGCTGGGCCACACACAGAGGCGCCTCCTGGGCACACAGTGCCCATCCGCGCTCTCCCTTGGCTCCTCTGACAGCCACGCCGTCGGAGGGCTGAGTCGGATGCAGTGTCACTTCCAGCCTGTGCTCTCTACCTCGGCTCGTTCTTCCCAGGACCATCCTGTATGAACGATTTAAAGGGAATTACCTATTACTTCAATTATTTGTTTCTTATCGACTGATGTTAAACTACAAGGATTTGCATTGAAAGGACACAAAGAAAGAGCAAGTCATGGCACATCGCCAAATGAAAGAGTAATGTTCTGGTGAATTTAGCCTAAATAATTTACTGCTACATAAAAGTGGAAAAGTGGAAGGTGAACCCTTTGACCAATTAATCTCTCCTGCCCATGAAACCCTTATCTGGTCCCCTCCGATGTATTCCACATGAGGAAGCCATCACCATTGGCTCCGGCTTGCTATTTGTAAACCTTGATCTCCTGCACTCGGTGTCCTAAATATGGATAATTAGCATCAGTTTATCACGCTTCTGCATATTTTCTCTTCTCTCCAAACACGCGTGCTTCTGTTGGCTGCCATTCTGCTGTGGAAGATTATGGAGACAGATTGCAGAGAACGAATGTGCTAAACGAGATTAGGAAGGAATAGAAATAGCAACTTGGCCAATAAATTCCTCGTGAGAGCCTTATCATGCAATTACACGTTGACTGCTTCACACTCTCCCAGCCTCTTAATCCAACGCCCCCACCAGGAATGAAATTTCACTAATTTCTGAATTGCTGCATATCCTTTTGACTTGTTACTGAGAATGGTTGGAAGGAGAAACACTGCTGAAAACATGGTGTCGAACTTTATGATAAAAAAGTAAACTCTGAATGTCAATGTGGGTGGCGCGACTTGGGATGTTGAAAGCATTTTAGCAAAGGGTTGCATGGAGTCTTGGCTCAGAGGGTGAGTGCCATGCTCCTCACTGTGCCACCACTGGGGATTAGAACTGTCATAAGGGGGGATCTCCTTGCTCATCCCCAGGACTCTTTGGTGTGTTTAAAGGGAGGGCAGAGCATGCACTGCTTTTCCTACTTATTAGGATCACTGATAGCAGTCAGGGCACCTCAAGTAATTCTGTCGGGGCCAATCACTTGACCTCTTAAGGACAGTCTCCTCCCCGCTCACACAGGCTTGTCTCACAGGAGGCCTCTCTTGGTGCTCGCGCTCTGGGGCTCCTATGCACATTGATGTACATAAATAGGAAAATCCCTGCTGCTCTGTGCCTCCTGAGTGGAACCAGAGCAGTCCAATGGGGCATCTACAGGGGGAGCTCTTTTCTTGCTCTGCTCCGCCTGTTAACGTTATTCTCCCCAAGGCTTTATAATAAGTTAGGTATGTAAAGAGGCCCATTAAACCTTTCCATCTACAAGGCGCTATTTATAGCACAGAGCCACAGTCAGGCATCATGATGCTCCATGTAAGCAAGGCTGTGCCTTGCAGCAGGAAGACACCGGCAGGCCGAGCTCGTGTGTGCTGGGAGGAGTGGAAAGGCACAGCAAATGTTAAAACCATGTATTTGGCTTGCAGAAGAGGAAAGACTTCCAGTTCATGGTGGAAATCATTAGCCAAAGAAATTCACAGGAATTGTAAAGACGATGCCCAGGCCCAGACCATAACATTGTCTTCACTTTCTTTTCTCCAAGGAATTTCTACAAGATTCACAGAGGAGAAGGCTTGTGAACAGTCCTGAGAAAGAACTCCATGTTCCCTTTTCAGAAGACCTGCTTCCAGGCTCTGCGTGCAGAGGCAAACTGGACAGTGCTCACCCCCAGGCACGTGCTGATACCTCTTGCACGTGAGCAGTGCAGGGCTCTGCTCCAGAAGCCCGTGTGACAGCACAGAGAAGTCCCCTGGATCAGCTGTGAGGATGCAGGTATGTCTTGACCTTGGTATGGGCTTGCCTTTTGCAAGTAGGCTGGCCTCCTCCTGGCTGCCAAAGATTTTCTTTTCTGGAGAGAAAGCCAACCTGGAACGCTCCTTCGCCTTGAGGGACAGCAGGACTGAGGGACCTATGAAGCTCTGAGAGGCTCTTATCGCAGGGCTGAATTCAGTGGGAGATCCCAGCTTAGATGCCTGCCCTCCTGAACCAGAACCGTGAACCTGGTGGTGGGGTGGCTGCTACAGCTTGGAGGGCAAAAGCACCCCTGTTTTTCGAGTCATCTGGCAAGAAAAGCAAACCCATCTTAGGTGCCAGAGAAGTTCCACCTTCCCTGCATCCTCCTCTCTTTCCAAAGCCATTGAGATGGGAAGGCACCTGTTTGGAGGAGAGCCTGATGGGTGGGGTGCGTTTGGGATGTGAGTCAGAGAGGCCTGCGGTTTGTTTCCTGGAGGAAATGTGTCGGGCTTTGCAGTGCTAGGCTGGGAGCTTTCCGTGTGCCTCATCTAACACCTCAGCTCAAGCAAGGTGGCAGTTAGGCTATGGTCACCTAGGCCAGAGGCCCAGAGGCAGGCCCCTCCAGGCTTGGCATGGAGACCCTGTCCCCAGGGGAGGGACAGAAGATGTGAAATCAGATGAGGAGTTGTTAATAACTGCCCTCCCCTCCACTATGTCATATTTCCTGAGTTGGTGAGCTATGCTGAGGGGGGTGGAGTAGGAGGGCGCGTTTGCCATTAATCTGGGAACAAACGGCTAACCTCGGTGACTGGTATTTCGCTTTTCTTTTCTCACTTTTCTCAGTGTGGGGAAAGCAGTCAAGCCCGCGCGGCGCGATTGTGAGGGGCTCTGCTGGAATTTGGCAGCGCGGAGGCTTGGAGAGCTGCCCCATGCTGGCTGCTATTCAGCGGGCCGGTTTTCCTCGAGCTTTGGAAGTTTCACTCAGCCGTGCACTCAATGGCTTCACAAAGCTGATTACAAGCTTCAGCGCATTCCTGAAGGAGCCAAAAGCGACGCAGGTGCAAACGAGCCGAGGGAGCTCCTTATCCTGGTGACAGAATGGGACAAGCTGGGAAAGGCTTGGACCACACAAATCCAAGGCTCACCAGGCAGCAGAAAGCCTGCCTTGGGAACCGGGGGTCATTATCCGCCCTATTCAGCGGGGCCCGGGGACCCTGGGGGCCCGGAGAGGCCGGCCCCAGCGCAAGCGCCGCCGCCAGTGCGGGCCAGCAACAGTGAGGACCCTGCTGGGCCCTGCGGCTGGGCTGGGGCATGGGCGCTGGGCTTGCTTGCATCGACAGCGTCCGTGAAATCCCTACTCAGACAGGCGGCTGTCCACGCCGATAGGGATGCAGGCGGAAGAGCGTGGCCGCAGGCCCCGCAGTGCGTGGACCCGGGGCCACGTTCACGCCCCATTGCCTACGCCCCGCCCCAACCCCGCACCGCGACACTCCGCGGGGGACCCAGGCGGCCGACGCTCAGTTCTGAGGGTCTCTCCGCACGCGTTCCCCCCGGCCCGCCTTTCCCTTTCATGCCCTCTTCCGCGTGGCAGCGGGGTCCGGTGAGGGCAACGCCGAAGCGGTGCGGTGGCGGGGCAGCGGCCCCGCGGGGAGTGGGTGAGCGCGCGCTCCGCCGGGCGGAGTCTCGTTCCGCGCCTGGGGAGGAGAGCCTGCTCCTCTCACCGAGTCCTCCATGGTGTCCTTGCTTGCGTTCAAGGGCCGAAAACCAGGGACTGCCGGCGGCCAGAGGGACAGGCTGCGCCTGGCTCAGCGCGCGGAGCGGGAGGCCGCGCGTGGGGGAGGGACGGGCTGGGGCTGGGGCGCCGCGGCGGGGGGCGCCAGGGGACGTCGGGCGCGGGCCTCCCGGGGTGGGTCCAGGCGAGCAGCGCTCGAGCCCCCGCGTGGGGCCCTGGCACATCCCGCCTGCGCTCCCGCACTCCCGGCCTTGCCTGCCGCGCCAGGCCTGCCTGGGCCCCGCCCGCCTCGCGCTGGGCCCGGTGGCGCCCGGGGGTCCCCGCGGGCAGGGCGCGGGCGGGCAGGGCGCGCGCGCCGACGCTCTTTTGTCTGATAACTAATTTGAGTTAATGCGATCTTTATGTAAAGCTAACAGCGGATAATTGTCTATTTTCTCGCCAACAATCTCCATCACAATCACTTATCTGGAAACCTGCGGTTGGATTAATCGTTATATTCCCGAGATGAGCGTCGCTGCAATCCGCAGCAAACGCGGCGGGGACGCGGAAACGCTCCCGGGAGCTTGCTGCTGCCCGGACGCGGTGCGCCGAGGCGGAGCCCGCGGGTGAGGGCAGCTGGGTGCGCCTCTAGCACTCGCCTGGGCTGGGGTGGGTGGTGCAGGGGCGCCGCGGCGCAGAGGGGAGGGGAGGAAGGCCTGCGGGCAGAGGGCGCGGCTGGGGAGCCTCCCCTGGAGGGCGCGCGGCCTCCGGTGCACGCGGCCGCGGAACGGTCTGCGGGGATCGAGCGCTTTTGGCGTGGTAGAAAAGAAGCCCTCAGACCCACCTCCACCTTTTTTTTTTTTTTTTGGCTGCAAAAGATGTCTCCGCCCACGGCCTTGATTCCTGCAGCTTCATCCCCTGCTCCACCCACCCGTCCGCTTTGGGTGCCTCCTTGAAGACCCCTCCCACAGGATCCTGGTCTCTGCAGATTATTGGCAATATTTACATCCTCCCAGATTGGAGTCCCAAGACAGAAACTGGGCGTGGAAACAAATCCCAATTCCACAGTTCCCGCCTGCTCCAGTGCTGGGTAAAGATGGTGGCAGCTGGTGTCAAACCTCTGGGGAAGAGGCACTTGTATTATAAAGATTTTGTCTTTCTGAGCTGAAGTCAAAACATCAGCGTTAAGTGGAAATCATTTTGGCGGTGGAGGTGCTGAGCGCTGGTGAGGTCTGCCGGAAGTGTGAGACCAAGTACTGCTTCTGGCTAGTAGCATGAGGATAAACCATCTTGATTTCATCTGTTTCTCCAGCTCGGATTCGCCACCCGAGGTCACGGTTGTAACTTTTAAAAATAACGTTTCTGGAACAAAGTAGCAAATTCAGACTCAACTGGTGACAGTTTTTGGCCACAAAGAATGAGACTATTTGCTCCCCTTCGGGCAGTAGAGTTATTGGGTTTTTAGGTAAAGGAATTACCCAAACAGGGCTTGGTCGATTCCTGTTACAAAGTTTGGCTTTTGGATTTTCTCTTCTAGCTGAGGTGTTTGGGAGCAAACAAGTAAATCCCACCTCAAAAATCAGCAGACCTAAGGCTCTTGTAAGGTTTCCAGGGCTGCTCCTCCCGGTGTCTGCCAGGAACCTTGCCCCTGCATCTCCCACCTGAACCTTGTCACCGGGACCATCTTGAAGTGATCTGCGGACAATACTGATCCCGACAGCCCGCCGGTCAATCAGGCCCAACAGTCTATGCAAATGCCGGGAGGCCGCGCTCGGGAACAGGGAGCCCATTGTCCAGGGCATTTCAAAGCCCGAGCAGCTGCGCAGACTTGTCGCCTTGGGCTCTGGGCTGCCACACTAATGTCATCACTGCAAAACATCAGATTTTGAAAACTATACAATCTGAATTCATGAGCCGCCTTCTCGAGAAGGTTTGCCCATGACAGTTTTAAAAGTCTGATCCGCTTCTGTGGTTGGGGGAGGGGGAGCGGCGCGGCCTGCACTGGGGACTTTGCAAGTGACAGTCGGTGACGATCCAAACTCTCCCCTTTTTGGTGGATTCACAAACTTTAAAATCGCCCTTGGGGTTCTGCGTTTGGATGTCTGACTCGTGACCCTGGGATTTGGAGGTTTTACCGTTTTCTCTGGAGGTCGCCTGGGGAAGGGGCCAGCATACAAGTGGAAGGGGCGAGGAACAAAGGCGCCCGGCCGTTCCAAGGAGAGCGCCAGGGACGCGCTGCCAAGTTACTTTCAGGAAGTTTCGCTCCAAACAACCAACAATTACTAGAGCGGCCGGCGAGTTGGTTGCGTGCGCGCTGCCACCGGCCGCGCGAACTTCCAGTCCCCACGCCGCCTGGTCCCTCGCTGGGCGCCCGCGGCGAGGGCGGAGCTCGGGACCGCCGAGGAGCGAGGGGCAGGGCGCTGGCCGCCTGCGTGGCCCACGCGCGCACTGCCCGCTGGACCCTGAGGCCAGCGGCCGAGCGGAGGGGAGCTTCCCGCCTTTCTGGGGTCCCAGGCCGCGGCGCAGACTGCTCCCCCTGACTGCGTTGTGGCTCTGCTCCTTCACAGGGTTTCAGTCCGCTGCAGCTCCCAGCAGAGTCCATGGGCTGGAAAATGTTCCCAGGAAAAGGAGGCAAACTCCCAGAAAGCCACCAGGCCAATCCGTAGCCCGAGGGTGGGCTAGAGGCCCGTGGCCCCCTGCGATGAGGCCTCTCCTGTGGGCCAGAAGTCTTCCCTGAACCGGGAGTCCTCTTTAGATGCCCTCCTATTTCTCAACAAATGGAGGGGTAGGATTTTTGTTCACCAAGAGGAAAGCTAGGAAATACATGGAGGCCCCATGGGGCGTGGTTGGCCGAGGGGGTGAAGATGGAGGTCACTATTAATGGTCACCCAGGGCCTAGGGATGGGAGGCTCTTCAACCTGGACACCTCTGCAGAAATTCAACTAGACTCTTCCCCTCTGGAGAATTGTCTGATGTGGCCCCTGGGGCCCTGGAAAGCCCTAAGTCAGACCCCAGGGTGGTTCCTTGAGATCTCTGCACCCCTGTGGTTCCCAGAGCCTGCACAGCACCTCTGCCAGGCCATCCTCAATGGAGGCTAGGAGGCACGAGAGGCAGCTGTTGGAGACCATGGCTGTAGGCAGGTGGGGGCCTGGGCTGTGACTCCCGTGGAGATTGAGGTTTTGCTGGTCTGGGTCACTGATGTACCTCCAGGACTCCAAAGTGTAGACAGCCTCTGGTTCATGAGGGCGTCAGAACATGTTTTCCGAAGGAAGCCTTTACTCTGTACTGTAGTACACACCTTCTCACACACACACACACACACACACTGCGCCTCTGTGGTGCCGTGCGAGCAGGAATCTCAGAGCCGGGAGGAAGCTGACCATTACACAAGCCCAGAAGCTGCAGCAAGAAGGACGTGTTTGTTTCTGACTTTAATGTGCTGTTCCTTTCACAGTTTGGGAGCTGGGACCCTGCCCGGGTCACTGGAGGTGACTGCGCTCACTGTGTCCAGCTCCTGGTCCATGCTCTCTCAGCATTTCTCCTTGGCTGCCCTTGAATGCTGGGCACACTAGAGTTATCCAATGGGTAGCCGCCAGCCGTAGTGGCCACAGCACCCAAAACGTGGCCGTATCGATTGGGCGGTGCCAAGTGTAAAATGCACACCGGATTTTAAAGATGTCAATGAAAAAGAGCACGCAAAACACCTCATTCATCATTTGAGACATTGGTCAGATAGAAATGATTGTACTTTGGATATTTTGGGTTCAATAAAATATATTATTTAAATTAATTTTACCTCTTCTTAATCTTTTTAAAATGTAGGTGTCAGGAGGTTTAAAATGGGTAAATGGGTGGCTCCTGTTTGGCCTGTGCTGTTTCCCTGGGTTCCCCTAGCCTTCTCAGTGACTCTTCACGAAATGCACAGGAAAAGCCAAAGGGGAGGGGGGCAGGGTGTGTGGCCTGGCCAGAGGCCAAAGCAGAGCCACCATGTCAAAGTGACTTGTGCCGCCATCTTACCAGAATGTATTTCTTCCCTGAGAACACCTGCCTGCGGGGAGGGCGTCGTATTTCGTTGCTTGATTCATTTCCTTTCCATCTCAATGCGACTTCTGTCCCCTGACTACATTGAGATCTCAGTCAGAAATCTTAAATGCATTGCACGTAACTTTTGAATACTCTTGCAAAAATGTTGGCCCAACATTTTTGATGAGGGGCAGTTACTACAGGTCAGTGTGGGAGGTCCATGCATTCTAAGGCAGCCGTTTCTGTGGTTTCCAGGGCGAGGCCAGCATCTTGGCACTTTTCTGCTGTAATTCTTCTATGCAAATGCGTCACCACGTCCACCTATCGCCACTGTGCCCACAAACAGAACCAAAAATTCAAGCAAGAAAACAAAAACTGCAAGCAGGAATTTGCATCCAGTGAAATGCTTTGTCCTCCTTGCAGTGAATTCCTTCTAGATTTTAATTCCTGTGATTGACTCAAAGCTCAGCAAATGTGAAATCACACTTGGGTCATGGCGATTACAAAAAACATATTTGTAAACTTTATTTTAAAGACGGTATTCAAAAATAATGTTTTTGTTCACCACGAGGAAAACATGGGCTTCAGACACAAGATTTCTGGAAATGAAGTTGCAAAAGTTAGAAGTTATATTTTTCCTTTTGATGATAGCAAGTGACTGTTTGGAACAGAGTCAGTGGAAGCGTGTCATGAACGCGGTGATGCTCGTGGCTTCAGCACCTGTGCGCGTTGCTACTGTGCCTGCTTTGAGGGGTGTGTAACTAATACAAGAACAGGCAGCCCACACCTGGAGTGCAGCTCACCTGCCCAGCACACTGTGACTAGCTCAGAGATGATTCAGAATACAATTCTTTTTATTGTAAAAGAAAATGTCCTGTTGCTCGTTATTTAACATCCACTTTTCTCTTTTGGGCTCATTCTTATTTAACTAAGAAAAAAAATGTTGTCAAATAACCAAGAATGGTCAGAGTTTTGTGAGTCAGCAAACTAAAACGGCTTAATTTGAGAATTCATTCCTTGAAAAATATCACTCTCATTTGAGGACTCTGTTCAACCGGTAAGGAACTGACAGAAACATTTTAGTCTTTAATCCAGCTGCCTGTTTTTTAAAGGTTGCCAAGGAACTAGCAGAGTGCGGCAGGTCTTGCTGGAGAGCCCAGAGGCTGAGGGTCTCGGCGCGGGGGCTCTGGCCCGGTGAGGGTGCTTGTCTTCGTGATGACTCGTGTTTGCTCTGACTGAAGGTAGTGAAGGACCAAGGAAACCGCAGAAATGAGCAACTTGCTGCAAACTCTCCCCCTTTCCATAACCGTCCACGAGTGCCAGAATTAAGCAGGACAAGCAGAGGTAAAGAGGAAAAGCCCAGGACCCACACCTGAGCGGCGGGCGGGCAGACGCCACGGGCTGGAAATTCCAATTAACTGGCAGCGTGTGCGGCCCGTGGACTGGTGCGCAGCCAGCTTATGAAGGGCAGCGGCCCTCCTCCGCCCTCCGCTCTTCCTTTCCCCCTAAAGACCACAATGGTTACGCACTTTCAAATATTCACAGGCAAGATATTCCAGATAAATAATCTAAGATTAAGTAAATTAGGTCAACGCTCACATAGGGCCGGCGTGACATGCCCCTTGTGTGGAAATCATCCGGTGTCAGCTGCATTGATTGAAAAAGCACTACAGACCAGAAAAAAAAAGACTTATTACAAGATGTTGCCAAAGCAGATAAGAAAGCCACGAAGTCTTCTTGTAACTGAGGGGCCTTATCTAGATTTTAATATGGCGGTAAGCAAATTATAAATGTTTTTGCAAGTTAGATACTTGTATGGGAAAACAGATGTTTCCAGCATACCCATGATCCTGCGCTGGTCATGTAGTTAGTTCATGGCCCCCCGTTGGTGAGTTCTCCTGCTCTTCCCAACAATACCCTTGGTGTGGGGCACAAAGCCCAGCAAAGGTCAGGTCCCCTCTTCCTAGAACAGGGAGGACTCGGGTCTGAGCCCAGATGACAATGTGGAGGGGCTTCCTGGGCAGGCTGCTTTCTGCTCTCCGCTCTGTCATTACGAGGTGGCTGGGATGGGGAGGGCTTGGGAAGGCACTTCTGCAAGGCCGCTGGGCTTTGGGCTGTCCAGAGCTGTTGGTCTTCACAGACTGGCCTCCTTAGGAATTGTATGGGAGAGACCGTGATTTCTTTGTCTGATCTTTGCAGTTTTCAGTCTCTATCAGAGAATCTCACTAAATTGTTCCCGTTACTCTCTTAATTATTTATTGTCACAAATATTGTTTAATAAGTTGATGATTTGATATAACTGACGGGATGGCTCTAGGGAGTGTTTCAGGAATGCACACCCACGAGCTGGGAGCAATCCACAATGACGTGCCCACACGCTTCTGGGTGGGCTGTGTGGCAAGCTTCTCCTTCAGACCAGACCGCACACCTGATGGGAAGGCACCACCTGGACATGGGCAGTTCACACAAACTGTCACAACAGAAAGTTAGGAGCACATGAACCCGAGGCGGGAGGCTCCGACTGCCCTGCTCGGGAAGGCAAGCGGGGTGCGGAGCGCTGTGCGGCCGCGCTACCGAGCTGCAGCTGTGGGTGGTTGTGAACTCTGAGAAGCAGCTGCCACCACCAAAATAGAAAAGCAAGAGGAGCTGAGGCTGAGGTCTGGAATAATGAGTTTTTACATTAAAATACCAAACTTCATGCGAAAACAAGGGCTGTGAGCCACCCAGCTTGGCTTGCGGGTCTCCTGTTCACGTCTGGGGGACCCTTACCCCGGTGGGTCAGTGTTCCTGGCCTCAGTGCCTTCCACAAACCCGTGTTTCTGCTGCGGCCGCTGGTGTCAAACGCCTGGTGACCACATTTGTCTGGGGTGGGTGTGCCGTCCAAGCACGTCCAGGGGAGGATGAGTGGGCAGGGTGGGGTGCTCCAGTCATTAGCCCCTGCACACGCGACTCTCAGAAACTTCCAGATGTGCGTCACCAGTTGACCTTGGAGCTGTGGGGATGGCAGAGCCTTCAGAGGCCACGCCTATGGCTCACAGAGGCGCACACGCCACAGAGGTTTGCTGGCCCCTTTGCGTGTGACGGTTTGGATCTTCCTAAGCGGTCTGGCCACCGCCCACGAGCCACTGCACGTGGCACCCCAGGACTGTATCAGGGAAGCAGGTGCAGGGCCTGGAGCTCCTCAAAGCCCTCCAGCTCCTCTGGTAGGAGAATGAACCCACTTCTTGCTGCTGTCCAGGAGGGGGTGCATTGAGAGCCCACGGGGACAGCAAGTGGACACACACATGAGTCCAGCTGGTGCCACACCCCGTCCCTCCCTGCCTGAGCTGGGCCGGGTTCTGGCTTGTGGAATTCCCGCCTCGTAGCTGCGCTCTTGAGGCAGGGTGGGGTTCAGAGGAGGGGGCCGGAGCTCACTCCACAGAGCCTCCTTCTGAAAATCTGTCTCTGGGCTTCTACTTCCAGTCTGAAAAAGTTAGCTGATATCTTTACTGGGGTTCCATAAGCAAACACAGCAACTAACATTCCTCCCAATAAGACGGAGGAGACTAAGAATTGAATTCAGCGGATGCTTGTTCAATATCACCTTCACAGCACTCTGTGAAGTGCAGGGTACAATACTCAAAAGGACACTGGTCACGATTCACACTCTCAAGAAATTCTCGACCCTGTAGGGAAAAGAGCTAACATTAAGACACGAGGCACCAGGCAGTGGTGGGGAGGCCAGGAGGGCGTGGCCATCTCATCCCCGGACAGCAGGAGCTCCCCAGCCCGCAGGAGGGAAGGAGCTCCAGGGCCCACGCCACCCTCCAGTGTTAGGCCCCTTGTCACCCCTTTGGTCCAGTTTTCAGGCTGCACTCTCCCCTGGCCAGTCCACACCAACCAGGACAGATGACCGCCCTCTTCCTCTGGCCTCCATGGCCGCGGCTCCCTGGGAGTGAAGCCTTCCTTGACCACCTCCTCAAAACCAACACCCCTTTTCCTCTTCTTCTGTGGTCTTCTCAGCACTTGCCACTGAGGAACATGCCAAATATGTCACTATATGTCACGTACGCGCCTGATGTTCTCTCACTCCTGGGGTGCAAGGGTCTCCCGGGCCATCCTGGTCTATGCAGTGTTTCTGTGTCCTTGGTGACAGAACGGAGGCTCATAGGTATTTGCTGAATAAAGGAGAAGGGACAAATGGCCACAGCCAGGCAGAGGACAGAGCAATGTGAGTGGGCGAGCCCCTCATGGTCCTCTCGGGCCCAGGGAAATACTTGTGCTCCAGGGGCATCAGGGCCCAGAGGGAGATGGCCGGAACTCCGGTGACGTGAGAAGGCAAGGTCATGTCTTCATGGTCAGCAGGCCAGGTGTGGTGTGGGCCAGCCAGGGCCAGCCAGGGCAGAGTGCCACCTAGAAGCACAGGTCAGCACTGGGCACCCAGGAGGCCTGCGGGGTGGGGGGCCTCCAGAGTGTCCAGTAGGGCTGAAGAAGATGTCCAAGGAGGCTGCAGGCTGTGGGGACCACCAGTGACCGGGCGCTTCTGAGGCACACACGGAAAGTTCTGCGTGTTGGGCGGGAGCCTGATGAAAAAGTGCAAGTACCACAGTTAGTTTGTCGATGTCGCGAAGTGTTTCTCGTGAAGGAGTCTGATTAACACACTGGAGGAAGACCACACATGTGCAAGCCATCTTTATATGTTTATAAGGACCGTGTTGTTGGTTTTTAAAGACTGAGATGAAGGAGGCGGTTTCAGAATCCGTCTTAGCACTGTTCATACTCCGGTCTGGAAGACGTTCCCACTCGAGCCCTTGTCCACACCAGTGTGGCAGTCCTCGTGATGTCACAGCACACACCTGACGGAGCCCCAGTTCACACCAGCGGAAGTCACGTGTCCGTTCAGAACACTCTGTTCCCAGAGGGTTTGGCTGATGGGATCAGAACAGGGCAGATGCAGACCTGGCACCTGGCTCTTCAGCTGGTCTGGGCCCGCTCAGCCGCGCCTCACAGAGGCAGTTACAACCCGTCGCTGCGCCACGGCGCGTGCAGAGTGTGGTGCTGGCGCGTCCTGGCTGGCTGCCCTCAGATGAGTTGCGGGCAGCCCAGGAGGATTTCTGCGCCTTAGAGGGCACTTCACACATGAGGAAACGGGGCGGCTGCTGGGCTCAGGATTTACAGCCCAACGGCGCCGCCCCCCAGTGCATCCTGTGGGTCCTTCCGCTTCACCCTTCCTGGGAGGCGTATAGTCAGCGCTCCTCACTGTGGCAAAATGCCTGAGGGAAGCGACTCCCTAGAGGTTTTGGTCGATGGTGGCTTGACTCTGTCACCCTTAGGCCTGTGGTCCAGAAGAGCACTCTGGTGGGAGCACTGGAGGGCAGCTCACCTCACGGAAGCCCGGAAGCAAGAGAGAAATACTGGCCGAGGCCAGGGCGACCTCAGGACCACCCTCGAGGCCCCACCTCCCAAGGTTCCACTGTCCTCCATAGCCACCCTGGGGGCCACCTCTAACACATGGCCTTCCTGGACATCCCACATCCAAATTAGAGCAGAGTTTGTGTGGTACGTGTGAAGAAACGCTTGCCATCCACCCGTGCTGAGCACTGAACCAGAACCACACGAGACGGTGACGTGCTCCACTTTCCTGGTGGAGAAGGCAAGTGGGCATCGTCCCCTAGTTAGCAAAGCCTGCTGCTGCCTCACTAGTCCAAACCTGAAGCCTGTGCAACCCCTCCTCCAGCAAGTCTGTCCGCCCCCTTTCCCCAGCGGCTCAGCTGGTCAGTGGCATTTTCAGCAATAAGGTATTTTTAATTAATGTCTGTATTTATTTGTTTATAGTACTGGGGATCGAACTCAAATCTGCTTTGCCACTGAGCTACATCCCCATTCCTTTTATTTTTTATTTTAAGACAGGGTCTCACTAATTTGCCCAGGCTGGACTTGAACTTGTGATGCTCCTGTCTGTAAATCCAGAAGCTTGGAGAAGATAAGGAACCACTCTTGTCCACAACCTCAGGCCCCCAGGGCACGAACCTCGCAACATCTCAGTTTCAGACTTCTGGCTTCCAGCACTGCAAGGGAACCTCGCTGATGTTTGGACCCCCAGGGAGGGACACGGTGAGGGCAGCCCCAGGACGCTCACATGAAGCCCTGATAAGGACAGCAGCCCTCACACCCACACAGCTTGAGCAGGACCTGAGTGGGCTGGGCATCCATTCCCCACCCAGATTCACATGCACACCCCAGCTTCCGGGGAACTGGCCCCCTGGGACTGGGCTACTGAGAGGGCTGGCAGGGAACAGAGAGTCCCCCAAGAGCAGGGCCTGAAGGCAGGACACTTTCCTGTGGTGAGGACAGAATGCGGGAAACCAGAATGTCCAGTGCCAGGGAGGCAGGGACACTAGGGGAGAAGGGAGCTGTGTCCAGAGGTCCATGCAAGACAGGAAGTTCGGGGAGGGGAAAGTTGACCTCATCCCTCCAATCGGCCTGTTCTGCCTGAGACCAAGCCTGCTCAGAGCCCAAGGGCAGAGAGCTCCTGGCACGGACTCACTGTCCATCCCTGCAGGGAGCAAGGACGGGCGGAGAGCAGAGGTCTCTGTGGCAATAACCGGGCTTTGGCCTCATGCACACTACAGCTGTGGGAGCCCCAGGGGGACAGGCAAGAACCCCCACAGAGCAGGCTGGCTCTCCCCTTAGGAAGGAGCGCCAGACCTACAGCATAGGATGGGGCGGACGGACCTGGCCACGCCCAGGGTCATGCGATCGTGTGGCTCTCCTGTCCCACTGACACAGGAGCCTGTTCTGAGACACTGTGACAGGTAAGCCATCTGTGGGACAAGAGCCAGAAGAAAGCTGTGTCTAGAGAGGGGATGCGCGGTGCGTCTGACTCCGCGTGCACTCGCAGGTCGACCCACTAATGAGCAGCTTCCTCACCCGCCCACTGCGCCAGCGGCCAGGCTGGCACCCCCCATGATCCCCGCCTGTGCTCAGCCCGGCACCTTCAGAGTAAACTGGATGGAGCGTGTAACCTATTTTAATAGCCCAAGTTCCTGAGCATCACAAGACACTGCATCAGGGGCACACGGGGAGAGGCCAGCACCCGTGACAGTCGGGCCGAGATGATTTCAGATCTGATTGCATCTACGCATGGCAGTATAATTGCCAATCAGTCTGGGAGGAGATGAGATGAGATTCAGAGCCGTGCTCACGTGGCTGGGCCCCACCCCGGAATCACTCTGAGCAGAGGCGGCTCTGGTGACTGCCACTCAGGCCTCCAGCCCCCGCCACTCAGGGAAAGGGCTGCTCTGGATCCCTGCTGGGCCCGTGAGCCTCAATCAGGGGCTATCGCAGAGGCTGCCCCTTCACGAGATTGCTGGGGACACTAGGACGGCCTAGGTCCTTGATGAGCACAGCAGCCCTGCGTCGCTGTGGGTGCCGGGAGCCTGGAGCCTCAGCTGACCTGGCAGGGCGCGGGCAGGCCCAGGCCCAGGGCCTGTCACCATCAACCCTAGGACGGGTTCAGACGGAACCCACAGGAGGTGAGAGAGGTGACCGACTCACCCATGGCCCTCTGCAAAGCTCTCAGGGTGAAACCACACACTCCGAACTTGAATACGAAGAACAGTACATGAGAAATGAGATCGAAACTACTAATAGATCAAACGGGCCACTGCACAGCAGCCGGGACCTCACACAGATCCACGCGGACCCAGTTCACAACGGGAAATTGGGATAGCAAAGCTCGAATGGTGCTAGCCACCTTGGCGAGCCTGTGCCAGGGATGCACACCTGGCTGGAAGCACCCTCCTGCACCGGCCGGAGCGGGCGCTGTGTGGTAGGTGGGCTCCCCAGGCCCCCCACTGCCCACGGCTGCCCCTTCCTCCACCCCACACCATGCCAGGTCCCCTGGCGAATAGGCCTGGTCACAGAGCCCATGGTGCCGTCCCCTCACCACTGGCTGTTTTCACAAGATCAAAAAGTAACTGTAACTTACATGTGCACTCTGAGATTTCCAACACTCCCCTGGGTCTAGAGCAGATGGTGCTCTGGGTCTGGAGGCAGGCTGCTCAGAGAAGGTCCGTGCTGCTGACTCCAAAGGCCAAGGTAGAGGAAGCTCCCTGGCTGCTGGCACAGTGGTCACACGCCATTCACAGTCACCCCACCCACAAACTGAAGCCAGGGCTGTCCGCAGCTGGTCCTGACCTATAAACAGTCAAGCATTGTGATTCCTGGAGGGAAGAGCCCTTTGCACCCAAGTTCAGAGCCTCACAGCTCGAGGTGCAAACCGAGACGGCACAGCACTTGGCATCTCTAGGCGAGGTGCCAGCAGGCTCCCCGTGGCGGGGAAGACTCCTGGGCTCTGTGCAGGGTCGGCAGGAGTCTTCACCTTCTCAGCACCGACACGTCCTAAGATAGGCCGCAGCTTTCCTGAGTCCCGCCAGAGCATTGGCACTCTGGGTACTGATCTCCGGAGGCTCCTTGGAGCGAAGGCGGCTCTGAGGCAGCTTTGCCTGTTATTTTTCACTGGACACTTGGCTCGATTCCTGAGTGTCTGAGGGTTGAAACGTGATTTCTTGTCCCCACAGGGGTGGCATGGGTCCCCTGGGAGTTCATCGTCCAGACCCCAAGGACAAGGCCGTCCTGATTTTTAGCCTTGCACAGGTAAGATGTTCTTCAGGGTCCTACTGTTTCCACGTATTTCAGGGCTGAGCATGTCAGGAAAGTTTTCCAAGCTTCTATTTCATACGTAATATCAACAAGTGAGGGCACAGGCTGCATCCGTCCAAGGGCTGCTGCGGCCCCTGCACCTCCGCTTCTGAGCGGTCAATGGCTGTTCTGCTGAGGCCTGTCCCAAAGGCCATGTGCAGGAGGCTCAGTCCAGCCCAGTGTTGGCGTGAGAGGCGAGAGGCGGCAGACCCTGTTGGAGGCGGGCCCATGGCTGCGACTGGTCCTGAGAGGCCTGAATGCTGTCCTGTCTGCCCTTGCTGGCAGTCCTGAGAGGGAGGGCTGTTATGCACACATGGGGAACCTCCCCTGGATCCCCCTCCCACACCGGCTCCCACATCGTGATGCTGCCACCCTCCACTCGCCACCAGAGCAAGCAGAGGTTGCCTCACACTCTCTAACCTGCAGAACCATAAGCTAAATAAACCTATTATCTTTATAAAGTACCCAACCCTCAGGCATTTTGTTATAGCAAAACAAGATAGACTAAGACTAGTAAAAACCACTCCAACCTCAGCAGCAGACATGACCATCTCATTGGCCCTGTGGTCAGGAGCTGGGGTGGCTGGCTTGCTAGTCTGGCCTGGGTCTCTCATGAGGTGCATTGAGTTGGGACTTGGCTGTGGTGCTTCTTTGTAGGAGGCCTGGATAATGACATTTCAGGAGGTACTGACCTTCAGGAGTGTGCTCTTACCCATCCTGGCAGAATTTTCCCTACAGGGGATCCCTTGATTGAGACCCAGCTTTGTACCCACAGGCGTTCATAACGACACTGTGGTGAGGAATGTAAAGGAAAGGGCCAAGGGTGTAGCACTGGTAGCGTGCCCCCAGGTTCAACCCCAGTGCCAACACAAACAAAAACCAGAAAAAAGAAAAAGAAAAAGACACCGTGATAAACTGGAGCAACCAGTGAGCCTTCAGACATCAGGTGGCTGGGGAGGAGGGGCAGGGCAAGGAGGTGCCTCAGGAAGGACGGGGCACCGAGGCACAGGAGGGCACCATCCCTCCGCAGATCAAGACAGAGCAGGGCCAGGAGCCAGGCGAGGGACCCTTTGCTCAATCCTGAGGGCAGTGACCGCAGGAGGTGGCTGGTCTTGCACACGGTGCCCAAGTACAGAATGTGCGCGGCACACGCAGGCGGGGGCACCTCTGTGTTCACCAGAGGCCCACCAGGGCTGCCTTCCGGTCAGGGTTTGGGAGAGCCTTCCTGAAATTTTTTAAAATGTTAAGTGCTTAAATTTTTATAGGAAGAATGAATGCACTTTTGTACATTTTTTATTGAAACATTTAAAAAGTTCACACACATTAAAATTCACGGCCTGTCTGAGGCGCAGCTCTGTGGGTTTGGCAGATGTGTGGTCCTGGGCGCACCCAGCAGACCAGGCCGTCCGCCCTCCCTTCAAGTCCTCCTGCACCCCTCTGTGGGCACACGCTCCCCACGCAAAGCCAGGCAGCCACTTGCCCTGTCCCCGTAGCCCTGCATTTTCCAGAACAGACCAACACTCAGCCTGATGGCCCCTCTCCAGGCACAGCTCTGACAATGCTCTCACTGCGCGATGGCCTCAGCTCCACCTTCGGGGCAGCACGTGGATTCTTTCCCATCTGGGACTATTCCGAACACAACAACCGTAAAAAGTGCCATGAGCATTTGTAAAAGTGGTTTTTTTGTGAATATAGGTTCATTTCATTTGGCTGTTACAAAAGCCCAGGGCTGCTAGCTCTTACGGGGCCACGCTGAACTTCCTCAGGCGTGCCTTCCAGAAGCCCGTGCCATGTGCACTGCCTGGGATTCCACTAGATCAGCGTCCTCACCCACATCTGGGATTGCAGTAAAAGACAGCCGTTGGTGGGTTTGCTGCCTAGGTCAGCTGCAGTAGCGTCTGCTGTGGCCTCAATTTGCATTCACCTATTGAAAAAATAATATTAACCATATTTTTTTCATTGCCGTCCATGTATTTTCTTTGGTAAAGTGTGTTCTCAAATGTCCAGTCAGCTTCATTACTGGGTGGCTTCTTGTTGATTTTGAGAGCTCTTTATATAGGAGCCCTTTGTCAAATGTGGGTTTGAATACCTTGTCCTGACCCGCATCCTGCATTTTTGTTCTTTTGGCAGAGACCAGGCTGGAGCCAAAGGCTTTAATTTTGAAGAAGCTCAGGTCACTGGTCTTTGCTTTATGGCTTATGCTTTTGGAATCGAATCCAAGAACATTTGCTAGGCCAAGGTTAGCTGGGTTTTCTCCTGTTTTTATCCCCATGTTTCTGTAGTTTTGTGTTCTACGTTCACATCTGGGATCGACCTGGTGTTAGCAGGTGGAGAGCTCCCTACAGACGGCCAGAGCCAGGGCTGTCTGCTGAAAGGACTCTCTCCTCTGCAGCACTGTGTTTGTACCTGTCTCAAAAATCAATTGTGCGTGTGCGTTCTGGGCTCTGTTCCCCTGTGCTGCTCGCTATCTTTTTGACAGTGCGGCGTTGTCCTGATTATAGTAGTGTTAGGCTAAGTCTTGATATTGGGTGGGGTTTTTTTTTCAAGTTTTTATATTGCTTTTAATTCATTTTAACTGGTACATTATAATTATATGTAATAATGGGACACATTATGACATATTTGTACATTCACATAACACAAGTTGGTCAACTTCCCAGTACCCCTCCAGGTTTTTATATTCTCTATAGAATTATCAGTTTAAAAACTGTACTTCATAGCACAAACATACTTTCCTCATTCCAGGGTCACTGTTGAAAAGCCAGACGTGTTTCCTGGGTCACAGGGTTCTAGCTGGTTGCCAGCCACCTGAAGCCACTTTAAAGCATGTACCCGACATGCAAACCCAGTGCCAGGCTACGGCAGCCTGCCAGGCCCGGCCTGAGAGAAGAGCTCTTGGAACCTGGGCACCTCGGCCCACCCAGCACCCAGGTGGTGGCAGTCCAGGGGAAGGCTTGGAGACGCTGCCCGCACAGCAGGCGGAATCCCTGGATGTAGAGTTTTCAGATATTTCACAGTATTGTGTGACGCCCCGGGTGGTCTTCATTTTTCTTTTTAAAAATTGCTGGTGGTTCTAGTGACTCTTCCCTTCCATGTAAACTTTACAACCAGCTTGCTTGTCCTGACAGAGTACTGCTGGGGTTGGGCTAGGGTTGCCTTGAGTCAACAGGTCAGTTTGGGAAGAAAGGACCTACCAATGACATCATCTTCCGGTCAGCGGGCAGAGGCCTCGCCCCTCTCGTTTGAGTCTTCCATTTTGCAGTTTGAGCCTGCAGATGCTGCACTAGCTGAGGCATGAACATTGAATATCTCATATTTGTGACTCAATTGAAAGGGTACTTTTGGGAGGGGTACTGGGGATTGAACTCAGGGGCGCTCAACCACTGAGCCACATCCCCAGCCCTATTTTGTGTTTTATGTAGAGACAGGGTCTCACTGAGTTGCTTAGCGCCTTGCCATTGCTGAGGCTGGCTTTGAACTCGCGATTCTCCTGTCTCGGCCTCCCAAAGTGCTGGGATTACAGGCGTGAGCCACCGCACCTGGCTTGAAAGGGTACTTAATGATCCCCAGATGTTTATTTCCACTGTGTAGATACAAACTGATTCTCTTTTCTTTTTGGTGTTCAGCTTGTGTCTCCTGTGACCTCGCTCAGCTCAACCATTAGTCCAGGACTGTTCTAAGTGGATCCCACAGGATCTGTGTGCAGACGGCTGCTTCACCGGTGGAGAGAGGTGGTGATCCCTGTGCTTTGCTTAGGGCCCAGCCTCTCGGTGTGCTGTGGTCAGAGCAGAAGTGCTGAGGCTGGCAACTGGCCAGTCTCTGCCCCTGGAGGGCACTTGGCATCTCAGTCAGCCTGAGGTGGCTGCAGGGCTTCATGGATGCCTTTGCCCCATCAGGAAGCCTCCATGCCAGATGTGCTGAGATTTCCATCGAGGAGGAGCTTTGCCAGCACCCGAGGAGCCTGCCTGTGGGTCCTGGGATCTGTTGGTGCGACGACATCCTCATGACTGTAAATGCATCCCTGGGCAAAGCCCGCTTGGTCAGCGTGTCCTGATGCCCACTTGCCACCCTCCGTTTGCTGTGACATCCTGAGGCCCCTTTCTGTGGCTGCAGGGTCACGTGACCTTGTCCATGCTGAGAGGTGTCCCCTCCTCTTCTGTCTGACTGTATTTCCTCCTGAAACCATCTGGGTTGGAGTTGGGTTTTCTTTTTGTCTGTCTGCTTTGTGAAGTTTTTCAATGTGTGGCTTCACTTTGTTCTGTGGGCCTAGGACAATTCGGGTTCTCTGTTCCCTCTTCGCTGAGATCTTGCTGTGTGTCTTTCAAAACCCTGTCCACTTACTTGGAGCTCTGGCTGTGGCCAGAGTTGCTCACAGAGCCGTCTGCTCTCTGCCTGGCTGGACGGTCCCCACCTCCCTGGCTCCTCACATCAACCTGGTACCCTGCCGCCCTTGCCCAGCCAGCCGTCCTTGGGTCTCCCTGGTGTTTTGGAGAAGGCTCTGTTGGCCACGCGAGCTCCCTCCCTCTGTGGCTTCTGCTCCCCTCTTGTTCCCCCTGTGCCTGTGCTTGTGTGCGCTGATGCCCTTCTGGCTTCTTAAGGTGGAAGGCCCCTCCTTGATCTGGGCCTGACTTCTGTCGATGTGGATGGAAATCTGGGCTCCGTCCCACCCAGCTCCAACTGCTGCTGTCGAATTGATATGGTGTTGTTTCCTCTCAAGTAGAAGTGCCTCCCTCTAGATCTACGGGTCAACAGAAACGGGTTGCTTCATATCCAAACGCTGGGGATGCCCATTGCCCTTCCACTAGGTGGAGCCACACAGTCCCCGTGACTTCAGTTCTGTGGGCCTTTGGAGGTTCACTTATGGCAAGAAGGTGACCCCTCTGAGCGTAGGTTGGCGGCTGGAGCCCCTGGGTCCTCCCACTCACTGGCGCTCTGGCTGGCTGACTGGATTATCTCAGGGTTAACATCTTTCTGTGGTTTTGCCCTTGATTTTGGCTAGGTGTTGTTTGGCGCTGTTGAGTGCCTTCGGATCACAACCCGGACATTCTAAATGCTGTATTGTGAGACTCTGGGTCTAGATCCATCTTTGGGATCATGGTTCCTGTATGTGGTGTTTTCAGGGCTAATCGGACTGCGTGTCTCCACGCTGGGTAATCATTATTGCCAGTTAAGTTACAAAGCCTTTGCCGCTGGGGCCCAGCCACCATCTGTACCCTGTGGGTTATTCTGGGACCTGGGTGGCGGTTGGGTGGCAGTCCAGTCTCCATAGCTCCCCTGTGCTTCCTGGGTCAGCCCACACCTTGGCCCCATGCACAGAGCCTTGCTCCAACCCGCTCTGGGCTCTCCCCCATTCTCTGCAGCCCTTGCGGGTCCCTCTCCAAGTGTCTCTGGCCTCATCAGTGGGATTCTCTCAGAAGTCTACCCCACACACTTCTGTGCCAAAGAACCATGGGAAGATGCGATAGGGCTCCCTCCTTGCTCGCCCCTGGCAGGGCAGAGAGCTGGGCTTGTCCTGGATCTCAGGCGACGGTGCCATACTGCGACAGTGCTGGCCTAGCATGGGCCAGGAGAGAAGGGAGAGGGTGGGGACCACGCTGCATCCTCTGGCTCAGAGCTGCCCTTGCAGTCTGTTAGCAGGGACATTGGGCCCTCCTGGGGTCCTGCGGCCTCTGTCCCCTGAGGAGGCCCAGCTCAGTTTGCTGCCCAGTGTCTCCCAAATTCCTGCACTGAAGCCCTAACAGGGTGATGGCCCTCAGGAGTGGGACCAGTACCCTGTTCTTCTGCCACCTGAGGACACAGCACGCAGGCCCCCCACTACAGAATCTGCCAGCTCCCCGATCTCACTCCAGCCTCCAGAACCGTGGACAGCACGTCTCTGTGGTCTTGAGCCGTCATATCAAGACTGCTGCAGAGTGGGACCCAGCCTCAGGCCAGGCTGCCAGACACAGAGAGGGCGATAACCAGAGCACTCGCCGCTGCGCGCGTTGTCTGGGTTTGATGATCCCCCCAGTCTACCTTCCCTGCGGGTTCCAACAGCCTCCGGGGTGTGTCCTGCTTCTGCAGGTTCTTGGTTGGGTCAAAGGGAGTCCAGCCAGCACCAGAGGCCACTCTAGATTTTGAGTTTTTTCTTGCTTTCTGAAAAAAAAGCGTACTCCAAAGTCACCTGCTCAAGACCTAAATTCAATCTTTCCCCCGAGGAATCTTATTCCTTTGATGGAAAAATCGAGAAGCGCAGGCCTGGGGTTGAGTGCTCTGGTGCTGCCCATGCCCCTGGGCTCTGGAGGTGCACAGAGCGAGGGATCGTGTGTTAGAGTTCACGCTGTCTCCAGCGTCAGCCCCGCCGCACGGGGTCCTTCCACACGCCACCTCTGGTCCTAAGGATGCTGAGGGGTTTACTGATCTCTCCTGACTAACGTGGCAAAACGGTTTTGGAATCATTTCACCAATACGAACCCATGGAGGAAAAGGTTCCAGATTTCTTTGCGGTCTTTTGGTTTTTCATAGCTAAAAACAGAAAACTCAGGACACTCAGAGAAGCCATGCCTGTTCCAACCCCTTTCACCCAATGTCCACCTGCCCCAGGGGTCGATTTGTTGATGTTGCTTTATCCTTCCTGTGTTTCTCTTAACAAAATGTGTGTGTGCTCCTGTGCCTCTGTGTGTGTGACCGTGTGCCTGTGTGTGTAGCCATGCGTGTGTGCAGCCATGCATGTGTGCCTGTGTGTGCAGCCATGCATGTGTGCCTGTGTGTGCAGCCATGCATATGTGCCTGTGTGTGCACAGGCTCTTATTTCCGCTCCTTGCCTTTAGAAAAGGTGAGGTGTCCTGCACACTCTCTGGAGCCTGGCTTTCCAGGCAGTGCCCTGCCCTGGGAATCACTGCACACAGCTCCCGTGGCGGGAAGGTGCCAGGGTGCGGTCGTGTGGTGCTGAAGGAGTGACGTGTGCAGGGCCTGGGCAGCTCCTCGGCACCGCAAGCTTCCTTCTGTTTCCAACTCTCCGTCCTCTGTCCAGCATGCGGAAGATGTCACAAGAGCCTGGGTGTGACCACGGCCTTGGCCAGCCCTGGACCGTGCTTGGCCCCCAGCATTCAGCCGCTGGTGCAGTTGCTTTCCTGGTCGGTTCGCTCCCGAGGTGCAGCCCTCTGGGGGGGTTTCCCTGCCTCCCGCCCAGGCCCCCTGGACCTAGATCACGTCCTTCCAGCAGGCAGGGTGGTGTCCTTAGCGAGGCATCGGGTGTGCCTCAAGGAACCCTCAGGGAGACCCTGTGCCAAGAGGGTCGCTGGTGTGTGCTGGCAGAGGACTGCCACACCAAGGGCGTCCCTGGACTCCTGACAAGCTGCTGTCCTCGCCTTGCCTGGCTCGGGCAGAGTCCTGCATGAGGAGGCTCCAGACTCCCAGTTTTGCTGCTGGCGTCAGGACACAGAGCAGGAGCCCTTCAAGCGGCTCCTGGGAGCTTCCCTCTTCTTTATTCTTCCTGTTTTCTTTTCAGCAGCCCCAACAGCAAACCCTCCTCTTGCTCATGAGGATATGGTCCTTTAATTAATTATGGCACTAAGCCGGGCTGCAGGGCCTCCAGCTCAAATGGAGCCTGGGAGCTCCACCTCGGCCCAGTCAGGCCCAGTCAGGCACCCCAGGGCTCAGCTCCCTCTCCCCTTCCCATCGGCCCCACTG
>CM053404.1:141673773-141743305 GCA_028644305.1 Xerus rutilus
GTGTGGCAAGACTTTTCCTCAAACACCATAGCGGGGGCTCAGATTTACCTGGCCCTCTAAGCTCTCAGCTCCACTGAGCGCCAGCAGTCCACCCACGTGTCCGCCCAGCAGCCCCATGCCTACCCTAGGTGCTGTCTGTTTCAGAGCACCTTCAGGTGTGTGCTGTGAGCGCACAGTGGTCCTGACCGTTCACGTGGTGCAAGGGGGCAGTGTCCGCTGCAGGAGGACGGGCACAGGGCACCCTGCCGTGGTCAGTGTCGACAGGAGCACGGCCTGCTGTGTCCCGGGAGTGCTGACTCCCTTGTCGTCCTGGTGGGATCTGCTGTCCACACGGCAGCATGTGCACTGTGCAAGCCCAGCAAGGAAGGTGCCCGGGGAGGCGCAGGCCGTGCTGCAAGGGACCAAGGCCCCGCGGTGGCGCCGCGTGGGTCCCCGCCTCGCCGTGGCCACTGCACTGAACGCTGCGACGGAAGCTTGAGCTCCCACACGTGAGCAGGGGATGGAGGGGCCGGGCCACCACTCACACTGTGGAGCACAGGGCGGGACCTGCCAGCAGGGCCTAGGCCAGGCACTGGGCGGGGAGACCCTTCCCTTGCCGTGGTCCCCGGGCTGCATCCAGCTCCGCAGGGCACGCAACCCTCCACATGAACACACAGGGCAGCACAGCCGCCGTGAGCGGCTCCCGGCCCCACGGCAGCAGGCCAGTGGGTCCACCTCGCTCGAAACCAGGAGTGCGGCCAGTCGAGGCGCAAGGGGGACACTCTCCAGCAGTGGCCAGAGGAGTCTAAAGTCCTGGCGTGGAACCAAAGGCCCTTCAGAAAAAAACAAACGGAAGTGGCCAGTCGGTCGCCAGCCACCAGGGCTTGTCTGGCCTGGGGTGGCCGAAGGACTCCCGCCACTATGAACTGCAGGGATGTGAGGGGACAGCAGTTGCCGCCTTGCTGCCTGGGAGAGTTGAAGGCTGGACCGTTTGCTGCACAGGCCTTTTCCTGGCTTTGGGGTTGTTCAGCAGCCAACCAGGCAGCTCCTGCCCAGGGCCACCCGCTGGGCCACAGGTCCTTGCTTCAAAATCAGCTTCCAGTTGTGCACATGCCTCATAGTTACACGCAGCACCGGGAAGGGCCAGGCACGGGCCAGGACCCACCAGCCACCAAGACGGCAATGCAGCTCAACCTCCTCAGCTGGACGAAGAGGGAGAGAGAGATGGGGACATGGGGGAGAGACACACAGAGAGAGAGAAAGAGAGAGAGACACACAGCGAGACAGAGAGAGACAGAGACAGAGAGAGACGAGGGAGAGAGAGACGGGGGAGAGAGAGACAGAGAGGGAGAGACAGAGAGAGACACAGAGAGAGAAAGACGGGGAGGAGAGAGAGAGACAAAGAGGGAGAAAGAGAGAGATGGAGGGGAGAGACAGAGACAGAGGGAGAGACAGAGAGGGAGAGAGAGAGAGATGGGGAGAGAAAGACAGATACAGAGAGAGAGATAGAGAGAGTGATGGAGGAGAGAGAGACAGAGAGAGAGAGATTGAGGGAAAAAACAAAAGAGACAAAGAGATTGAGAGAAAAAAAGAGATGAGGGAGAGACAGGGAGAGATTGAGAGAGAAAAACAGACACAGATTGAGAGAAAGAAAAACATTGAGAGAGACAGAGAGGGAGGGAGAGCTGGAAAAGAGAATGACAGAGACAGACAGAGACAAAAAGACAGACAGACAGAGAGGAGGGAGACAAAAGAAGTGGAGAGAGGGAGACGCATGCACAGAGCCGAGTGGCCAGAGCCCTGTGGACCAGGAACCCCAGGTCACCTCTTGGTTCTAGAAACAGAATTCACACTGTTCTATTGCGGAGCTGCTTGTGGGGCTCCGCCAAGCCCAGGAGAGCTAGAATGAACCTGGCTGGAAGAGCTTCCCATGCCCAGCTGCCACCAACCTGTGCCAGCCTGGTGACATGCACCACTTGCGCCCAGGGACCTGCGAGTGCTTTGTTTACTCCCAAGGGAGCACAGCTGGGTGGAAGCAGAAGAGACCTTCCTGGCCATGGCCACCATCCGTGTACTGGAGTTGTCTCTGTATTTTGGTTCTCCAACTCCATGGCCCTGGAAGACATTCTAAGACACAGTCATTAGCTCCCTGGGTCCCGAACGCCGCGAGCTGCTCGGCAGGAACAGCCACACTCCCGTGCAAGAAAGGAACACTGGAGCCTCGGTCATCCTAAAGTGGCCACCGTGGCTCCCGGGTCCTGGGGACGGCATGTCAAGGAGAAAACCCACTGCTTTCAAGTCCCGTGCACACATGGAGCTGTGTGCCGTCGGTGGGCAATCTGTAACTGGGCAACCCGGCCCGCCTGGTCCAGGCCGCACAGACTGAGCGTGGAGGGCGGCTGGGCGGAGAGGGAGCCGGGGGTCTGCAGAAGTGGAGCAGGGCCGTGCTGTCACCCGGAGTCTCCAGTAAAGAAGTCGGGCTTGCCTCCTGCCAGTTACTTTCATTTCACATTTTTGGTAATTCGTTTTTTAGTAATTTCATTTTTATGAGATTGGGAATTAGAAGTAAAAGGCTAACCCGGGCCACAGCCTGGTGAGTGCAGCCGTGGAGACGGCACCCACAAACGCTTTGAGATTTAACAGCAGTGACGAGCCAAGACCAGACTCCACAGGGACCATTCTATGTCTTAGTTTTTAAACCGTTCGGGGGAAGTGTGTTAGCATTCTGTGTCTGTGACAAGCACTTAAGAAAATCAACCTGAGGGAGGAAAGTTCATTCGCACTTCTGTTTCCGAGGTGCCAGCCCCCAGGCTGACTCTCTAGCTGTGGACAGGTGCTGAGGCAGAGCCACGGTGGGAGCAGCGCTGTCACCTCAGGGCAGCAGGAAGTCCACAGGGGAGGGCCAGGCCCCGTGTCCGCAGTGACCCACCTCCCTCTCTATAGCTGCCACCTCCTAGAGGTTCTACCAGTTCCCAAGAGTGCCCTCCCTGGGGACCAAGCCTCCAACAGGTACCTCTGGGGACACCTAAGTTCCACATGGTAACAGGAAATATCTCCAGCCTTCGGGTTTTCTACCGTTGTCTGGATGACCTTGAGGGTGCCCTGGATGACTTTCGCAGAAAGCACTGCGTTCCCGGGTGAACTGCGGAAGCCCACCCCACCCGGTGCAGCCGATGCTTTAAAGAAGTACTCCAAGAGCCCTGCCCTGAGCACCCGCCCTGCCAGGCCATCTCCCCATCCCTGGCATCTACCACCTGTGGGCCTCAGCCCCTGGACCTGCTCTTGCCGGTCATTCTTCTGGCTTGTTCTCATGGCCTTGGGCTCCACTGCCGGCTTACCCATGACCTTCTGGCCCTGGCTGCCCGGCCCATGCCTGGCTGTGTCACCAGCCTTGCCTCTGTTGGCTATTTCATGTGCTATCCACGGCCAGACCAAGAGGGAGCTTCCAGAATGGTGGACTCTCCTCCCTCTCTCCTTCTTCTGGACCATCGTGGATAGCTCTCCCCCATCTGACCACCTTCTTGCCCTTCAGGTCCTGACTTGACCCCTGGGCCTCCTCTGGGCTGTGGCCTTTCCACCCAGGACTGCCCCCTCGCAGAGTCCGTCTGGAGTATGGGGTGTCTGGCTCACTTCCCCTTCCCTTTGAGTGGCCACATCCTATTGAAGGAGAGGCACACTGGAGTGCAGGGAAAGTACCCCGTGCACCACCCCAGACAGCCCAGAGGCCCTGGGTCCCTTCCCTCACAGAAGGACAGAGGCTGAGCTGGGATCACCAGGTGCTCCTGAGGACAGGCGGGCCCCACCTTGGTCTCCTCCATGGTCTGCTTCTCAGAGCTCTGCTCAGGCACCAAGCAGGGCCCTTGCAGCCCTGTTTGTGGGGAGGGGCTTGCCTGGGTGAAGGTTGGGCCCTAGGGCTCTGCACTCTAAGGTCTCCTGAAGTGGAGGATCCCTCGGCCCACCTGCTGAGGCTTGCTCTGCCTGGGGACGAGGACAGGGAGGAGGGCAGCCCTGGGAGCCCGGGAACTGAGCTGGAGCTACAGCTGCAGCAGGATCGCACCCAGAGGGTGCACGTGCCCTGGAGGGTGGCCATCCCGGCTCCCTTCTGACCACACTCTGGTGGTCACGACAGTCTGAGGTGACTCGTCCTTCCCAAACTTCTTTCCGCTCTCAGCTTTGAGCTGAAACAAAAATAAGGAAGTGAAAGCGAGCGTTCCTCTCCTTGTGGCTGTTTCCTCTCGTTTGTGTTGTCAAAAAGTTACCATTTCTTCCAATTCAAAGAGATGCTTTAGCATTGATTTACTAAGCACAGCTCAGCATCTAAAGGCCTTAAGTATTCACAAGCCTTTATTCCTGCTGGCACAGTGATATTTAAATATACTCACAGGTATTAAATTAAGAAGGTTTATTTTTCTGTTTGTTTGATGGGTCGCCTGTACCACCTTGCAGCATGGGGGGCACAGGGAGGCATCGCTGGCCTCTATATGGGGCTGGAGAGGAGGCAGGTGTGCCCTCGTGATGCAGGTGCCCTGGGCCGGCAGGGGCGGCAGGCTGGCGGAGCGCTGGGGACGGGAGGGGTCAGGAGGAGGACATGCTGCTTGAACAAAGACACTGGAGATTGCGGGATCACTTTTTTATGGACACTGAGAACAAAGTCTCAACAATAGCTGTAGAGTTAATTTTGCTTCAGACCCTTTTTTTCCCTTAATGGAGCTCATTATGCAAAGAGAAGTCTCAAAATGCTTTTAGTTTTGTTTTGTTTTGTTGCAGCAATATTTGGCAAGAAGCGGGCTAGCCATTGTTTTACTTTTAGCTGAACAATCAGGAATCCAGCGGGTTACGAGCCCACTTCTGAGGGTTTCAGGAGGCCAAGCGGCGGGGAGGGAGGCGAGCAGCCCCCGCCACCCATGGAAGTTTCTGCGCATGCTCAGACTCTGCAGGGAGGTTTCCCGAAAGGTGGAGGTTAGTACCTACAAGTAGGTCACGACTGAGGGTGAAGGCCAAGGGACACGGAGCCCCAGGCTCCGAGGGCAGCAGCTGGCCTCAGGCAACAAGTGAAAACACGCCCTGCGGGAGGACGTTGGCCTGGCCACTGGCCGTGCAGGTGTGCAGCGTGTGCAGGGCCGGGGTGCCCAAGCCAACCACCCAGGTCACCCACCCAGGTCACCCACCCAAGTCAAGCGTCCTGCACACGGCCCTGCTTGCCAAACTCGTAGTAATTTATATGATCATACACATAATGTGCTTTAACCAAATACACAAAGATTTTTATGCTGCCACTTAGGGTCTAGATTGAACTTAAACCACTACTTAGTCTATCTCTCTTAATAGGATACTAAAAGGAAATTTTATGACAACATTATCAGTAGCATTTTGCTGATAATTAGAATAACAATAATAATACCAAGATATTTTTTCAGTAATAATGGTGTTATTAATGAGATTTTTATGAAAGACAGACTTCTTTGGTATAATTATGAAAATTGATCTTTTGCATTTTACTTATTCACTGAAATCAGATAAGTGGCTTAACTACATGTATTATTTCTAATAAATATTCAAAAGAATGCATTTAAACAAGGTTCCTCATTCTATTCTTGCTCATATTCCTTGCATTTAAATAAAAGTGTAATTGCTCTGCTTTTTAAACTGCTAGTTTGGATTAGCTGTCTAACCTGTACAGTGTGGCTGTTTGCTGTTTGCATTTTTAATAGCTTTATTACCATTTGGTGAAGCCTTAATTTCTGACTGCCTTGAAGAGTCCTGCCTTTAAGTCAGCACTACAATTTAACCTGCAATAATCTGTCAGGATGAGATAAAGGCCCAGGCCAGAGGAAGCACAGTGTTTTTGTGTAGCGCTCTGTCATTGTTAAAGGCAAGATCTGAGCGTGTCAAAATGTAACCTCCGAAAGTTTTCTAAACTTTGCAGCATAATTTTACAGTTCATGTTTTTAGTCAATGGCTCCCGAATGCATTATCTTGCTCACTAGGGAAAGCAATTAAAATATACATCGGCTGTCTGAGAATACGTACACTCACGGGCATCAGCAAGGCGGTGCGCTCCCTGTATGTGTGGGCACACGGGCACATGTAGGTGTAAGAGCAGAACATCTCCAGCAATCCAGCGGTAGGAATGGTCTTATGTTCTACAAACCCAGGATCACACGTCTGTGCACCATGTTTCATTCCTAACGTCCTGTCAAGCACACGGAGGTGGGAGAGTTGTAGCAAGCAGGGCCTCAAATCCATTGCTGGGTTCCAGCACCACGCCCTTCTCAGAGGTCTTAATCCACCTCTCTGCCCCTGCACGTCCCCAAGGCTGCATATTTTTGTGCGGATTCCTTAAAAAGAAGCAATCTTTTGGGCTGGGGCTGGGGCTCAGTGGTAGAGTGTTTGCCTGGCACGTGTGAGGCACTGGGTTTGATCCTTAGCACCGCATAAAAATAAGTAAATAAAATAAAGGTATTGTGTCCATCTACAACTAAAAAATAAAAATAAAAAAGAAGGAATCTTTTTTAAAAATCACAAGGATATAGAAATTAGCACTAATTTCTTAGCATCATAAGGTACCTAATCGGTGTTCAAATTTCCCAGTTGTATTATCTAATGTCAAATGCCTGGCATAGGTACATATGTCAGGAGCCCTTTTTTTTTTTTTTTATAAAAGGAAGCCATTTCTTTTTTATATATATTTATTTTTTAGTTGTAGGCAGACAGAATATCTTTATTTTTATTTTTATGTGGTGCTGAGGATCGAACCCAGGGCCTCACGCGTGCTAGGCGAGCATGCCACCACTGCGCCATAACCCCAGCCCATGTCAGGAGCCCTTTTTTAGTTTACTTTTTAATTTGTTTGAGGTGAAAGAAAATAAGACTCCTGCAGTTGTGACTTGTTGGCCTGTCCCTCCCACCTTTTCAAATCATAGGTCTTGCTGTATTTCCTCTGTTTTCCTGATGACCTCTGGGCCAAGAGAAATAGCCATTGGTCTACAGGGCTTCCACGCTGGGGGTCTCCCCAGCTGTGCCGCTGTGGCTCAGTCTCAGTCGATGCTCCATGTCCCAGGGACTATAATTATGAGCTCTGGAGCTGGTCAGATCTGGATTTCTCAGAGGAGGCAAGGTGCTGCGGGATCTCCCCTGGCAGGGACCTCTGCTAGTCTCTTTTTGAAGTGCTGGTGTCCTAGCTGCTCAGACTGGCCGCGTGGCCAGACTCGAATTCTATCCGCCCTTCTCTGCTTACTAGCTGGACACCTCTGTGAAAAGAAAAATTTCCTTGTATTATACCTGGTTGCCTGGACGTGCTGTTTATATTGGAAAGGCACAATAAATATTTGATACCTTCTCTTTGTTTACTAGTTTTCAAAATAATGAATTATTCATTAGCATCCCCCTGCGGTAACAGTTATTATTTTTTTAGTTTCATTAAGAGTGCCTGGGTTTAAACATACATTGGGTTTCAATCCACTACAGTTATTACATTTTGATGATCACATCGTCCCCACTTGGCCATTAGAAACCTCCTCCTTCAACCCACACCACGTGGGGGAACAGTGTCCCCAGCTCCTCTTGCCCACCGCCAACCTCACACTGCTGTTTCTCCAGAGACTGTGGCTACTTCCACGAGACCCGATCTTGCAGCTTCACCTTGGCACCAGGTTTACAGGCACCCATACGCACGCGGACATCACAGTGTGGTTACCTCGCCGTTCTCGACGTCCACCAACCGTGATCGCTGTGTGTGAATACTTGGGGACAGGTCTTTAAAACCCAGAAATCTTTTATGACAAAGCTCCGTGCTCATCTCAGCAGACAGCGCTCGCCTGGTTTCCCGCAGGTGTTGCCACCACCAGGCCACGGCCACAGGGTGGTATTTGCCAAATGCCACTTATAAAGCTTGTGCCCTGGTCTCAGATCCCCAAGCTTTTTGAACCTGGGAGACCCGGGGAGTTCGCCAAGTCCTTCCCTCCCGGGAAGGACTCTTGCTCAGTCACTCGGCCAGGGCAGCCAAGGTCTTCGTGCCAGGTGAGCAGGGTCTACCTGAAGGAAGCAGGGCAGCGTGTCAGCTGTCGAGAGAAGGCTCTAGTGCACACTTGTCAGCTCTTCCCTGGATGGTGACCAGGAGCTCAAGCAGGGAGTCCAGGTGGTGGAGAGGGGAGGGGACAGGCTGAGGGCACCTCTGGACTCCAGCTGGCTGGGCTGGCCAGCCTCCTGGGCTCACCTTGAGGTGCAAGGGCAGAGCCCCCAGTGCCCACTGCTCTCGATGTGATTCGCTTTCTTTGCCTGTGTCCACTCGCTCCCAGCAGCAGCCCCAACCCACCTTTCCAGCCCCGCTTCTGCCCACGGCGGGGCCTGCTGCATCCCCAGCAGAAGGGACTGCTGAGCATGTTCCGCCAACCCTGCTGCCCACACGGCTCTGCCCACAACTCCCCGCAGCCCACCTTCCATGTCTGGGCTTTCCCAAGGCCTGCTCTCTAGCGAGATGCTCCCCACAAATCAGACACGAGCTCCTCGTGGAGACCATTTGCGCCTTGGCCAGGGGCTTGATTGAGACTCCAGAGGGACGCTGTGCTCCCAGGGCTGTGGAGAAAGTGGAGTGTCCAGCTCAGGCAGAGGCCATGGGGTCCTGCTCCTGCACACTGGGGTCACATGCAGACCTGCCCCTGCCTCTTGCTCAATGCCAGCAGCAGCCTCAGCTGCCGGCACCATGGCCCCTCTGTGTCTCTGGACATGCAGTGAAGGGGGACTCACACCCTGGCTGACCAGCTTCAGATTTGCCACCTGTGTGGCATTACTGGTCAGCAGCTGAGTGGCTGTGATTTCATAGGGACGCATGTGTGACAGGTCCTGTGCCTCTCTGAGGAGACACTTTGTTCTACTGGGGACCCACCCAACAAAGGCCCTCAGGGTTGTGGCTGCTCCTCATGGTAGAGCCAGGTGTGTTTAAAGAGAGGAAGGGGAGAGGTGGCTTCAGAGGTGTGTGGACGCCACTCCTGGCACACCTGCTCCTGGACCCAGGAGGACACCAACTGGCAGCTCCGTCGTCTCAGAACAGGAGCCCCTATGGGCTTGAAGGTGCCCACACCCCTGGGACAGAAGGAAGACAGGTGGCAAGGGGGACCCCCTCCAGACCCCACACCCCTTGTCTCTGCCACAGCTGGGCTTGGGGAGGCAGCCAGGGATGAAATGGGACTAGAGGTGGATGAAGAAAATCTGGACGTGGAGACGAAGACAATGGAGTGGGAACAGCAGAGACGTGGCTCTCCCGTCCAGGGATGGCCTCACATCAGTGAGGAAAGGGGGCCGTCTTTCCAGATCCAGCCCCCTTGGGCCCTGCCTGCCCCGGCCCGCCCTGTCCGCAGTCTGTGGAGGTTGTCTGTGGATGGCAGCTACCCCACTAGAGGGAACCCGGGTGGCCCTGCACTGAGCCAGGAGGCCCCTCCAGCATCTGGGCAGGAGCAGGTTTCTGTGGCCATCCTGCTGCGAATGCCAGGCACCCTGGCCTGCGGGCCTCTTTGCCTCCTGCCTCCTGTCTCCTTCGAAGCTCCGCACACCCCAGTGAGGGGGCCGCAGGGTGGGCCATGAGATGAGGACTGTTCCCACTCCATGGAGGACAAGGTGTGGCACTGCCGAGAAGGTGGCACAGGGCCAGCCCCTGGCGGAGGGACGCTGGAAAGGAGGTCTCTGTGACCCCAGTCTCACCTCGTCACGGCCCTGGGCTTCCGTCACCAGACACACGTGGGCTACAGCACTCGGCCTCCCACAGACCTACTGCGTGCACCCGGAGTCTACCTTCCTGCAGGGACTCAGGCTCCATTTCAGCAGGCGCAGGAGATGGCTCTGTCCGGGACCTCGTTCCAGAGCGGCTGGTATCTGCCATGGGTGTGGATCAGTAAGCGGTCTCTGGAATGAGAGAGCACCATGCACATCCTCAAAGAAACTTCCAGCAACAGGTCACAGGTCACACAGAGTCCAGACTACAGAGCAAAGGCTTGCGAGAGCAGCATCTGTGGACCCTCCCCGCTCGCTGTGCTGCAGGGCTGGGTTGCTGAGGGGAACACAGGCATCTTGAGATCTCTCAGAATTCCTCTTGGAGGCCCAGCTTAGAGGTCGTGAGGGCCAGAGGTTTTCTGAGCCAGGGCATGGCCTGCAGCCAGGCCCGGGGGCTCCTACTGGCCACAGGCACTTGGGAAGTTGCTTCTCCTGGTGCCTCAGTCTAGAAGGTGGTGCTCGGGGCTACACCTCCCTCACAGGATGGAGCAAGGTGCCATCATGAACCTCAGGGGCAGCCCCCATAGTATGTGCTCAACTAATGTGCTTCCTTGCCATGGGGGGAAAGGGGCAGCTCGCACACTTCCATAGGCTGGGTATCCATGGAGCACAAAGTGAGGCAACTTTCCAGTGGACACACTGTCCTCCTCAGAGGGAGGGCCGTGTCTGTCTTTTCTTTCGGCCTGAGCTTCTTGAGCATCCTTCCTGGGTGTGGAACTCCTGTGACTGGGGCCAGTGGCTCAGGGTCATCCTGCCACAGACGTGGGAAGAAGCTTGTGGCGATAGCATGTTATCAGGTTCTGAATCACACGGTGAAAAGAATAAACATTAGCAAGTTTTCCACGCGACAAACAATGGCAGGCTAGTCAGGAGCCAGAGCCAAGGCAAGCCGGGGGCTGACAAGGGTCTCTTTGAGGCCCTCCGGCATTATTGTGGGTTCAGGGGAACCAGATCTGGACTGGGGTAAAACTCCACACAAAGAACTTGACAGGCGGCCAGATTTCTGTTTTCAGCCAGTTTGGGTTACTGTAATCTCATTATAATGCTTGAAAGACAGCAAGTAATAGAATCTCAGGTGGCCGCTGCGGCTCTGCCGGCTGGGTCTTCCCTGGTGTGCGTTCCCTTGATTACCTGGCCTGGCTGGGCTCGGTTTTCAACCGCGGTTCCTGAAGAATGATCATCTGAGCAGCCGGGGGTTCTTCCTGCTGTCAGCGGTTCTAATGGGTCAAGCATCAAATTAGCCCTTTGGCCCCTTTCCCCTGAGAATTCCACACTTATTACAAAGCAATTGACTTCTCCACCATTGTTAGCGTGGTAATAAAGAGCCCTTGCCGGGCTTCCCTGGTCGGCTCTCCCTCAGTGTCCAGGCTTTTCCGGATTGTTCCGGGTCCTTATAGGTGACCTCAAGCCGGGTTCCCGTTTCTGTTCTGGGTGCTCTCGTAACCCCGGAACACGGTGGCACCCAACCCTGAGGACCTTCTCTGTTCTATTCAAAGACAACAGGTTTATAGCTGCACAGGCCACATGAACTGGTAACTGCGCTTCACGGAGAAACAGGTGTTAGGAGTGCGTCACCTGGGCCGAGGCTTCCCAGGGTGAGAGTCTCGGGGTGACCTGCAGGGTCAGGGTCCCACTCCACTCCAGACCAGGGCTTCCTCACAGTGCAGGGACGTGCAGCTGGGAGGGCGGGAGGAGGAGGCAGCCTCAACACCCTGGGCGGTACACGGTTGGGTTTCTGCCCTTTGCATGTAGGGGAGGCCGTGTGCACCTGCCCTTCTGAGGGTCACAGACCCTAGAAAGGGGCTGCATGGCTGGCCATCCCTCTGCCTCGTCTGAAGCTGCCTCTGTGTTTGACCAGAACCAGGGGCTCCTCCCGCAGGAGCACACTGTGGTTGAGGGGAAGGTGCTGGGGCTCGGCCGAGGTCTCTCATGGTCCTCCTGTCTCTGGGGATATATGGCGTGTGGGCAGGGTTCAGGATGCGGCGTGTGATCTTGACCTTGACGAGAGGGCTCCTACTCTCTCCCAAGCCTGCAAGTGGGTGGTGCAGCAGGCTGAGACCGACCTCTGGGCAGCCCGGGCTCTGCACTGCCTCCTTGCCTTCCGGAGACCTGCATCTCTCTGGGGTCTCAGCAGCCAGGGTGGAGTGAGGTGTCCTCCAAGTACGAGCAGCCCTGACGGAAGCTCCATGCTCTTCATGTCCCCAGCCAGAGCCCCCCAGGCTACTGCAGGAGTCCAGAATACTGCCCACCTGGCCGAGCTCCTGGCCCTCAGGTCTTGCCCTGCCTGTCCCTGCACCTGTACCCAGAGCCCTGGTGCTCTCTGCTATGCCCACACTGGCCGTCCTGGGCATCCTGGCTGAGGCCCACCATCTGGGATGCAGTGACGAGGACAGTGCCTTGGCCCTGGGAGCTGACATCTTCATCTCTCTGGATCTGCTTCAGAGGCCCGTGGCACACGGTGGGAGCCAGAAGTAATTTTGAGCAGCTTGGGACACAGCGTTCCTGTATGCAGGCTACCACTGGTGCTACGGACTGTATCCCCCATGCAGTGGGGTGGCATTTGGAGACAGGGCCTTGGGGAGGCAGGTGGACCAGGGGTCACACATGAGGGACGTCATGATGGAACCAGCCCTTACGAGAAGAGAACTGAGTGCATGCTCATCCGTCTGTCTCTGCCATGGAAGACACACGGCAGCCAGGAAGGACTCTGGGAGGAGAAGGACCGAGCCGGTGCTCACCAGACAGCCAGGCTGAGAAACTGAGAAATAAATTCCTGTGGCTCCGGGTACTTGACTGTGGCGGCCAAGCAGACCACCGCAACTAGCAACAGAAGGCTGGGCCTGAGGGGTCAGATGGATGCTCCCATCTAGAAGATTCTGCCAGGTAGAGGCTCTGACTTGGAAGGGCAGGTCAGCTTCCAGAGGGCAAGACGGGCCGCCAGACGGCGTGTTTCTGCAACAGAGAATCAACATCCAGTGCAAGCAGAGCTGGGCTTGTGCCAAGACGGGGCACATGAGAACAAGGCCCCGCAGCTGAGTGGCTCCCTCACTCAGGGAAAGGGTCGCGGACCCAAACCACAGGAAACAGACTCATGACCACCGTCTGCACTTCAAGATGAAGAAACTAGCTCTGCAAAGCCAGGAAGGAGAAAGAATACTCTCTACATCACCACCCAGGGCAGGGGCGAGCTGGAAACAGAACTCCGGCCCCTTCTGAGGCCTCCCACGTGGGAGAGTGGCACGTAAGTCCTCGGCTCCAGCAGTTTGCTCTAAGTGCGACTGGCCTGCCATTGCTAAGAACCATGTCCCAGTGATCTCTGCTTGGGCAACGTTCACTTCCACATTCCCTAAGAACAGACAGCAGGCAGGTGGGGGGAGCCCCCAGAGTGAGCACAGAGCCATCGCGGCTAGTCTCAATGGCTCTTCAGAGAAGAGCCAGCCAGACACACAGCCATAGAAATGACTTGCCCAACACCTCACACTCAGGATCTTCTTTCCCACAGAGTGAGTAGAGCACCCTTAAAGCAAATTCACATGAATTCCACACCCAGACCAGAGAGGTGGTCCAGCTAGTGACCAGCAGAGACCTCGAACTCCTGGGTGCACGGGTTCCGTCTGAGAGACCTCACTTGGAAAGGCAGTCACTGCAGTGCAAGATAAGGCCACGCCAGCCAGGCCCTGGTTCCACATAAACCTTTACAAGAAGAGGAGAGAGACACCCTGGGACATGTCATGGATAACATGGGCAAAGGTCAACCCCACAGACACAAGCTAAGGGACACACAGCACCAAACCTGGAGGAGGCAGGAAGGACCGAGTGGGGGCTGCCAACCTTAAAACAATATTCCTGTTGTTCTAAGACCCAGAGTTGGTGGCGATTTGTTACAACAGCCCAAGGAGACGGATACTCTGGGTTTCCGTTGTTTGGGTTGTAAGATCTAACGTGAACATCTAAGATACACTCAGAGATGAGAGGCATGTACATAGGGCTGGTGAGCCAGAATCACACATGCGTCTTCAAGCTGAGAGTGAAGGACCAGGAAGTGTTCTTTCCCCTGGCTCTCAGGCTGCCGGCGGTGTGTGGCTGGGGGAGGCTGGGCAGCTCGGCCACGCTCTGGGCCAGGAGATCTGGAGGGTGGCAGGTGACAGATCCTCCTGGGGGAGTTGGCACTTCGGAACCAGAGTCAGCCTCAGGTGATGGGGAGAGTCTGGCAGGTGCACGTGAGCAGGGAGGAGCAGTCCCAAACCCAATAACCAAGGGCACCTGATGCCCTGCACGGCCAGGTGCAGGGTCACACGGTCCTTCCTGCCACCCGCCCCACACTTCCCAAGTCACCAGGGTTTTGTTTCAGATATTTTATTGATTATTCTCTGATTCTGAAAGCCATACAAACTAATCAAAAATATTCAAACATTTCACAATTACATGATGCATAATTTGATAGTTACCTAGTGTCTTCTCCCAGAAATGACTGTAATTACAAGTTTGGTGAAACGCTCTGTATAAATACCAGCATATTTGCAGTTGTATAGACAGAGATAAGATTAGGAGCAAGAGAAAATGGAATCCAGAGAATGGAGGAGTTTGGGAAAGTGGGGTATTGAGTTTCCTCAACTCACCCAAGTGCCGCAGCAGCCTGCCCACAGCGCGTAGGTCCTTGGACAGAAGCTCGAGACTGGTACAGGCAAACACGCAATCCTGGGTTGAGCCTCTTCCTGGAGTTTGTCTCTCATGAGCTGGGTTGGAAGCGTGAGGGCCAACATGGCCTCCTGACTTTTCCTGTGGGCCTTCCTAGCTCTCTGCTCCCTGTCCTCAGTGCTCTGCCTGGGCTTCCTGGGCTCAAGGCGCATCAGCAGCTGCAAGTGTGAAGGCTCAGAAAGATCTTCTAAAGCCGACAGTGAAGAGGAGCCCCTTGCATCTAGAAATCACCCCATGGTATGCTTTCTGTCTCAGGGTGGGGCTTGGGGTTCCTCCTCGTAGCCAGCAGACATCAAGTTGTGGACAAGTAGCTCCACTGAGCTGAGTTCAGGGGTGCACTGATTGGCCCCATCAGCGTTTAGGACTTCCTACGTGCAGAGTCTGTGTGCTGGGGCACAGGTGGAGGCAGGCAGAGCCCCGCCTTCTGGAATCCCACACACCAGGGAGGAAGAGCAAGGTGGCAGCTAAGCGTGGAGACTGACGGGACCACCCGGGGAAGCTAACCTATGGAGAGCGGTGCGAGAGTTGCCCCACAGACCTTGGGCAGGAACTGGGACCCAAGCTCAGGAGACTTGGCCAGGCAGGTGGGGTGCCATGGGCAAGGCAGGGAAGCCGCTCCATCGAGGACCATCAGGGACAGGAAGGAAGAACCAGAGAAACCCAATATAGTGGGAGAAGAGGATGGAGGAGGTGTAGGTCATAGCTGGCATTTGGTACCAGGAATTGAATCCAGGCACTTTACTACTGAGTCATAATCCCAGCCTTCTTTTTTTTTTTTTTTTTTTAAGATGGAGTCTCACTGAGTTGCTTAGAGCCTTGCTAAGTTGCTGAGGCTGGCTTTGAACTTGTGATCCTCCTGCCTCAGCCTCCCAAACTGCTGGGATTACAGGCGTGTGCCACTGTGCCTGGCTCACAGCTGGCACTTCTGTAAGGGTTTAGGATCAGAAAAACATGGGCACAGTTTTTTGCCTGGTGACCTCAGCCTACTGGTCGTCTTCTCTGAAGCTGTGTTTCGATGGATAAATGGGGTCATAGCACCTACATCAGTCACGCAGGGCTTCCTGAGCCACACCTGAGTCTGGGGCAGGCTCGCCTCCCGCTGTTGCCCCCTGCACTCCCACCAATTCTATGCCACCCACAGTTACCCAAGCACCTCGCGCTCTCCCCAGCTGCGTGCCACCCTGCCGAATGCCTGACGTCCCTTCACCCGCTAAACTCCTGCTATCTTCCAAAGCAGCTCAGATAACCCCAGAGTTCTGATCGTGCCCCTCTGGGAGCAGCCCTCCCTTCTCTACCTGTGCTGGGGTGCACCTGGGCTTGCTGACACTTCCAGGTACCTGTCAGTGTCCACTGTCCTGCATGTGGAAGTAACCATACTTATGCAAACAGGGGGACATCCCTGGGAAGAGGGACATTGGGGACCCACGGAATAAAAGATGAGTCTGTAGAAGGAGATTTGGACCAAATCAAGGCAGGTCTTCACTGCCTTCTAGGCCAATGAATTTGAGCTACATTCTACAAACCATAGGGAGTCCTTGAGAGTTTCCACCAAGTCCGGTGGTCCTCAGGCATGGCTGTGCACTGGAGTCACTTGGAGAGCTTTTTAAAACTCCAGATGACCTAGGTTGTAGGTCCCAGCTCAGACCCACTGAACCAGAACCTCCATGTGGAGTTTTTATCTGACGTGAAAGAAAGTTTCTCAGGGGCTCCTAATCTGCACCCAACTGAGAACCACTGACCCAACCATCAAAGCACAGACTAGGGGCCAAAGAGAAGGCAGGGATACTGCTGCCATCACTCCGTTGGGACAGCATCAATGTCTGTGCCCCAGCGAGGTCCCTGAGATGCTCCTCCAGGGCTGGGTGAGCCAGCAACCAAAATGGGCATTGCCAAGGACAGAGGCCTGCTTGACTGAACTGAGTCACCAGGGCCATCTGCACCAGCTGCCGTACCAGAAATCTGCCCACACCAGGGAACTGGCACGTGCCCAGCCCATACCTACTGGTCACAAGGCCCTCCAAGTGGGGACACTAGTCCCACCTGCCCAGGGCTGCTGCTGCACCTAGATAGCATGGTGGACATGGAAGGGCCTCCACAGCGCCTCACAGAGGAAGTTCCCAGAAGCACAGTGAGTCTGGGTGGTCGCGAGAGAAGGGAATGGAGACAGCTGTGGACCTTACCAGGCTTGGGAGACGACAACCCCCACAGAGAAGAGGGGAAGAGGTTGAGACCAGCGGGGAGCGAGGTGGGAGCATGGGAAGGGATCACCAAGGAGCCAGAAGGCCAGATTCAGAGGAGAAGCAGGAGAGGCTGACTCCAAGGGCCAGCAGCGGGGTTTGGCAATGTTTGGGGATGGAGAATCATCTGGGTGCCCTTTGGATCACATTCACACAGTGCAGTCTCTGCTGCCAAAGGGATCTGAGACAGCTTGTGGGGTCTGAGCCTTCCTGCTCATGGGGGGACAGGTCAGGATGAGAAGTGCACTGGCCGCTGCTCAGCAGGGGTGCAGTTCAACCTCGTGCACCCTTCTGCACCATTAGTGTTTGGAGGAGCAGAGAGCAAGCAGAGACTGAGTCAGGAGCAAGGCAAGACTCCTGGAGACGCTGCCCTGGCTTGCGTGGTTCGGGCTACCCCCAGCCTGTCCCCAGACGTCCCAGCTGGAGAACGGCAGCTGCACCTATGCAGTGTCTTACGGATAGTAAGACCTGGCGGGCTGAGGGCTTGCAGGTCCCACCACGCACAGGGCCCTGTCCCTGGGTCAACGTGGGCTCTCCCAGGGGCTCCAGCCCCCAGGATGCTCATTTGAGCACTGAGGAAGGCTCCCAGGCCTGGCTTTAGGATGCTCTTTCCTTTGGCAGAAATTCCCAGCAGCCTCAGGGCACCGAGCTCTGGGGAGCTGACAGGAAATCCCCCAGAGCTCTGCGAGCCTGTGCTGTGCAGGCGTCAGGACGGCTGTGAAGGAGGGGCCGGTGGTACTCCTGTGGGCAGTCCCAGGCCTCCACCAGAAGCTGGGTCCACAGCTTGCAGCCTTTCTTGCATTAAATTCAAGTACAGAAAGGGAGAATGTTGCTCTTCCTTGTTAGACACTAAGAAAGCGTATTGTGATCCTGTCAGGCGGGCTTTGGGCTGAGAGCGTGGTTGGTTATGGCCACATTAGAAACAATACTCGAGTACTTTTGGATGAACTTTTTAAAATGCAAGATAAAATCTCATTCCCAAGGGAAAAAAGAAAAACAAAAAACCAAAAACAAACAAACAAAAACTTGGACTATCAGTGCCCAAAGGGACGCTTGAGGTTGTAGGAAAGGCGAGGCCCATCCCAATCCAGGTTAGATAAAAACTCACTGGCTGGTGGAGACTGAGGAGGCTGTGCAGGGACAGGCTGCAGGCTGGGAGCTCAGGCCTCAAACACCACCAGAGCTGGTCTGCTCTGGTTCCTGCTGGGTTGGCTTCGTCCTTGCCTTCCTGTGGGGTGAGCTGGACCCAGGACGCGCCTCTCACACCCTCCATGCGGCAGCTCCCGTGGTGAGCAGGACGCTTCCTCCAAAGTCCCTTCAGTCTGCTTGCATCTGGTAGACTCTGGAGGAATGAGTAGCCATAGTAGATGTGTCATCGGAGCTGTGGTGGCTTGGTGCCACCTCTGGGCTGGCCACATCCCTTGTCCCTGGAGGAAGGGTTCAGCACTGGGATCATCTCTGGGACCCGTAGGCTGGGAAAGGGTGATGAGAGCTGCATCCACCACCCAGGGTGTAGTTACCAGAGGAGGGCTGAGATGCTGCCGAACAGAGACAGCCCCTACACTTCCCGAGCAGATAAATTATGGGGTTACTATTACCATGGCAGAGCAGCCTTTACTTAACAGAAGGGTCCTATACAGAGGAGTCACTGAAAGTCTGCTAAAAGGCAGTTGTCTCCAAGTGTGGCTGATCACCTGTTTAGTGATCATTAACGCTTCACTAGAAAGGCTGAGCACAGAAAAACTCAATGCTAAATTGTAAGACCCACCATCAATTGAGAATCAATCAAGGAAGAAGAAAAAAACAAATCTTAAACGGTAGATTAGTCAACCAGAAAATGGGATTTCATTTACATAAAACTTCCCACAAACATGACTATGCATGAAGGAAGGTACCATCTATTGAGGAGAAAACCTGTATTTACTTATGAATCTGGTTAAGGATGGCCCTCGTTCTTGTGAGACCACCCTGGAGGCTTCAGAGACCCTTGGTGAGTGGTTATAGGGTTTCCTGCACAGCACCTCCCAGTTCTCCAACTGGAGAGCATCACCATCCAACAGGCCCTCTCGGGATGGCTGCCGAGTTGTGGGGGGCATATCCTAATATTAGGGAATTTCAGGGGGTCATTGAGAAGCCCAAGATGGCTCTCAAATTTTCTCTACAATCTAAATTGGGCACACAATGTAAAATTTGCATTTTATAAAGCTGTAATTTTATTTATCAGTCATTGAATATACACAAAGGCCCTCGTTAGCATTTGCAGATCACATGGGTCAACATTCATTGGCTGATGCTTTTCAATGCCATTATAATGGGAGGCATTATCATGTCATTTCTTACTGTGTTTACTGTGTTACTATTACTCGTGCTTAGTCACCATGTTGATTGGCACCTTCAGGTTAATGGTTCCTCTTAGAGAACCATGACTTTAGGACTACATGCTGCCTGTTCTGCCCCACTGGGAGCCATTGCCCTAAACTTTTCCTTGTGTGGTGTTAGTATTATCATTTTTCTCCCCATTTTCATGTGCTGAGATCTGTTTGCCTATTCCTTCATTTTTACCTTTCCTTACCACCTTGTTAGAAGGATATTTTGAAAAACAATGTGTATGTGGACTTTAAAAAAAAAACATTTTGACAATCTCTGAGTTTAATAGAGAAATTTACCTCATTCACATTTAGTGTGGTAACGGATGCGCTGGATTTCATCCCGCAGTCTGACGGCTTGACTATCACTTGTTATGCTTTTCTTTTTGCCCATGCCTCACTTTGGACAGTGTGATCTCGTTAGCATTTATTCCTGGTTTTCCCCTGTCACTTGGTGATTTCTGTAGTCAGCATGCTCCCATTCCACACTCGCATAACTCAGACACACTTTTTTTTAACTGTTGGATGAAAACCAGGAGCCAGATGCTAGGTTCCTTCCTCTTCCCTTCACATGAAGAAAGAAGGTGAAAAGCTTGGAACCTCTGCTCCATCCCCTCCTCGTCACTCCACCCCCGGCTGAGATGGTTCATCATTTCTAGTCTCTTTTCTCTTAAAACATCATAGGTAGCCTTTTGCTACAAATTCTCAATGTTACTATTTTTAATTTGGAATTAGCTCTGTAACAATGCTGTCCATTGTTTTTTCTTGTATTTATAATTTTCCTTTCTGAAGTTGGCAACAGACAGAACGTAGACACTCAAGTTTGTTCTATTCCTATCACTCTGACTTGAGATATGGGCACGATTTTATTATTAATAAAGATAAAATCACCTCTAACAAAAAAATAACACTCATTGCTTTGCAGTGGCCTGTGTCCTAACTGTGTCCTAACTGTCCTCTCTGATACCAACTGGATTCTACTCTGAGCATGTACAAAGCCTCTGCCCACATGCACACAGCTGGGCATGGGGTGAAAATGAGCATCATGTGCCCGTGCATCCTGTGCACAGATAGTGGCACATGGCTGTGGAGACAGACTTCCTGTGGATGACGCTGGAGACCATCCAGCTATCTCTGGGGCAATGTCCTTCTGCTCTGGGTATCTCATGGTCTGCAGTTGCTTGGCCCTCATCTCACGTTCTGAACTTTATCCACAAGCTTCTGTGTAGGCATCTTCATCTCTACTGCATGAGACAGACTCCTGAGGCAAGAGCCTGCCCTGCAGCGTGAGTATAAACCTGGCGCAAACCCGGACCTTCCAAAAGCACTCTTGCTTTGCTGATGAGAAGTGTCTGGCTTGGGCAGGGGCAGGACAAGCGGGAGGCGAGGTCTCCCTGAGCAGCTCACCTTGTGCTGGATTTCTGGCCCCAGCTCCTGTTTCTAGGGAAGCTTCTCAAGGAATCAGCTCCCACTGTGGCACATGGCCTGGAGAGGGGCAGGAAGTGTGGACCTGGGAGGACTTCGAGGCCCAGTGCCCAGAGACACCTGAAGGGGTCCCAGGACATTGAATGTAGAAGCTCACCCAGCAACATCCTGGGAAGCTGGGCAGAGCGGGCAGCGGAAGGTCAGTTGTCCTTCACGGGATCAGACCCACCCCAGGCCCTCAGCCCTGGACCTCCACTGTGGGTGTCCCGTCCTCTCCCTGAGGATGAGCAACCCACCTGACGGTCACTGAAGCCTTCCCTCACACCCACTGCACATCCACCTGTGTCCTCGGCCACTCTAGGTGAGGCCAGCATCCCCAGCTCACTGGAGCAAAGCAAAGCCCACACCACCTCCAAACGCTGTGCCTTCCTGAGGTGCCCAGGGAGGCCCCTCACCGTGAACGGCAGGTCTGAGGTGGTTACTACACTGAGGAAAGGTGTCGGTGAGAGGCCACTGTCTCCATAGGAACGTAAGAGAAAATGAAAGGGAGGCTCAGTCTTTAGGGGAACTTAAGTAAACTAGGTTGAGAGAGAACTCGAATTTTCTTCAGAATCACTTATTTCCTTTCATGGTTGTTTTTAGTTGTTTCTTCAGAGCTGACAATCATTTTTTCATGGACTTTGAGCACCTTGACACTGGTAACTGCTGGAGGGTGGTGGGCAGGGTAAGGGAGGCTGGGATGGGAGGGGTGGTGAAGCTTCTCCTGGAATTTCCCTCCCTCCACCTTCCAGATGCCTGGAGGGGAGCTGCAAGTGGTGGTCTCGCTCCTGAGTGGTGCATTCATCCCTTCTCAGCATCTCTGAGCAGGCCCCGGAGCAGGAGTGCAGAGCTGAGCAAACCGTTCGGCCACAGGGAAACGGATGGGAAAACCCACACGGGCTGTGTCTGAAGGTGCCACTGTCCTCTGGCCCAGTCCAGCTCCTCTCCAGCCCCGGGGACTTGGATCAGATCCCCCTCCAAGTCCATGTGGGCACTGAGGCCTGTACCTGCCTCCTTGAGGGCCTTGCTCTGGCTGCCTGCAGGCCTGTGCTGGCTGGAGCTGGTGCCTTGCCCTCTTCCTCCAGGCCAGCTTTGCATCCCGTCCTAGGGAAAGGTTCTCCAACAGAGTGTGCAAGTCTAGGACAAGTCTCTTGTCCCGCGAGGACAAGAACGCTAGTCTTGATCCCCCATCCTCTCAGGGCGAGAGGGTTGCAGCCTGCCCTCCATCACCGCTGCCTTTGGTGCAGGCTGCCCCCTCCCAGAGCTTCCTCCAAGGCCCGCTCCTCCCAGGCCCAGCACCCAGAGGCCTGTGCTCTGTGCTCACGCGGTGTGCATGGCCGTCAGGACCCTCCAGGCCTGGTCTCAGCTATTCCCCGTGAGGCTGGGCTCCCCTGTTAAGATCCCTTCTCTCAGAATGCTGCTACCCCTTACATGATGGTGGGCTCAGCTAGGTGGACATTTGCTTAGCATTTTAATTTCTCATGGAGATGGAACCTAGGGCTTCACACATGCTGGGAATCACCGCCAGCGTTTTCAGAGAACAAGCCGTCCAGCAAAGAGCACCTCCTGGCTGGCTGATCCGCAGGCATGCTGGGCGGCTCACTGCTGGTTTCTGGAAAGACCACCTCTTCTTGGGTGCCAGAAAGCACCCAAGTTCACAGGGACCCCTGTGAACGTGGAGCTCAGTGCCGCTACTTCCAGGGAGAGGAAGCTGAGGGATGAGGCCGCAAGATCAGAGCCGCGTCTGCCCAGGACTCCCTGCGGTCTGTGCTGATGGCAGTGAGTTTTGCCGAGTGAGATTACCCCTTGCCGCCTCCAGGCTGGCCCTGGCCTCACCTGCACCCACACCTCTCTTCCCTCCCTGGAGGAGGCGGAGTCCTGCCGTGGAAATGGTGAAAGGTCAGCAGCTTTTCACCTTTCAGAATGAGTTTCCATGGTAACAAAACCCAACACACAATAACACATTTCAAAACAAGACAAGCCTGAGGTCCCGGCCCTGGTCAAGCCCGAGCCTTGAAGACACTCCACGCCAACCCGCTCACACCAATGGTGCCAGCGCCAGGAACAAAGGCCGAACTGGAGGCCCAGAGGCCCTGCCGCCCGCACCTGCCCAGCCGCAGACACTGGAAGCTGAAATTTTAGTTTCACGTTCTTCAACCATATGGCAGGTGACCTTCAAGTAGAGTGAGAGGGAAGGAATAATGGACTGATGTCGGGTGAAAGGGAGAATTGTGTTACCAGTACGCAGGCCCTGGGACCGCCCTGTCCCCATCCAGGTCTGGGTCTGTACTCCCCCGTTCCCCACGCTTTTGTTTGTGGTGTTTAATTACACGAAGCGCACGGTTTATAGATTCCTGCTTCTCGTGGAGGAGGGAGAAAGTGATCTATTTACAGGAGAGAGATATTTTTTCAGGCACTTTTCGAGACACCCCAACCCCCCTCAGTTGCTGACTGTAAAATAAGAAAACTATTACCCAGCTGGGCAACAATGGGCTCCCACCGCGCCTTTCTGCACAGCCCGCAGCTGCAGGGAAAGTGGAAACCCGGCTGCAGGGACAGACATTCTTTCCCCACAGCCGTTTCTATGGGCAGGGAGGCCTCCCACTGCTCCGTGTATTTTCTATGCAAAACTGCAGAAGAAGTGACATTTTAAAAGTTTTGACCTTTGTTTTTTTTTGCATGAACCGAAGCATACATTTTTTAAACCTTCTGACAGGGTGTCTGTTAGAAACGGCATAGCTATTACTGTAATAATAAAATGTTTCAAAATTCGAAAATTCTATATTGAATATAATGCACAGATAACCTTTGTGTGGAAACTGATAGTGGAGCGGGGCTTGGAGCCCCTTCCTTATTGTTCCAGGAAAACAGATTATGACAGACTTCAGGCATATTTGGGAAACAATATCCCTGGGCGTGATGTTTTCTTTTGCTAATTTAAGACTTGCATGATTTTTTTCCCCAAAAAGGAGTTAGAAGAGTTTCACATTTATACTACAGTGTTTCCACTAATAATAAGGTTATTAAGAAAACCATTCTTGGCATAACAAAAATATTATTTGAAAAAATCTGTTTATGTACCAATCTATTTAGGTGTTGTATTTATTTTTGAGAAAAGTTCAATTCTTATTTGAATCCAAAACTTCCACATTTAAAAAAAAAGTGTGTGTGGGGGGGGGAGAGCAAGAGAGAAAAGGCCAAAGAGAACTTTCTTTGAAAGAGATTCCCATTCCTAAGGGACGTGCTTGTGGCAGGGCTCAAACACAGGACAGGAAGAGCCAGTGGCAGCGCTTGGAACAAGAGCAGCCGTAGAGGGCGGGGCGCCTGCACTGAGCTCTGAGGTTGCTCACCACTGCCCAGAATCTGCAGAGGGGATCACACGGCCGTGGCTGTCCTGGGCTCTTTGAGATCCCTGGTTTGTCTGGGAGATCACCAGCAGATTTTAATTTTCAAGACTAGGAGATTCCCAGGGGTCAGGAACATTTATCCCCAAGTGTCTCAAGTGAGCGTCCGGCCTCTTCTCATCTGCTCTGAGCTCACTTGATTAGCACCAATGTCCACTCCCGAAATCCAAGGCTCTTGACCTGAACACAGGCCAACATGCCAGGAGCCAGGGCCAGGTTTTAATTCTTCACCTCGCTTTTAAGCTGAGTGACCTCCCTTTGGGCTAGTCACTCAGCTTTAGATTCTCCCTCCCTGGAACATGGCGGCATTGCCAATCAGCTCTGCTGCTGGCCACTGGCCAGTGGGTAACTAGTGAGTCCAAGGAAGTGCTAAGTTAGCTTCTTCCAGGAAGCCCAAGATGGGATTGCTGGCTCTTAACCAGAGTTAAAATGCTGCCGTTATCTGGAGTATGACAATTTAGGAAAGCCAGATTGTGTCTACACCACCTGAGCCTTTCGCCAAGCCAAACCTGTTCAAGCAAACAACAATCAGTTGAGCTGAGGCAACATGGGCTTGTAGGAACCCCCTTTCCATGGTAGTTTGAAGGAAGTGCTTAGAACCCCACCAACATGTCTTAGCAGTGTGTGTTCCTGGGAAGTTCCAGACGCAGAGTTTTGGAGCTTGAGATGCCTGTCAGTTCACCTGGTCCAAGCCTCTCCCACCAGTGGAGAGGCTGAGGCTGGACACAGGGCCCGGTCTGCCTGGAGGCCCACCATGCCAGCTCCTCCCTCTGGGCCCCTCCCCTCCAGCAGTCCCCCAGCCAAGCTGATGGAGGCTGGGCTGGGCTGCAGTTCCTTTCCTGGCGGCTCCTTCCCTCTGAGTCCCCGTGTGTCTCAGTCGCATCCTCGTACACCTGTCTCTCCTTCAAAAGCACTTGGCAGAATCACACCTGCTAGGAAAGCCCGCTGGGGACAGAGAGGAGGGAGGCCCGGAGCAGAGCCCTGAAAACAGCCCTGGCCAGGCTTCCAAGGCCTGGCTGCAGAGCACACCTGGGCCCCCAGCTCCGTCTTGGGAGCACACCCTGAAAGCCCGTCCTCACTGTTCGGTTGTCACACACGACTGGAAACACAATTTCCTGCTGCTACCATAGGGCGGCAGAGGACGTAGTGATGAGGACGAGCTCCGCCAGCCTCTCCTTCACGTGCATGAAGTCCGCCTGGCATGCCGAGTTCCCGGACTGCTGGGGCTCTGACCTGGCCAACCAGGAGGCAGAGTGATGTTCCAGTCGCCACAGCAGCCAAGGAGACGGGACCAGACTCCAGGAGATGGGTTCACAGGCAAGGCTACAGGCAGAACAGCGTCCTAAGACCAAGCCCAAAGCCGACACGCTCTGCCCAGGACACTGCACGGACGGCGACTTCGCGGGGCACACCGCCAGCTGGGCGAATGCCACTGTAGCTAGAACTCTGCGGGCTTGGACTCTGTGAGGTTCTCCAGGGGGAAGGCCTTTGCTCTGCCCGGTACAGAGCACGCACAATGGCACTTGCCCGAGGGAGCCGCCATGTTCAGACTCAGAGGCGTGTGACTTTAACTCACTAAAGAAAACGAGATGCTAAGTAGTTTATTGAGGAATTACTTTGAAACTTACAGCTGACCTGTGAATAGCCGTGAAATCCCGAGAAGCAAGGTCTGCCTTGGGATAACACGCTATCCTTGAAAGCAGGTGTCCTTTTGCTCCATCTTGTTTTTCAAGATTTACTCTCTGCTGGCCCTACAGAGCTTGTGGTGGGTGGCCAGCTGGCAGGCCCGGCCAGCAGGGCATCATTGTCAGAGAAAGCAGGGGCTGTGCTGAGTTGGGGGAGGCCCTTCCAAAAGCCGCACGGGGTTCGGGAGAAGACGTTTGGAGGCTTCAGAAGCGCGTTCTGGCCGCAGAGAGGGGTCCACTGTCCTGGCGCTCTCTGCAGCCGGAGCTCAGCCTCAAAGCCCAAGCAAATCCAGTCCAACCAGACACCAGGGCTGTGAGCTGCCACTTCTCACTGTAGGGAAAGCCTCCTCCAGGTTTCAGGAAGTTAGGGGAGAAAAAATGAAATTAGGCCCATGGACCGTGTGTTTGGACCAGAGCACAGATGTGTCAGTCCCGGCTCCTCCTCGCCCTCTTCCTGTCTTAAGCTCCTTTGCACCATCTGTACAATGGGGATAATAATAGCGTTTGCCTCACGGATGGGTGACAGCTCCAGCAATGCCTGTATAGCCCAGCGCGGCACAAAGAGGGACCATTTCTTGCCAGGGAAACTGTGCACACGAGGGGAAAGTGGACTCTGAGGCTCCTAAAGAGAAGGAAGAGACACCCAGCCCAGAAAGTGGACACAAGCACACTCTTCCTGCAGAATGTCCTGGAGAGGAAGGGGCCTGTCCGCTGCGGCCTGTCCCTGCCCCTGGCCACAGCACTCTGCCTGTGCAACACACTTGGGGACAACCATTTCTCAAGCTTTTCTAGGGAAAAGCAGCACAGCAGATTTCAGGGTGAAAGCACAGTATCGCAAGTCGAGGGTCTTTTATGCTCAAAATAAAACATGTTCACAATGGCTCGTCTGTCGGTGGCTCCCTGTGACTCCTCCATGCTAGCTCAGTGTCACATTTACATGACACAATGGGCCAGGCACGCATATTAGTGGAAGATGATTACAATAATTAGTCACATATCCCCAAAATGGGGGAACTTTAATGCAAACTGTAGTCAACAATTTGGCTTGTGGACTGATCATTGTTCGAATATAATGCGAAAAGCTGCAAATGTATAAATTGCCCCTTAATTAGATTTCACGTGTCACTAGTTCATTTAGCTGAAAAAGGCCTTCTAGCTTTATGGACGCAAACTTGAATGTGGGCTATGAAATCTGTTGGAAGTGCCGGCATCGGGGCAAAGTCGAGCTATTGGAACAAATCTCTCTCCTCTGTTTTTCTCTCAGCCTGGTCTGTTTCTCTCTCTTTGGGTCCTTCCCAAAATTTGGGCTATTTGTGGAGCCCGGCTTTCTCACCTGTAGACGAGGAAGCCATTGATGGGGTGGGGAGCTTGTGCGGGGGCCGCTGGACGGCAGCAGCTGGTGCACTCCAGCCTCACCGGGTGCTGGCCTGCACATACCATGACCTACACACGCCTGATCTTGCTCTGTCCACCCGGCCACCTGGAGGTGAGCAGGTCCCCCACCTGGGGACGTGAAGCATAGGAGCACGGTCCTCCCTAGATGGCTCTAAGCCACTTGGGAGCCTGGCCTTATCCAGGAGTCTCCTCTATGTGAGGCTTCCTTTTCCTGCACGTCAGTTACCTTCCGCTAACTGTGTCCAAGAACATGGAATGGAAAACTTCAGAAATAGAAACTCCTAAGTTCTCCATCGAGTCTCACGATGAGATCTCATGCTGCTCTGCTGAGTCCCACCCGGCATGACCCATCTTCGAGCACCGTGTCCATGCTGCCCGAGTGTCAGCCACCTGGGTCAGGAGACTGACCAACGAGGAGCTCCACTTGATCATGGTCCTAAGGCACAACTCGAGAGGTGGCGCTGGTGACCCAGAGGGGGCAGGAAGAAGCCACCAAGTGCTGCCTTTGAGTGACAAGGTGAAGCCCAGGAAGGCGCTTTGAGAGGGAAGCCAAAGCCACATGACTTCCCCAGAGCTGTTGCTAACACTGACCTATCATTCGCTGCCGTGCGTCTCTGACTTGCCTAACGTACAAGTGAAGCTCCGTGCCAGGCCCGCATGTGTGGGAAAGTGCAGTAGCAGGGCTTGGTGCCCTTCATGGTGTGGGGGCCTCCGATGTGCCCCATGGAGAAGGGCACGCCCATCGCAGGCCAGCATGCCCACCCGGACGTGGGGGATTTGCACTTGCCTTCGTTTCAGCAAGCGCTGGAACTGCACGGGATAAGACATGTCCCTGCCCCTGGGGACGAGGACGTCCCCAGGACTGCAGAGGCAAATACCCCACTGCATCTCACCAACAACAAGTATGAGGTGAGCTCCCCTCCAGTTCACCCAGACAGGACAGGGGTCTCTCGGGTGCCAGGTGGAATGGGAATAGTGTGTGTAATTATTTGAAGTTAGTCGTCCAGGAAGCCCTGCTGACAGGGGGTTTGCCGCACGCCTGTGAGCCTCGCTGTCTCCGTGACTAACATATGTGATCTTCGTTCCTTCCCCTTATTTTCCCATGTAAATAGAACACTGAACAGGTCCCACCATCATCTCTTTCGAAGTGGCTTAGCACTTTTGTACCTGAGTTTGGCCTCTGTCATGGAAACGGCAATGGTCAGGGTGTGCCTGCTCCTCTCTGCCCTCCCCACAGGCCGGTCAGCCCTCCAGCACTGAGACACGACACCCGTGGACACAACGTGAAGGAGGAGAGGGTTCCCGTGGCCCCCGCTCTCAGAGGGTCCAGCCCGTGGTTGCTTGGTCCCCTTGTCTCTGGGCCCGTGTGGGGCAGAGCATCGTGGTGGCAGCACGTGGGGAGCAGAGCTGCCTTCGTCCCCAGGGGCAGGGACATGTCTTATCCCGTGCAGTTTTAGCGCTTGCTGAAACGAAGGCAAGTGCAAATCCCCCACGCACGGGCGGACGTGCTGGCCTGCGATGGGCGTGCCCTTCTCCATGGGGCACATCGGAGGCCCCCACACCATGAAGGGCACCAAGCCCTGCGCCCTGCACGCACTCCCTCGTGGTGGCCAGCAAGCAGGGAGCTCACTGCTCTAACAAAGCGCCTCCCCAGTCCAGTGAGCACGGACCATCAACCGATCAGGCTGCTCATGGGCTCAGCGTCCTCGTGACCCAGTCACAGCTGCACTGGCCAAGCTTTCAGCATTTCAGCCTTTGGGGGCACCCCAGGTCCAAACGGCAGCACCTTGTTACCCCCACGAGGGCGCTTCACTACCACCTAACCCAGGGACTCTGGCCCACGGCATTCACAGAGGCTGGCAGATTCCAGGGGCTTGTCGGGTCACGTGTACACCAGGTCTGCCACTGGTTCCTACCTGTGCTCCCTGCCGGGGGGGTCCTTCCAGTCTCCCCCCCTCTCAGGGCCACTTTTGCTGGAAAAGTTTTGCCAGAAGATAGTTTCATTCCACAGCTGCATGTGTGAGGCTGATTTGGGTGACACTTACAGGACTCATTTGTTCAGGGAGTCACAGGTCCATTTTGCCTCCTGAAGCCACAGAGTCTTAGCTCGCCCCTGCTTCCCACGCTGGGAGGTCTTCCTGGGGGATGTGGGCATCGGAGGCGGGTGTAGGCATCAGAGGCGGCTCCTCAGACCTCGCCACCTGCCTGTGCTGAGGGCATCTGCGAGAGCAGTGGACCCACTGGCCAGAGGATTCCTGGTGGCCGCCACCTGCCAGAACAGTCCTGTGGGTCAGGCCCCTTTGCTCCTGCTCTCCTCATTGGATTCTCAGGTAACCCGGCCACTAGAGGAAGGTCACGAGGAGCCGGGATGGGAGGGCCCAGAGGTGACAATGAGAGAGGCTGAGGAGACAGAGCCGTCGGAAGGGAACAGAGCCCTGACCAGCAGCTGCTGTCATAGACCACGCTGGGGCTCGCCTGGCTAATCTGTTCTTTCACGGTCCAAGGGTCAGAATACGAGATCCAGAGGTGGGCAGGCCATTCCTTGAGGGGCTGGGGTTGGGGGTCTGTCCAGCTGTTCCTGGCTTCTGTGGGGACTCCTGACTGTTCTGGCTTGAGGGCACGTGGTCACATTCCTGCCTTTCTTCGTGTGGGATCCTCTGTGTCTGCACCTGTGCCCACATTTCCCTTTTAATAAGGACACGAGTCATTGTGGATTAGGCCACCCACTCCAGATGACCTCGTTTTAGCCTCCCTGGTGACATCTGCAATAACTCTATTTCCATAAGTGGTCACTCAGTCTGAGATGTTGGATGTTGGGCCTTGAACCTACCTTTCTGAGGGGACACAGCCTAAATCATAACACTACCTTTTAGGGAATAACGCTTTGAATCATCTAAAAGCAAGTCAGCGCTCCCAGTGTCCTCCTGCCAGGCTTCGGCGTGAGGCACAGTGAAGCCCTGTTCCCAGCGTCGGCCTGCAGCTTCCCTGCTTGGGTCCACCGTGAGGCCCTGTGAACAGACGCTCGCTTCCCCTGCCAGCCTGAACCGCCCAGCGTTCTGGACTTTGCTGGATGTCTTGGGCTGAAGTCGAGTTTGGATCTGTTCCCGACTGTCGGACAATGGAGGGACCACACAGCGAGACTGCCCTCCACGTCACCCAAGTGATAGAGGAGCTGCCCAGCCCGCAGTGTTGCTGAAGGGCGAAGTGGACAGGCAGACAGCTTGGCCGAAACTGCTGGGCATCTGTAGTTGGACCAGCAGGCTCCGACAGCCGCTGCCTAGTAGGTGTTTCCACAGCCTCAGGGGTTTGCTCAAGGTCACTCACTGTTGGCTGAGGTGCTGTGGCCAACAGTGCGTCCTTGTGCAGATAGACCCTGCAGAGGGGAGCTGTTGGGAAGGGCAAGCCGCCAAGACCTCCACTGCCTACAACTCAGAGGGGCAGATCCAGCACCGTGGCTGCCCAGTGGAGCCCTCTGTTCTGGGGACCTCCCTCCGCACAGGAGGGTCAAGCAGAGGGCGGCAGCTGCAGAGCTCCGGGCACACCACCCCCAGAAATCACGGGAAACAGGACGCAAAGCAAGCCACTGACCAGGAAACACAGCAAAGGAGCTGCGGGAAAATCGTCAAAACAGAAAAACAAGCAGCATAATTACACAAAATGCATCACCAACTCGGAGGAAAGGGCTGGAAATCGATGGTGGCGGCTGAATTGCCTCCTCCTGGACCGGCAGCCGGACGTGTGGGGGTGCACTCTAACACCGAGCCCTGTCTTGGTCTTCCAGGAGGTGCTGCTAACGCCACAGGACTGTGCAGGATCACTGCCACCTCCTTGGGAGCCAGGGCACCGGAGCCCCACGCTGCAGACCGCGGACAAAGCGGGAGGGGTCCCTGTGACTCCCATGGCCCAGAGGAGGGGGATCTCCAAATGTGGCCGCAGAAGCAGAGGCAGAGCCATTTGCTAGAGAACCATGTTCTGTTCCCCAGCAGCCCATGACCCCAGAGTCTGGGCACAGTCAGGGCACTAAGGGTACAGGGGACCCTGCAAAGGCGTGAGTCACCCTCCACAAGGAGTGCCTAAGCTACTGGGGCCGGCAAACAAGGCCCCTGTTAAGGTGCCTGGGAAAATAGCACCAGCAAAGGTGAAGCAAGGAGGGCGGGTGAAAGGAAGACACAGCAGAGCCATCCCCGTCCCCGCCGTCCCACCGTCCAGATACTGCTGCCTCTTGGTTACGGTGCCCTATAAGCACACCCTGATCCGGGCGCGTGTATCAGATCCGTCCTGGCACTGGCCAACAGCTGAAAGCCTGTTTGTGTCTCAGGAAAAGAGAAACATGTGGCAGAAACATTCACCAGATCTGTAGGGCAGAGGAGGACACAGGGAGGAAGTCCCTGAGAAGACAGACACAGACTGGAGGGATGCGGCCACAAGCCCAGGAGCACCCAGGGTCAACCAGCCTGAGGGAGGCCCCTCCTAGAGCTTCCACAGGGAGCGTGGTCCTGCCGACACGTTGGTTTTGAGACAATGCATGTCCACGTGCAGCCCCCATTTGTGGCGCTCTGCTGGGGGCCCTAGGAGTGTGCACGAGGGTCACATGGAAAGCCGGCCGTGGGAGTTCACCTCTGCAGTGAATTCCATTCCTCCAGATGCCTCCATACCCACAGGGAGGGGACAGGTTGACCCAGGAAGAGTGTCCTGCTGAGCCAGCCCACGTGTCCAGAGACGTGGTCACCATGTCGGCAGCTATAGATCCCCACTTCTAGGTTGGTGGACGGGGCCCCCAGTGCTGGGAGCTGCCTCCCTCGTGCCTCAGCGTTGAACAGTGCTGGAGTGTCCGGTGTCATGTGCCTTAGGGCCATGACCTTCTGACCCATGCCCGCAGCCTACCTCATGGAGCCCTCCCCAGGCAGCACACTGAGTTCTGACCAGGTACATTCTACATCAGCTTTGCACGGTCCTCAGGGCGAGGCACAGTGTGAACAGAGTGGAAGACGTCTGCCCGAGGCCAGCCGCCAGTGCAATGCTCAGTTGGATGAGTCCTGCCATGCGCCTGGGTGTTGAGTGCCTTCCGTTTACGCACAGGAGCACGCACGCCTGGCCGTGCAGGGGGCAGTCCCTCCACAGGTTTCTCCTCACCTTCAGTCAGAAGCGCTGGTGCCCCTGCATCCTGGCCCCGGTGCTGGAGCTGGGGTGCACGGCGCTCGAGAAAGCACAGAGCCGCATCCAGGCCGCTAGCTTGCCAAGCTCTCTGCAGAGGGAAAGCTCCATATTCAGATTTTCCAGAATGAATAGAAATTAACATTAGCAATGAATTGAATGCAAGAGCCAATCCACTCTGTAAGTAAATCCTTCTAGAAGTCCTTTTAATTTTTATTGGATTATAAATAACTTCCTGGGCCAACAGCCAAGGGGAAGCTGCTCTGAGAGCCAAAGCTGACAATCCACAGGATGAGCTAGCGTGGCAGAAACTTCCTGCCTCACACCTCGGACTTCCTTCTGATGACTGTGATTTCTTCACAAAAGCTCAAGAATTAAAAATGCGACTTTGGATAATATGGAAGGTCAAGAGGGAAAGGAGGCGCATCCCAGAGCAGAGCTGGTGCTGCTCTTGGGCTCCCCGCACATTTCCTACCTGTGAACGGCCTCCTTCACCCCACGATGGAGTTCCCTGGAGAAAGCAGCTGGTGGCATCCAGAGGCCCAGGCGGACATGTGGGCTGGGGGATGGCATGCAAGGCCTGGGCACAGTCAAGGAGGGACACGCCAGCAGTGTGCAGCCGTCACTCAGGACTGCAGGCAGTGGGCGAGGGTCTGTGCCCCAGGAAGCTGACTCGCTGGCCCTGCGAGTGAGGCCCCTGGGCTCTTGCCAAAGTCTCCCCTGCTCCCCTTAAGAGCCCAATCACTGAACACAGGGAAGAGCACACCAGCCCTAAGAGCTTGTCTGTCCTGTCCCTTTGCCGAAGGCCAAGTGCCAGGGTCACTGTAAGCAGAGCAGCAGGGCTCAGCGTCATCAGAGATGACTCAACACACTCTGCGCACGGTCGCACTCCACGCTCTGGACAGTCCTGCCCAGCAGGACTCCTAACTCTCAGGTGAGGAAATCAAGACACACAGAAGCTAAGACACTCATGGAAGGTCCCACAGCAAGCGCAGCTGGGACCCCACCAGGAAGAGTCACTGTTTACCACTGAAGAGGAAATCTACTTTATTTTCTGGGTTCAGTAAACACTGCACCGTCTGCCAGACCCGCACCAGGGAGACCGGGCCGAGGGCAGAGGCTAGCCTCTGGAGGCACATGGACTCCACCCCAGCCAGCCCTGACCACAGCAGGGCATGTGATGCCCGAGGGGCACAGCATCTGCCTTCACTGTGGGAAGGGCCAGTGCCCAGCTCCTCCCTGCCGGGCAGGGGAGTGGCACAGGGTGGGGTGGTGCGGTCCCCCAGGACTCTGGCTCTGAGGCCCCAGCCTTGGGAGCTCTACGTTGACGCCTGGTTGTTATCTAGAGTACTGGGGTCTGCTCCCCACCTGGGCTGAGCATCACCAGGCAAGCGCCCCCTGAGGTGCTCCACGCCCCTCCGCTCAGCCCTCCTGTCACGCAGCTCAGTGGCTGAGGCCACACTCTGCAGGAAGGCGTCATGCTATGCTAGTTCCAGAGTGGCCTCGCTGGCCTGGGGCTCCCTGATCTGGTCAAGGGGGTAGGAGCCCACACCCCAGCAGGAAGGGAGCTGCAGGGTGTGACTGCCATGGCTTCCTCTTCTGTACTCAAGTGGTGCCTTGAGAGTCATTCGCCTGACTGCGGCACCCTGACGCTCCTTTCGCACCCCACACAGCACCTGCATAGGCTCCCCTGGTGCTGGGCCTGAGCTGTTTTCAACTTCATGTCACAGACACCGAGATCATGAACACCCCTGGGTTCCCATTCTGATGCACACAAACATAACTGCTTCCCAGCAGTTAAAGTCCTCAGAGGCTAAGAGGTCAAGTTGTGAGGTGCAACCAGCACTGTATGAAAAATGTGTAGTGCACGGTGGGAGAGAATAGGGTGGAAAACACCAGAACGAGGGAAAGCACCTGCTCTGGCTTTGCAAACCTGGGCATGGAAGTATGACATGAATATATTTTCACAGTGAGATAGAGGAAGACAAATTAGCTAAATGCTAGGCAGTGCGTCTTTACCTGAGAAAATGAATGAGTAGCTGTATGAGCTTCCAGTGGCTGCTGTAACAAACATCACAAGCCTAGCAGCTCACAGCAGAAGTCTGAATCAGGATGTGGGTGAGACCATGTGACAGAGACCCGTCCTGCCTCCTCCTGCTTCTGGTGGGTCTCCGTGCTCCTAGGCTCCCAGCTCAGCCTCTTCTCCCCCGGATCTTATTGCCTATGTCTTGGTGTGTCCTCTTCTATGGACAGGAGCCCCCGGACTAGGGGTGGCTCCAGGATGATTTCATCTAAATATCTTTAACTTAATTTGTTTTCAAGAATCTTTCCAAAAAGGTCACATTCACAGGGTCCAGGGCCAGACTGATGGAAGCTATCCAACCCAGTAGAGTGCACAGGCGCAGTGGCTTTGAGAGGGACTTCCACAACTAGTCCTTGAGATAGTTTCTGAGAATCCCAGTTCCCACATCTATCTTCATGCCGCCTCCTGTTAGGCTCACTTCTGACAATCAGGTGAAGTGATTTATCCTCTCGCTAAAATTTTAATTTGCATTTTTCTGATTATTAAATAAGATTATCTCCCACCCAATGTCTTGTTTCCATTCATGTTTTCTGTGAAATTTTCACTCATCTCCTGCCTGCTTCCGCCAAGTTGTTTCTTTTTGATTCACAGGATTTATTCATGTATTTCACACAGAACGCTTTTGTGTTTCAGATTTGTCCTAGATTTCTTTCCCTAGTTTAGGGGAGTTTTGCAATTGCCAAATGACTTTTTGATACTACTTTGAATTAGCACAGTGAAGTTGACTTCACTGACTTTGTGGTTTACAGCTCTTGAATACAAGCAGGTGTTCTGATGCACATGGTCGTAACCCCCCCCCCCATCCGACCCAGAGTCTCCTGCCCCACGCTGCACGCCCCTCTCCACAGGACACCCAGCCACAGAGACTTTGTCTTTGTGAAGTGCAGCAGGTGAACAACCCTGTGGGAGGTGACCTTGGGGAACCGCCCTCCGTGGCTCAGCATGACTCCTGGGTTCATCCTCACGGTGAACTCACTCACACTGTGACTGTGTGACGGGTCACAGTTGTTCATTTATGCCCCTGGTGTGGAAGGGCCAGAGCTCGTCCAGGTGGCATGACTGAGTCACTGTGAACACTCCCACACAGGGTTCCCGTGGGTGCCTCATCTCCCCAGGGCCTGCAGCTACAGTGCAGGGGCACCTGGAGCCAGACAGCAGGAGGGTCTGCTCCGTGCACTGTAGGATGCCATGCCGGCAGCACCCCTGCCAGTGGCAATCACCAAAACTGTCTCCATACTTGGTAAGCTGTGTCTCAAACACCACCCAGAGCTCCGAATCCACTGCACCTTTCGTTTCCCTGGGAAGTGAGTGTGACCTCCCACCCAGCACAGCCAAGATGTCCCCTTGGAGGCCCCTTGATGGGGCGAGGGGCCTCTCCTGGTGGTCTTAATGCATTTCCCTGGGGACGAGGGGCATCTTTTCCTGTGCTAAGGTGCAGTCCATGTGTTCTCTGTGGTGCTGGGTCTGTTCGTTTTGTTTTGGGTGATTTTGTGCTCCAAGTTTTAAGAGGTCGCTGTACACTCTGGCTGCCAGTTTTGGCTGTCTGTGTGACTTGCAAATCCTTCCTCAATCCTGGGTTGGTTTTAATCTGCTTAGCACCGTCCCTCGCTGAGGAGATGTTCTTACTTTCCACTAAGTGCTGTTTAACGGTACTGCAATACGCTTTCGGAGTCACGTGAGTCAGCTCACTGCCTGGTCCCCGGTCACAAAGAATTCCCCTGTCCTTTCTTCTAAAACTTGTATAGCTTTATACTTTACATTTAGTTCTCTCCGATCTATTTTAGTTCATCTTTATGTGAGATTTGAGGATTGCGTCAAAGATCTTTTTGTATATTTATTTACTGTTTGCATGTAGGAGCCCAATGTTCCTAGCACAGTTTGTTGAAAGGCTCTTTTCTCCATCGTTCTGTCTTTGCAACTTCATACAAAACCAAGTGGTCACACACTTGGAGACTCCAGCACCTCTTTGGTGATACCTCATTGTCTTTATTACTATGTCTCTATAGCATGCCTACAACTGACTGGCATGATTCCTTCAAATTTACTTTTTCCCCATTTATTTTCTTTGGCTTTCTACATAATTTTTTAAAAATTTTTTTTTCCGTAGTTGTAGATGAACAGCATGATTTTATTTGTTTCATCATTATGTAGTGCTAAGGTTTGAACCCAGTGCTTCACACATGCTAGGCAAGTGCTCCACCACTGAGCCACCATCCCAGCCCTTTCTACATAAATTTAAAATTAGTTTCTCTGTTTCTACGAAAAATTCATCTTGGATTTTTACTGAAATCACATTAAATCTGTAGACTGATTTTGGAAGAATTTATAGCTTTATTATGTTGACACTTCCAATTCATGAACATGGTATGTCTCTCCATTTATTTAGGTCTTCAATTTTTCTTGACAGCATTTTGTAGTTTTAGCCTACAGATCCTATACATATTTTGTTTTGTTAATTTGTTCTTAAGTATTTCCTTTTGGGAAGACCTATTTAAATTACATTTTTCTACATGTTTAACATTAGTGTATAGAAATATGACTGATGTTTTAAATTTTTCTGTTTTTGTTTTGAATAATTTTAAACTTACAAAACATTTGCAAACATAGCAGTTTCTATATATCTTTCACCAAACTTCCCTAATGATAAGATCATTTTAGTCACTTTTCACTCCTGTGACCAAAAGACTGACATGAACAATTTTAGAGGAGGAAAATTTTATTCAGGGGCTCATGGTTTCAGAGGCCTCAGTCTGTAGCCAGATCCACTTTCTCAGGGCTCAAGGTGGGGCAAAGGGGAGCAGCTCATACGATGAGCGGAAAGCAGAGAAAGAGAGACTCTACTTGCCAGATACAAATTTGTACCCCAACCCACCAGCCCACCTTCTCCAGCCACACTCTACCTGACTTCAGTTACCACTCAATCCCATCAGGGGATTAATTTGCTGATTGGGTTAGTGCTGTCATTGCATTATCTCACACATGTGCTTTTGGGGGACAACTAATATCTAAACCATTACATGACTATATCATATTTACCAAAAGTAAGAAATTAACATGGACACAATATTGTTAACTAAACTATAGGATTTATTCAGATTTCACCAGTTTTTCCACTAATACATCCTTTTCATGGTTTCATAAAATAAGTTAGGAATGGTGTTCCCTCCACGTAAACTCAGAGCCACTTGGTGAATGAATGCTTCCCTGTAAAAACCACCACAACCAAGAGCCATAATGGATCCCTGTAAGGAGCATATGCCATGGGCATGCCTGGACATGCCGGGGACTCACTGAGTTGCTGGCCATAAGGAACAGCAGGCGCTGACTTGCTTAGTCATGCCTACTTACAATGATAGGGGCCAAAAAAGGAGGCCAGCCCATGCAATCGAGGGCTGCAAAGGGGCCCAGCCCATGTAATCGACAAAGGAGCAACAAAGGGGCACCTAACAGCAGTCCTACTGGTCACGATCAATAGGGGGGCTCAACCCATGCACATGCACAAAAGGAGGGCCCAGTGGCAATTATACTGTCTCACTGGACATAACCAATGGACATTGACTTTTACTGGGTGTAACCAATCACCACCCCACACCACCAACTTGGTCCACACCACCAACTTGGAACTGCTTTTAAACTGCTGGCCCTGCTACAGTTTTGGGCTTGCTCCAAGGACATCAGTGAGACCGGCCACCTTGCTGTTTGTCCCTGGGTCAGCTCCACCATTCCCTGACATCCAGCCATCGGCTAAAGAGAACCACCAGACAAGGACAACATCTGCTCTTTGGCTAAGAGAAGTCACCTGGCATCGGAGGTACTTTGCGGCTCGTGGTTGCCCTAGGATTGTGTGAATTAATTGTAATGTTTATTTGCCCTAGGATTGCGTGAATTATAATGTTTAGTTGCCCTAGGATTGAGTGACTTGCAAGCAGTACTTAACTGCCCTAGAATAGTGTAACTTATCTATAGTGCTTGATCAGTGTGCATCAAATGCTAGTTGGGGTGCTCCAGCATGCCCAATACTTTTTGCATTAATTAATGATATTGGATGAGTGTTGTGATTGAACACACACTTGCATTTAAAGACAATCCACCTCCGAGTAATTATTAACTACGCATGCTGCTCGTGACAATCCCCAATATCCCCTGTGCCCCTTTGTGGTCACCATCCTCACTCTGGGCCCCTGGCAACTACTCATCCATCTCCTGGTCCTGGTTTGCTTTCTCAAGGGCGACACAGTGGGGTCATACAGCAGCAGCCTTCTGAACAGGTGCGTTTCCCCTGGTATAATGTGCTAGAGTTCCTCCAGGGTGCTCCACACATCAGCAGTTAGTTCTCTGCCAGGCAGCAACTCTCCACTGTGCACTTTTAGTAAGTAATGTCTAACTGGCTCATTTTATTTCTAAATTGCTTTCGACTGGGGATCCTTGTCCCTCTATTGAATCACTTCTAGTTTGGGTTTGCAAGCTACATTGCGCTATTAGTCTGTCCTCTTGATGAATGGCCACGGTTCCCTTCAGCTGATGTTTTTCTTTAGGAGTCTGGGCATTATGTAGTCAATTCCTGTGCTTGCTCTAAAAACTCTGGACACAGTATTCACCTTAGCAAAGTTGGAGATTACTCAATAGCTTTGAACTCCTCCTGAACAACAAGCGGTGTGGCCACAGCAGCCCAGGCGCCCTCCTGGCTCATTCCCCACCTCTCAACTGAAAGCCTCGCCCCAGGATTTCACAGACAGCTGCAGCAGGGCCCTGTCCTCTGAGGGCCGGCCGACCGAGGACCATGGCTCCGCCTTCATCAGGCCCCAGGCCAGTGCAGGTTGAAGAGGCCACATTCTGGCTTCCTGACCCAGCAGGGGGTCCTTGGCTTTCCATCAAGATTTGTTCCTAAGTGGATATTATCTCACTTGAGCAAGAATCAGGGGAATCAGGACAGGCTCCCGCAGAATCCGACGCTGCATTGCTTTTTAAAGATCCTACAAAATGGCGCCCCGCCCCAGGCATCCTGACGCTCTGATTTCCCTCCCCAGGGATGTGAGGGACTCCAGGAGGGGCGTGTCTGCACAGCCACTGTGCCTACTAAGAAGGCTGGACTCGGTGCTGATCCGGGAGAGTTAGGGAACCACCAGGAATGTTCATGCATGTGCTGGTGAGAACCAGGTCCCCAGGGGACTAGAGGCTCAAGGTGGAGGATTTCCCTCCCTAAAAGAGAGACGGATAATCGCCTTCTCAGCATTAAAAAGCACAGTTAATAAAGATGCGACTCAACTCCAGTGGCTCAGTCTTATCGGAGTGGGCGGAGGGGGGAGGGTGATGGAAACGTCCCATTGATTCCGCGTCTCCTCGGCCTCCCAGCCTGGGCCTCCCCTTCTCAGGAGTGCGTGGTGAGCTTTCCCCTTCATTTCTCCTTCCACAGCCTCCTCCTCCCTCACGAGGAGGGAAAAGCTGGGACACAGCCAAGTCTCTGAGGCAAATTCCTTTCCCTCCCTCCTCTGCTCCTTTTTCCTTCCGGGCTCTTCCTCTCCTATCCCCCTCCCCCTCCCCTGCTTCTCCCTCCTCCCCTCCCCCTCCTCTCCCTCTTCTCCTCCCTCCCCCCTCCCCATTTCCTTCCGGGCTCCTCCTCCCCCTCCCCCTCCCCTTCCCCTCCCCCTCCCCTCCTTCTCCCTCCTCCCCCTCCCCCTCCTCCTCCTCTGCTTCTCCCTCCTCCCCCTCCCCCTCCCCCTCCCCTGCTTCTCCCTCCTCTCCCTCCTCTCTCCTCTCCCCCCTCCCCATTTCCTTCCTGGCTCCTCCCCCTCCCCCTCCCTCCTCCTCTTCTTCCTGGAACCCTGACTTCCTGTCTTCCTGGGATCCATTATCCACACACCTCCCTTTCCCATTTGCTCCTCAGGTGCTTGTAGTCCCTCCTCCATTTTTCTTTCCAATAAAAGGGGGAGGGGCCTTAATGCAAACGTCCTGGGGTCTTTGAGGCGTCGACCTGTCACGGTGATGAAGGAGACTGGACATCAGTAACCTGAACAGGCTGTGGCTGCCCAGCTGCGATCCTAGAGCACAACAGGGCAAAGTGTCTGCCCTGCACCGAGGAGCTTCCCGAGGCTGCACTCAGACTCCAGGTCCCCAGCCTGCTAACCTGAGCCGGGGGCAGAGCAGAGCTGGCAAGGGCAAGGAGTCAGCTGCACCAAGGGCACACAGCCCAGGCCCCAGGGAAGCTGCCCTAGCCTCTGCCCCTCGGCACAGCCGCAGCAGGGTCCCTGAGACAGCAAGCTTCTCCCGGGCGCAGGAAGGGCTGAGGAGAAAGCATGCCACCGTGCAAGTGACCCTGAACCGGAACTGGCCGCCCGAAGCCCGCGTCTTCTCCAGCAGAAACACATGGGCAGCGAGCAGACCAGGTGTCCGGGCAGAGGGTGGGGAGCCTGAGGAGAGCCACGCCTCAGGATGCAGGGGTCTGAAGACAGCCTCTGTAGGCTGCCCGGGCAGCAGGGCTCTGGGCAGAAGGCCAGGTACCAGCCTGTCTGGCTGCTACAACAAAACAGGTGAATTCTTACAGCCCAGCCGAAGGCCGTCTCTGTACCCCAGGTGGCCCTGGTTGCTCTGCCCTCACTCCGTGGGCCTCCTTGAGGGGTGGGGTTCACCACCTGTCCCTCCCCCGCCTCCTAACACTGTCAACACAGGCATTTGAAGATATAGTGGCTTGGATCTTGAAGGTCCCCCAGAAGCTCATGTGCTCAGGCCAGGTCCCCAGCTGACGGCAGCGTGGGAGGTGTCAGGAACTTCAGGAGGGGCCCTTGGCCATCACTGGGCGTGGCCGTGAGGCATGCTGGGCCGCAGTGCCTTCCTTCTCTCTTTGCTGCCTGGTCGCTGTGAGCTGAGCAGCCTTCCTCTGACACAGGATCCGGCCATGACATCAGCCTCAGCACAGGCCCAAAGCGACAGAGCCGGGACCACAGACGGAGACCTCGAACCAGGAGCCCGAACACACATTTCCTCATAGCAAGTTGTTCACCTCAGGTGTTCTGTCACAGCAACAGAAAACTGACTTACGGGGGACACACATGACCAGACCATGTCAGTCTCCAGCCACCTCCCACCCTGCCTCCAATGTCCTCTACCTGGGAGGCTCCTCATTGGTCAGGTGTGAGGGGCCCAGATACACCGGCAGGAGGCAAGGAAGGAAAGCCACACCTGGTGCCCTGGCTGCCCTTGGAGGAGATGCGTCTACCTCCAGGTCCCTGCCTCCCCGTCATCTACCTACAGCATGTGCGAAATCCCACTGATAAATAACATCACAAACACTGCGCTTCAAGGTACTCATGTCAAATCACAGAACCAACTGGGTGAGGCTTAAAACGCTTCCTAGGTTTGCAGCTGACACTATGTTGATTTGTGGGGTAGGGAGGGGTGGGGTTCCTGTTGGGCTTTCCCATGCCTGGTCACAGGAGGAGCTCTGATCTGGATGCAGAGAGCATGTGGTGGACACAGTGTCCAAGGCCTCTTAGCCCTTCCTTAGTTTCCACCTGTGAGATGAGGAGTTGAAAGCAAAGTCCCTTTGACCTCAGAAATGCTAGGACCCCATCAGTTTCTCCACACTGAGAAGTCACGCATCATCAGAGACCAAAGCCAAATGCCCTGGGTGGGTCCTTGTTAAAAGCAAAGGCTGGGCAAGGGGCTCCAGGAGGGCCTCTGGGGCCCTGCTGCCACCTCTGCTTGCCAGAGGACATCTTCCCCGTGGAACTTCTCATACTGGGAAGGACCTTGTCATGGGACTCGGCTAACAGTAACTCCGGGGTCTGAAAGAGCCCACTTTCGGCATCAAACTCACAAAAGTGATTTCCAAGTTTATAAAAACACTTCTCAAGGCAAAGTCTGTTGGTTTTCTCAAATCCCCCTCCAAAAGTTGGCCTGTGAAATAAGTACCATACATGCCTTCCACCCCTCCAGTGCCAATAGCCTGCTTAGGACCCTGGATTCAGGGTTGGGTGGATCAGAACGTCGGCTGATACAGAGCTGGGCTCAAGGCCTGACTCAGCCTCCTCAGTTTCCTTTGTTTTGTGACCAGTCAGAGGCAGGAGGCTGCTTTTCATGGGGACATCACCTGTGATTTGGGGCTGATTTTACTACTCATATGGACCAAGCAACTAACACTGAATTTCTAAGAAAGGAAATTGGAGAGAAAACCTGCTACAAAGGTTATTTCCTGAAGGCCATTCATTCCATCTGCAGTCCTGGAAGGAAAACTTTGCAAAAGCCCCTAAGGGAAGAGCCGCACCGTCCTGCCTTTCCTGACCATCCTCCAGGTGCTGCTGCTTAGGAATGGAGATGGGCGGGGGTGACCCTTCTTACCCAGGAGGTTCTCCCACCCACCAAGGATGCGCCAAGGGCCTTTCTTTGGTGCCATAAGTCCAGATCATCATAAATGCCTTCCAGTTAAAAGAAGTGATGTGTCCTCCACTCTTACCATACACAGAATACAGTAGGTGCCTACTGTGTTGCCACAGAATACAGTAGGTGCCTACTGTGCTACTTTCATTCCCGGGGGAGTATACATGGCATGAAGGATCTTCTCTTCTGTCACAGCTTCAATCAGTGGAGTGGAGAGGCTGTCCCTGGGCAGGGGACCACCTGGCCATCCTGCATGACTAGTGTGCCTGTGATCTGCACAGACCCAAGGAGGGACCCAGGGTAGAGGAGGAAATCTCTATCCAGAATTTGTGGGGTGGCCACATTTGCCTGCATCCCCCACATGGCCAGGCAGGTGGCCCCCCCTTCCTGCAAGAGGACCCAGTGACCGAGTCCCACCACAAACCAGAGCCTGCCCGCTGTCCCCTTGCCCAAGAGGCAGCTTCTCTGCAGTGTGGTTCTGTCGCAGGCGTTCTGGGGTCACATGACACCAGCGCAACGCCACTGACCACCGACCGCTGTGAAGAGCCAAGGAGCAGCTCTATGGGGAAAGCCGAGTGCAGCCCGGCAGGGGTGCCCTCCAGGGGCAGTGAGTGCCTCACGGGTCTGGGTGGCACCAGGTCTTGGTGCCAGGCTGGGTGCTTTCAGAGGGGCAGAGTGCTGGAGGGTTTCTTCCCTGAGCCGACAGAGAAGGCGAGGGAGCGGTGTGGACCCATCTGCAGCATGCAGATCTTCCGTTCCCAGACGGCTGACTTTGCACAGGGTCTGGCTCTTGTGACTTGGTGGTCAGCTCCACAGTTGGCTCCCGCTCCCCGGAGCCCAGCCGGGAAGGAAGGGCTTCCTCCACGTCAGGGAGGATGCTCAGCCTGTGAAGGCTGTCCCAGCTCTACAGTTCAGGGACCCGTCAGCTCCTTGGGCAGGCTGAGGCTCTCCAGGGGCTCTGGGCCTCTGCCCCTTGGTTTGGTCTCAGGCACAGGGAAGAGGGAGGTGGGGCTTCATTGGGGGCTCCTGCCACCGGCTGCCACACAGGGAAGTGCCCCCGGCAGGAGGCTTCTTTGATCTGCTTTCTCCAGCTCCCAAATCTGAGCCCTGGGCATTCACCCCTAAAATTATGCCTCTCTAAGCAACCAGGGAGGATTCCAAGGATCACAGAGGGCGGGGGCAGCCAGGAAGGCACACGTCCCACGCCCTCCACTGCAGGACAAAGGGACCAGGGAGGGCCGCACAGCTGGAGCCAGGCTGTCCTGGATCCCAACACAGCTGAGCCCTCCTTTATCTGAGGCTGCTGTCCAGAGTATCTCTGTCGTCCTGCTCTCCCTGGCCCCTCCGACCAAGCACCAACACCTGTGTGTACATCCATGAAAAGCCCACTGGGTGCTCTTTGTTGACCCGGTTCCCAAATGCCAGGACTTTCCCAAAGAAATGCATGTTTCTCGGGATGAGGCAGTTGCCTTGCCGAGAAGAAACAGCGGCAGAGGCTCTGGGAAAGAACACATGAAGGACATTCATTCCTGAGAGCTTCCTGCCTGTCAGAAAGAGCCGGCTTTTCTGAGCCAGCTTATGGGCACTCCACGTCTGTGCTTCCTGCCAAGAGCACAGGGAGCATCGCTGTCCACCGACAAGGTTTTGTTGGAGCTCGTGCACCACTTGGAAAGCGTCGGGAGAAAGAACTGGCCCTAAAGAAGACCTCAGGCTCTGGGCAAAGCCACGGCAGCCACACCACGGGACAGGACGGGGCTGCAGGGCAGGCAGTCTGCTCCTCGCAAACTCTCATCCAGAGGGCCTGCGTGTGTCCCCAAATTACTTGTTGATAAACAACAAGCTTCTCCATGAGAAATGGAGGTGTCATGTCCTGAGACCCTCTTTTAAGTGGTCATACCCAAAAGCAGCCACAGATGGAGCCACCAAAGACACCCAGGACCTGGCTTCCAAACAGCGTGTCATGCCGCTCACATCCCAGGGGCAGTCTATGCCCAAGTGGAAGCTCCTTCATACCACACTGCACACGCGCACGTGCATCCGCGGAGCACCCGGTGCCTGCGCACACACACACACCAACACCTCTGCAGGCACACACACGGGCCTGCAGGGCAGCGCATGCACACAGAGACAGCACACAGGCACACACAAAGCCCACACGCGTGCACACATGCAAACCACACAGGTGCGTGTGCACAGACAGCACATGTAGATGCACAGGCACACACATACCCACAGCGCATGCCCACAGCACATGCAGAACACACAAGTGTGCCCTCTGCCCCGTGCCCTTCTCCTCTTTACAAACGTCACTTCACAGGAGACCACCTCTTTCCAGTTCCCTCAAAACACACCCTAAAAATACTTAGGGAATTCTTACGGAAGGCGAGGCCCTGCTGACTAGAAGGAAATCAGACTGAATACTTGGGGAGACGCAGTGCCCACCAGCAGCAGAAACACACTCAACTCATTCACTGGCTGGTTTCCGAGCAAAGTAGGAATCACTGGGGAAAATCCTGCTCCACAGGGAGAGTCTTAGGACACACGTGGCTTCTTTCCTGTCATGCTGCTCCTCCTCAGCATCGCATGCGCACGCACACACACATGTGCACACACTCAACACACGTGCAACACACGCAGACACACTTGCATGCACACACACCCACACGTGCACGCACATATGTACACGCCCAACACACGTGCACGCATGCACGCACACAAGTGCACATGCCCAACACACGTGCACACACACATGTGCACGCGCCCAACGCACGTGCACGCATGCACGCACACATATACACATGCACACACCCAACACACGTGCACGCACACCCGCACATGCACGCACACATGCACACACCCAACACACGTGCACACATGCACGCACACACGTGCACATGCCCAACACATGTGCACACACACGTGCACAACCCAACACATGTGCACACAACACGCACACGCACGCACACGCGTGCACAGCCCAACACACGTGCACGCACACACACACATGCACGCGCCCAACACACGTGTATGCACACTCGCACATGCATGCACACACGTGCACATGCCCAACACAGTGCACGCACACACATATGCTGGCCTGGTATCACAGTGCATGCTCCACCTCCACACCAGCGGTTTCACAGCGGCTTCACGTGGTCTCAGAGCAGCGTGCGGAGACGTGCAGGCTGCAGAAGGGCAAGGGCCGCTCTGGCCTTCATCCAGCTGCCTCCCATCCTCCCATCCTCCCATCCTCTCACGCCCAGCAGGAATCGCCTGCTTGTCATGCGGCCTCTGAGATGCAAGCCCACCATGTGGGGAGGGGGAAAGCAGAACCTGCGTGTCTATTTTTAGCAGGTGGCTTGCATGCTGTAAATCTAGGGTGCTCCCCACAGCCCCTTCAATCCCATCGGCTCTAAAATGGGTGCCTTCTTAACCCTGTGGTCCAGGAGATGAAAAGGTGAATTTGGGCCTGGGCGGGCTGTCAGCCCGAAAGGCTCAGCAGCAGGGGACCTCCTTTGTCCCAGCCTCTCTGACCTCCCTGGCCCTGTGCATCGGTGGGAATGGGACCAGAAGAATGTGGGGCGGGGCTAGAGCCCACACCAGTGGCTGGCCCCAGAGGCTGCAGATCCGCTGACATCCTGGGCACACCTCCGCCCATGTCCAGCCACCTCCCCCGGCCTCCTGGCCTCCTTCGCGCTTCACAGATAAGGCAGCAGTCACCCTGCACTCGGGAACACAGGGCACTGCCTGTGCACAGCATGTTAATTTTTGGTGTGTGCGAGAACGTGTCTGTGCCCGGAAGCCTGTTTGGGAAATCAGAGCTGGAACTCTGGTGGGAAGAGGGCGAGGCACCGGGGAGTTTCAGGAAAGAGTTGAGGGGCGGGTGGAAGGGCCTGTTCAAGAAATGCAGCACCGCCGTGACCTCCCCCTGGGTCTTGTCCACCCCACAGATTCACTGGATTTGTAATAAAAATTTTCAAGAAAGTTAGAAAAGCCATCAGTGAACCCCCAGGCACAGGGCACCCCGCTCCCTGTGGGGTTCACTCAGGTTTAGAGTTAGGGTTAGGGGAGGTGGGGTCCTAGCACCTTCGGCCAGCGGGTGCTGGGTGCTCAGGAGGAGTTTCTTAGACCCAGGAAGCCACTTCCAAAAGCAGCCTGGGCGGAGCGTTGGCCCTGCTGACCTTCAGAGGGGAGCTGCAGCTGTGTGCCGCTTTTGTGGGGCTTCAACTTCAAGTGGCGAAGCTGCGTCTGTGCCGGTTTCCTTGGAATAGCAATTCTTACAATTTCTGTCCAGGCAGAGCAACATCCACAAGCCCTGAATTCATACATAAACAGCAGTTTCAGATTGGTCCATGCAAATCTCTGTTCTCACAGTGAAATGTCCTTTCCTCCCCTTAAGACAAAAGGCATTTTTAAAAATTAACTGTAAGAGTTTAAAAACCAGAAGCCAGCCAAGGCCCTGGCCCCAGCAGGATCAGCAGGCCTGGAGCCCAGAGAGGGAGATGGGTGATTAGCAAGCAGTTCTGCAGGCACCCGGGCCCCTGCTCACTCTTCAAGGGCCAGCAAGTTCTGTTTCCACGGGGCAGTCTTTGTGTGGCTAACACACAGCATGCCGCCAGGCTGCTTTCAGGTACAATTGGAGAGAAATTAAGTTGCAAAAGACAGGCGATTTCTTCCAGATGTGTGCTGGAGGAACAGGATGGTCTGGACAGATTTCAGATCCATATTTCTATTTTTTTTAACAAGAAAAAAGGAACATTTCAAATGAAATTTCTGTGTGTAAATATTTTCTTAAAACTAAAAACATTTTTTCCAACACGAAGTCAGTGTTCTTTTCCCGAATGCTCTTCGATAGTGACAATATTTAAAGTTCTCCTCCATCTCTTCCAACAGAAGAAGGCAGCGAGCCTTATAGGAGAAAAGCTATGACCTCGTGCTCTCCAGGAATCCTTTAAACTAATCTTTACAAGCGGATGCATTGCTTCATGGAACGTAAAGCATTGAGCGCAGGAATGTATTACTCTCCAACAACACTCGTTTGGGGAAGGCTTTGCAAATATATCAGCATCATTAACATTTTTCCTTCTTTTAGATAAAATTCCAGATTTGTATTATCCACGTTGAAATCTTTTGCACTTCTCTGAACTCAGGAGACATTGCAAATCTGACTGTCTCATCGGTGCTACTCCTCAGGCTGGCGCGTTCCTAGTCAGCCGAGAACGCTGTGGGGAGCCCAGCGGCACCCCCTCCGGCCCACCTGAAAATGGACTGCGCAAGTTTCTTTGTTCTTCTTCTTCTTTTTTTTTTTCTAAACAGAATCCATCAGAATGCCAGTGTCTGTAGTTCTATCCATGGCAGAGAAAGAAATGTTGAAATACAGAGGCAGCGGGCAACGACAGGCAGCAGGGCATCGGGCGCCTGCCCTTTGCACAGGCTGCCTCCGCAGGCCCCGCTGAGGGAGGCAGGGCTGCTCCCGGGATGCCTCCTGCCCCAGGAGCACGCCGGGTTTTCCTGGGCTCACTCCCTTGATCCCTGATCCAGCCAGTCTCCCTGGGCAGTGTTTGGAGGGCGTTTTCCTCTTACAGAAAGAGGAAATCTAGGAGGTAGACCTTGCCACGGCTGACGGCTCCGGAGGGAAGAATGGGAAAGACCGTCCAACGTACGAGGGTCACACCAGGAAGAGCCGCCATTCCTGGTCCTCTTGCTGGACTGATTGTACGCCAACTTTCTGCAGATGAAATGAGACAATTGTCCACAGCAACGCCTCTTAAGGATCTGGAACTTTCATCCCAGGGGGTTTTTTTGGATAGCACCAATGTCTTTGTCTATTTTTCACTATACTTTCCTGAGCTGTTAATCCTAGGGGCTCTTTTCTATGTTGAAATGTCCCTAGGTTTTACCATGTCCCCAACTGCTGCCAGAAGGTAATCAAGGATAAAGTGAGACCGTGTAGCCATAACGCGGTCAAAGTAACACAGTATTACGCTGCGGGTAATACTGGAATTCTAGTGGACTTTAGAAAGCCACAAAAAGCTTCTGCAGTCCTGTTTTAAGGTGGGTCAGAAAGGCAGCTGGGGCTTCACCCAGCATTTCTAGTCCTTTACTACAGACAACCTAAGAACTGGCCTAGTCTTACTAGATAACCTAGGGCAGTAACCAGAGAGGGGAAGGTGTGGCCAGAGAGCCCCAGGCCAGCAGAGGAGCAGAACACAGAAGACCAGCTGGCAGGCAGCAGCCTAGAACTTGCCTTGGGATACACAGGAATACCAGACTGAGGCCTGGAGTTATCCCACATGACCCCAAGCCCCCTCCTTGATCTGTGCTAAGCAAAATAGATGGGGTTACATTTGGGGCCTCTTAAACAGGCCGAGAATACTTTGGCATTCATGGGAAAGCCGTGGTTACATTGCCTTTTCTGTTCCTGGGTAACCCTTGAGATGCCTTTGCAAGGAGCTCTCACTGTGAAGGTGCATGTGCTCCAGGATCCCATCAAAGCCCATGCAGGAGGTGGCCCCCACAAGGGCATGGGCAGAGAGCGGATCCTGGGGCCACTCATGGACCCACACCGTGCAGCTTCATTCCAGCCAGCTTCTCTGCCGCTTCCTGAAGGTGTCTGCCCTCTTACAGGATGAACTGTGTTCACCCAAAAGTCCATGCTGAGTCCTGGCCCCAGTGGCTCAGGAGAGGATGGACTCCTGTTGTTGAAGCCACTTGGGATGGGGCACCATAGTCTGGGGGGCATGGGCACCTCCACATGGAGGGTCCTTCCCCAATTCTCTGCTTCTCTCTGTTTAGTCAAGCAGACTCCTGAGCACACAGGGTCCCCTTACCAGCTGACAGGAGAGCAGACATGGCCCCTATGGCCCTGGCAAATGCAGGACCCACCCACCCCTGCCACACGCCCTCTTCAACTCAGCTGCTCCTAGGGGCCTCCTTGCTGGAGTCAAAAGGTTCTGTTGTACTGGAGGGGATGGCTCCCTGGGCCAACTCCTGAGCCAGGTTCATGTGCAGATCAGGCAAACAGGGCAGCTGTGGGCCGGGGTCCAGTGCCGGGCTGCAGGGAGCCACTGTGGTGCCCGCGTGCTCAGGACCAGCAAGACATCAGACGAGGGAGTGCAAGAGGGCTGGGGCGGGCTGGGCACCTGTGTGTGAGTGCCAAGTGGACATGCAGCCCTCCCCAGGCAACAAGGGCCAGCTGGCCACACCACACACAGTGGGGGTCATAACTTCCCTCACAGAGACGCCAGCCTGACCAGGAGCAGACAGAGGGCAACAGAAAAGCACAGAAAGCAAGTGCGACCATCAAAACACTGCCTGAGAGTCTTCACAGGGCTTCCTCCCTCTTTTCTTCCTCCCTCCCTCCTTCCCTCTCTCTCCCTCCTTTCCTCCCTTCTTTTCTTTCTACATTTGTCCTTAGAATAGGTCCCACGGGGACGCCATAGTCCACTGACTAGGTCTTAACGTCACTTGGAGGAGGGCCCCTGGCTTCCACTACCATGCCTGGTGAGCTCTGCCGATAGAGGCAGGGCCCTTGAACCCAGCACTGTGGCCCAGACAGATCACAGAGCTCCAGCCTTCCAGGCCAACCGCAGAGGAAAGTGTGGAGAGCCAAAACGGCCTGTGATGGCGCCCCTCCCGCATGCTCACGGGTCCCTGGACCCCGGCCTGGCACGCCCTCCCTGTGCAGCATGGAGGCTGGTGGGATGAGCCTGCTCCTCCCAAACATGTCCACTGCTCATGCTGAGAACAGGGAGGCTCATCCGAGACAGAAAACGCCCAGCAAAGACCTTTGTGCACAACCGGCCGGCTCAGGGCAGCCGTGGGTGTCATCTGGCCTGCAGTGATTCAGACATGGTTTTAGGGAAAACTCTGGGGCTTTTAAAATATTTTTTAATTTTGTTATGAGTTTTTTTTAAATTTAAAATACTAAGAGCTCAAAGTAACAGGTGACTTTTAAAATATTTGGGGAGAAACTGCCAAACGGTCTAAGAAAGAAAACGTTAAGCCTGACGGTGACGTTCTGGCAGCTGCAGCATGGCCAGGCGCGAGGCCGAGGCGGGCACCGTTGGGCAGGGCCGCCATCAGCACGGAGCCACTGCCCTCCGGTCAGCGCTTCACCGCAAATCAGCTGCTCAGCCAGAAATTCCACCAGGACCACACACGGTCAGCCAGTAAACCCAATTCTCAGAAATACACGAGCCCCCGAATCTCCCCATGTCAGCTAGCGCGCCCTCACCCTGACGTGGGGCAGGGCGTGGAAGGTGACGCCATGAGTCTCAGCTTGTTTGGAAACAGAGCGAACTTAAGGACAGTCCCTGAAGCGAGAGGTGCCGTTCCTTGCCCAGCCTATGTCCATCCCTGGGCATGGCCTCAGGGAGGACCAGCCTCGGGCCAGTCTCTCACCTGCCCTCATTAACAACCCGGATGTCCCCAAAACTGGGAGAGCAAGCTTGGGAGTCCTTGGAGAGCTGTCCCTGAGTGCGAATCACCCTTCCCAGGAAGATGAGTGGATTACCCAAGAGCTGCCCAGTGCAGCTACCGGGGGAGAGGTAAGCTGGGACCTCTGTGGGTGGAGGAGAGTCTCCTATCAGGGATGAGTGTGTGTGTGATTGCATATGTGGGTTTGTGTGTGTGCGTGTGCGTGTGTGTATTATAACGTGCAAGCACGCGTGTGCATGCATGTGCATCTGTATCTGTTTGTATTTGCGCACATGTGTGGATGGTGTCTGTGTGTGTGCATGTGTGTGTATGTGCCTGTGTGTGCACACGTGTATCTGAGGGTCCCTGTTGGCACAGTGACATGGGTGGGTTATTCCTGAAAGACGGTAATCACACGGCAACAGCCAGGGCTGACACCCTGCCTCTATGGAAACCGGATTTGACGACGCTCTCTATAGCTTGGCTAACCCTCTAGGGCAGAGCTTCACCCCAGGGTGATTTTCAGAGTCCCCGGCTGCAAACCACCGCTGCAGCCACACTGGGTCTCGCTCCAGACCAGTGCCCACTCCACATCTGAGCACAACAGGTTACCCTGAACTGGGACACAAGAGTTTACAATAAAAAGAAAAAATGCTTACAGAGGAAAGAGGGGAGGGCGAGAGGCAGGCCCAAGGGCGTCCACGGCGACCTGTCTGCATCCCACTGAGGAGAGGTCCAAGGAGGACCAGCTGTGGGGTCGACTACTTACTCCCTCTCTGTCTAACAGGACAGGGTGCCCCTGAGTGGCTGGCTGGCCCCTTCTTGTTACAGCAACTCACCTGACACACAGCTGGGCCTCAGGCTGGCACAGCTGAGAGTCGTCCCCAGGATGGTGGCAGGCTCCGGCTGTGGCTGCTCGGCAGAGGAGAGCCAGCACACACAGGCCTGGAGGCACAGCTAGCTCTTCTTCTCCGGCTCTTGCTCTGCAGCGACGTTCTGGTTGAGTCACAGGAGCGACCAGCTTCCCATTCCAGGTCCGGGTACTGGGATGGGAGTCCACTGGCCCCCGCGCTGCGCTCCTGCCTCGGACATCCTGAGGGGTGAGTGAAGAGGGCGTTTTCCTTATGGATGGATCTTTGCTTTTGTTCCATGAAATCTTGCTGAGTTTCCCCCAGATCTGAACAGGATCTGCATCTGGGGAAGGTGTAACTCTCAGCCTATATTAGCATTCATAATTATCACCAGGAATTGTTGCCGCCGTTTCCTAACAATTACGGATTCCCGGGAAGTGCCATTCATTTAACTGAACAGCATAGAGTCTTCATTGAACAAGACTGTCCAAGCATGAGCAGAGATGAAAAACAGAGACTACTAAATACATATTTAAATACAGGCAAAATCCTATGCCAAAGTAGTTATCTCCCAGCTCAAATCAAAATTTAAACAGTTTACTTCCTTTATGTCTTCCCAAGAGTTTTACGCAACAAACTTTCAGTGTCATGACTAATAGCGGCTCTTGCCAAGGATTACTCTCTCAGACTGCTGCTCAGCCCTTGTGATCTGCGGTACACTCCTTATTATGGGATGCATTATGCAGAGGCGCCGGCACAGTGATGGGGCCTGGCAACCCTGCTGTGCGAATGCCTATCAGTGCTTCTTTTAAGGCCCTTTCTCAATTGTCAGCAAAGTATTTTTTAAGGTTAAAAGGTGTAAAATTATTCTGAAATGCTTTTCTGACCTGTCGCCTATCACTGCAAAGAGCTATAGTTCTTTTTTTTTTCTAAAATTGTATTTTTTGAAATGCAGTAATATTATAAGAATAAGCTTTATATGAGGAAAATAGTCTCCTGAAATGTTCATGGTATTTTTTTGCATGTCTTCTTCTCTGGTGACTGCAATATTAATAATTGTTTCATGCTTAGAATTATAATTTCCGATGCAATTTTTCTCATCCTAAGCCTCCATTTCTGGGGTGAAATTAATATAAATGACCGTTGCTTTTTTGCATCTCTTTCTTCCCTTCTCCTTTTCTTTCACCATTCTTGTAACAGCAGTTGCTTCGTATTCCATAATGTCAAAGTCAAATTCGCCACTGTCACGAGATATCATCTCATCACTCAGAGGCGTGCGGGTGGACGGCTGCCATTCTCAGCGCTGCACCTGTACGAGGATGGCGCCACCCTGGAGGTCGGCGGGAGTGTGGACTCTCGCCTCGTCTGCTTCCACACTCTGAGCTCGCGGGGCCGGGAAGTTCCAGGCTGGTCTATGACCCGTGGTCTCCCATCCTTGGCCCTTGAGGCCCGCGGTTCCTGTTCCCCGCAGATGCCGGTCCTGACTGTCGTTAACTGTTCACGCCTCACTGAAACATCCAGTAGGTTTGGGAATCTATTGTTGAGTCCCAGGCACAGGGAGAGACATGGAGAGGTGTGCCCTTGGGAAGACGGCAGCCCTCTGTGCTCACCTTGGGGCAGAGCAATGCTGTGCACTGGGACCAGCGTGAGCCGGGCCAGGCCCCAGGTGCACTGGCTTGGCATCTGCACACCTCGCACAAGCAGTGGCCTGGCCAGGACTGGGTTTCCTTTGGTTGCTTGCTGGTTTTGCACAGGTCCTGGAAACCCAGTTTACTGCCTTGTTTAATCTTCAAGGAACACGTGGAGTATGGAAGGAGTGCCGTCCGAGAAGGACCGCCATCCAACGCCCGCTCTAGCTATACCTGCTTTCTGGCACCAGCAAGCAGTGGCTGCTGGGCCCTTTTCCAGTAGCGGGTGTTACAAGTTCCCACCCCTTGTGTTGTGAAGACTGTAACACTGAAGGCATTTCACGCACTCGCTGTGGAGCTGGCGGGGGACAGGGGAGCAGTGAGCACCGCCCCGCCCCAGTGCTCACGGATAGAACGCCCTTTCCTCCCCATTCTCTAGCTGCTGTGCTGCTCCCCCAGGATGCCGGACCCCAGAGGCAACCAGGTGGAGCACCTCCAGTCCTGAGTCCTGTCCTCGTGGGACAAGCAGGGCACAGCTAGCTATAGGAACAGGTCACAGCTGCCACCCTGCTCCACGGGGGTGGTGGCTCCGCCTCACCGCGCTGTGGGGCCACATTTGCCACGAAGCTGTTGGAGTTGAGTTCAGCCCTGTCCAAGGCCGGGGGATGGCCAGCCTGGGTTCCCACATGTGGCAGTCTGCAGAAGGCAGCTGTGGGACTGTGAGGCACGGACCCTGTGTCCCCTCACACAGCCCCTGCCCTGCATGGCTTCCCCTAGGCTGGCTTGGAGGCATTGCTGCTGCACGGGACCCGCAGCTCTCAGGCCAGCAGGACATCTCTGTGAGGTCCACTCACTGGGTGATGAGAGTGCTCTGCTCAGGGAACAATTAGAACCATCCACAGGAAGGAAGCTGAAGGTGACCTGAAATCCTGCAGGTGTTATAAGAGGAAAATATGAGAGAGTCTCCTCGAATTTGAGGACAAGCTTTAAAAACTTAGAGGTTGTACCCAAACCTTGTGGTCAACCCAGGAGGAAGTTAGGGCCGGCACCTGGAACGCGGCCCTGGATGGGTGAGGCCTGTGTGGTCCGTGTGCTTAAATAGCTGTGAAGGGCCGCAGTGGCCTCTCCCGCTCTCCTTACCCACTTCTGGCCTCCCCTCCGGTTTGTCACTATGTCCCTTCCTGGGAGGGCCCTGCACCTGCAGGAACCCGCGCAGCTCTCAGATCTGAGCTGCCCTGTGGAGGCTGCACAGCTCTGGTCCTCGAGCAACACTCAACGTAACGCCAAGCCTCCTCCACCGGTGACACCGAGGACAGCCCCAGCCCTGTCAGCACTGAGTCTCACTTGGTGGGTGAGCGGTCAGCTCCCCAAAACGCTGGCCGCTGTTTTGAAGGAAAATAAACACGACCTTTCTTGTCTTGTTAGAAACAATGACCCAGTTTTCCTGACAGTTGTTCTGGACGCTAAGTGCCCTGCACGACCCTGCTGTTGGCTCAGAGTGCTTTAACCTACGCGTTCCCAAGACGCGACACTCGGGTTGGCGAGACCTGCCCGTTAGCACCCACCTGCCACTCTTTACCAGCATGTGTGCATGCATGTGAGTGTCTGTCTGCTCACAACGACTTGCACCCTAGGCCCTGGCTCTGGCCTCCTGAACTGTGAGGCTGTCCATTCCAGCTCCCACACAGACGATGGGATCCAGAGCAGGCCCTGCGCTGGCCCCGAGAACCCCACGTCCGGCTCTCCTCACAAGCCCTGCAAGACTCGCTTCCCGCTGGTCTCCAGGAACAAAGTGGTGACAGTTGCCCGCACATGGGTGGCCTCGGTCGGTTACTACAGATGAGAGGATGCACTTTGAGCAATTGTGGCGGCAGCGCTGTGGTCCAGTCTTTGGTCTTGCAATCACACACAGCTGGTGTTTGTGGGTCTGTGGCAGGAGAACGTTGGAAACGGCCCTGCTTAGGAGGAGGTGAAGCTTCTGCTGCAGGGCTTGGGCTCAGAGAGAGTGGCCTACCACGGGTGTCAGTCAGAGAGCTCTGTGGACACAATGGGACCAGGCGTCCAAGTCGTGCCACGGTCAGCTCATCCTGGGGAATCCTAGAGAGCAGGCGCCTCCTGGAGATGAAGCCGCGACCTTGGAGGACGAATCTGCCTTCAGCGGGCTGTTCATCAAGATGTTCCTTCCCAGTCCTCTTTTTTCTTATGGATGGTGGGCACCAAAGGTCATTTGAAGTCCCTAAAGTCACAGCTCTGGTAGCCAAGGTAGGCGGTCCTTGTGGCACATGGAAAAGCGCAGCCAGATGCGTGAGCGTTTGACGTTGCTGAGCCACATGCTCGAGAGCTGCACCCCGAGTCACCCTCAGTGCCTACTGCTGGACGTCATTCTTTCTGCCTTTGCACACCTCCAATGACCTGTGTGCCTCCACTTGGATTTTATGGGAGGCTCAGCTCTTGGCCTCTTCCGTGAGCCACCTTGTCCACTCTGAATGAATAGCCTTAGTGATCCCTTCCACATTCATCTGCTCAGAGCTTTTAACAATGGGTATAAGGACCATCTCCTTGACTAATGTTGGAGAAGGGCTGAAATCCAAAAGGTTGTGGTTCAAAGTGATTCCTTTGTGTTTGGAGTGAAGAAGCAACTGTTTTCTAATCCTACAAGTCCACAAATTGGTGGATTCTCTATTCCCTTTGCAGATCAGCAGGTTCTTTTTGGACCCATCTCTTTCTTATAACATGTTGCCAAACATAGACAAGGCTAACTGCTATGCATTGAGTATTGCCCAAAAAGAAATGTAGACGTTTAGTCCTCAGTACTGTGTGTGTGGTCTTCTTAGGACACAGCATCTTTGCACATGTAATCAAATCGAAATGGGGTTATGCTGGCTAGAGTGGCCTTGAACCCATCACTGGAGTCCTTGTGAGACGAGACACAGAAACAGAAGAGCGAACATTCCACACAGAGATGCAGACGTGGACACTCAGAGACCAGCCGGGATGGTGAGCCTGGAGTGCTGCAGGTACAAGCAAAGCAGTCCCAAGGGTCGCTGGAGCTTCCAGGAGCCCAGGAGAGACAGTCCCCCGACCCTTCAGAAGAAGCATGGCTCTGTGGCTAACGCCTGGATTTTGGACCTTAGCCTCAGAACTAAGAGAGAACAATTTTTTTGTTATTTTAAGCCACTGGGTCTGTGGCATTTTTGCTGTGGAAGCCCTAGGAATCTATACCAACACACAGCACCAACACCTGCTTCACGATGGCTTCATCTGTGGGCACCTCCAACACACAAGCTAGCTCCCTGGTTGCTCAAATGCATACCTTACCAGTGCTTCCTTCAGCAAAACAGAGTTCACATCTTTTCAGCCTCCAGTAACAGTTTCCTTCCTTCGCACCAACTCACTGCTAAAAAGGTACCACTATTTGGGGATTTCTTTTCGATCTTAGCATCCCACTTCTGGTACTGATTTCCAGGATGGTCGGGAGAAGGCACAGCAGTAGCAAACAATCCCCAAATCTCCAAGTCTAAAAACATGAGCATTCTCCCTCCTCCTTGTGAGTGGAGAGGCTGGCTGCCGACTCCGCACGGGACCTGGGCGCTGGGCGCTGCCTCGTCAGCACTGGCCTCTGGCAGCCTGAGCAGGGCACACTGCAGCAGCACGTGCCTCTTTCCTGCGCCTGGCCACACCCAAGTTCAAGGGGTAGACATGTGCACCCTCTGTGTTTGGGAAAAGAATTGGAAATATTCAGTGAACCTCACCGATGGCCACATCAGTTCAGTACTCCGCTGTTTCTGACACTGAAAACAGTCTCTTCTGGAGGTTGACGTTCTCTGCCTGAACTCCTGGTGAACGCAAACGCTATTGACCGTTGTGTTGTGATCTTGATCTTTACTATGCAACCTTGCTCAGCTATCTTACTAAATATAATTGTCTGTGCATTCTGCTAGGTTTTTTGATGCTGAAAATCATATTTTCTACAGACTCTGGCAGTATTTTTTAAAATGACTCTTCTTATTGATCCTTGAAGCTATGTTTCTCTTCTTGCCCATAATACACCAGGTGGGACTCAGCTGCACTGCATGGAGTTGATAATAGCTGGCACCCCTGTGTCACCTGGGATCTTAGCAATGAAGCCTCCCAGTTTTCAACTAAGTGTGACAGTTACAGAGGCTTTGGTGTCGACCTTCGATAGGGCTGAAGACGATTCTTCCTATTCCTAGTTTGTGAAGGGCTCAGCGTTCCTAAATGTTGGCGTTATCATCCGAAACGTTCCTGTTTTATTGCAATAATGAATACTTTTCTTTGGTTTGTAAATGTGATGAATTATATTCCCATGTGTTCTAAAGTGATGACTCTGTTGATTTCCTGAATTCAACGCAACTCAGTCAAGATAAATCATCGGTTGTGCGTCCTGCTGATTAGATTCGCCCGTGATTTGGAACCAGTGAGTAAAGTCGGCTAGCCTGGACACGCTCTGGACAATGAGCCTGATGTGAGTCTCACACTTGCAGGTCGGAAGGCCCAAAATGTCATTGATGACAAGATTCAGCATCCACTTAACAATGGATTTCAGAGAGGGTCCCATGATACATCACCCTTGCACATCAGAAGAACATACTCAGTTTTAGACACCGAGGAAAAATATGCAATACAGATCATTTTATTGGAAGGGGCCCTGGGAAGTCATTTCTAACCCATTAACCCTCAGTTTCCTGATTTGTACAGTGCAGGGGGGGTGATCCTAAGGCACTCTCTGGCTGTGGGACTCTGAGGCCATGGACCCTCATCCCCTGAGGTCCTCCTAGGACCAGAAGGGCCACCTCCCACGCCCTCAGGACAGTCTTGAACTGCTCAATCCCAAGCAGTCACTAAACAAGTTCCCACAACCAAAGAGCAACCCGAGGCTGCCAGAGAGCCCTAGAGAAGCTGAAGGTCGGCACACAGGCCACATTCAGCCTGAGCAGCCACGGAGGCCTCATGCTGTGCGGGTGGAGAGGCAGGCGCTGGCCGGAGACCCATCTCCAACACGGGAGGCACACCCAGACTCTATGGGAAGACCAGGAGGCCACTGCCTCTCCCTGCCTCCCTCTTTTCTGATTTACAAAACTGCTTGCAGAATTATTTTTTAAATGGTCAAGTTAGATATTGGTATTTTCATTATTTTATTTCTGTGTGAATAATAGTGTCCTTTATTGACAAAAATTCCATTTTGGACTAGAGATTTACTATTTTTCTGATATTTAACATATGAAAACTTATGTGCAATAATTTTATTCAATCACCTCTTACCTCGAAATAGCAAGCTCATTTTAGGTCTGGAGTTTGGACTCCAAAGCCGTCGGGGTACTGACTTTTTTCAATGTCAAAGACACACAACCAGGATTTCCCACCTAAGAAAAAGAAAGAAGAAACAGTCTACCTTATCTAAAATTCAACTCCAGAGTACAACTGTTTTGACCTGCTTTGAATGGACTGCATCTTTGACATTAGTCTCCCTACACACAATGAGATTCAATGCCCAGGTTTTCTGAGGTTGATAGAATCGGGATAAAAATCTTCCTAAGTAATACTTACAACTCTGGAATGCAGATGAAGGCGACCTGCCAGGCTGCTGCGCTTAACTGCAAAACATTGATCAAATATTCAGAACGTTTTTGGGAGTTCTTGGAACTGGAAGGTGTGGAAATGGTGAGGCTAGGCGGAGGGGACACGGCCGCCACCCTTGGAGCCTGCGGGAAGCTCTGCTCACTCTGCCCTGGGGGCTCTCCCACCAGCACACCCACCAGCTCAAACTGGACACTGCTGAAGAGCGGGCAGGGCTGCGCCTCCCAGGCAGGTGACCGCCAGCCACCTGCTTTTCCCATGAAAGCTGCAAACCAGCAGAGGGGCCTGTGCCCCAGGCTGCCTCGCAGACCCTCCAGGGCCACAGGAGCACCGCTGCTCTGTCCCGCCTGCGCCTCCCCTGGCCCCACACTCCACTTCACAGCATGACTTTGTGACGACCCAGAACATTCCATCTTCTGAAAGGAGTCACCCGACAGCCACACCTAGCGTCCCTCACCACAGTCAGCGGTCAACAGAGACCAGACCCACAGAAAAGCCGAGGGTGAATCAGTCCACCTTCCCTGTGATCCCTTTTGGCAGGAGAGACTAGACTCTGAGCGCTTCCCATTTATAAGTTTCTCTAGCCGCAATGTTCCAGTTGGTGAGTGCAGTAAGAGAGAATCGTGCTCCGCACCTCGGACAGTACTTTAGTTTTACTTTTTCTTTCTTTTTTACACTCTTTGAAGCTCACTCAAAAGAGTCCATCCTTCATGTGCCGAACAAACAGGAATGATTTAAAAATCACTGTAGAGTTCTGTTACACAAGCGACTTGTAGGGACAGGGTAGCCAAAGAATAATTCTTCAGCATTAAAATGTGGTAAGAGAATGTGGGTGTTCTAGGGATGGGTCTGTCTGCCCCCAGCCTTTATGTGACAGAGAAGAAGGAAGGTGGGGAGGGGCGGCAGGGGTAAAGTTCCTAATTAGACACGACAAGGCAGACTGCTGCCAAATTAAATGATTTTGTGCAGTAAAACTATCGTTTCATCTTGTACGAACATCTTTTTACCATATTGGCAAAAGTACATTATGGTTAAAGAAATACCCCAGAACTTCGCAAGAACCAGTTCACGGTTTCTTGCTGGCTGGGCATTGGAAGCATTTTGAATTGCCGAGTTTCGCTGTGGTGATTTAATAATGATGTTACGTAGTCTTTAATTTCAAATTTTGGGAAAGCATCTGTGTTGGCGTCTGTTGCTTTTCTTTTATAGCACAGCCCCAGAACGGGGCTTCTCATTATCTCTAGGTAAATACCTGTTTATTTTTAAATGCAATCTATCTATTGAAGACTCCACTTTGTAAAATGGAGCAAAAATAAATTACTAGAAAGATAAGAAGAAAAGACATACAAAATCAAGCCCTGATCAGAAGAAATGTAATATATCAAATCACTATGTTTCCTCATCTTCTCCCCATCTCTGTGTTTACCGTGGACGGCCAAGCCCCCCGAAAATCACACTGGGCAATTACACAGAGTGCAGTTTCCAGGTGTAAGCCAGGGCATCCATGCCCTGGGGACTTCCTGGTGCCACAAGTTGCTTCTGCACCTGGACGAGCACAGCACACCAGGCGTCAGTTGCGCCCAGGACCTGGAGGCTTCTTGCGGTTTTCAGTAGCCGACCATCCTCTTTCCCTTCTGTTGGCCGCAGGCTTTGCAAACCTGGCCTTTCAGCAGTTGCTGTGGTAAAGAACATCACTTGGCTTTGTGGGGTGGCTCCAGGACCTCCAGGCATACCATGACCCCGACACCCAAGCCCTTGCATAAAACACACAGCATTTACACAACCCTACACTACCCTCCCCTATACTGTCAACCATCTCTAGATCATTTATAATACTTAATGCATTCTAAGCACTATGCAAGTAGTATGCTATATTATTTGGGGAACAATCGCTAGAAATAGGCTTTTCAATTTAGCCCCGATGCAACTTTAAATACGTGTATGCCTGGAGCAGGACGGGAGTGGGGCCATCCTAGTCCTAACCATGCGTGGACAGCTTGGGTGCCCGACAGATATGCACATCCTATTGGTAGGCAATTGTGGCAATTTCCAGGAAATCAAAGTATAGTTTCCTTTCTTTCAGTTCCATAAACACTTATAGCTTGGACCTAACTGCCGCATAACAGGCCTGTAGTTCTTTCGGCTTGGGGCCCTGTGGAAAAGGTGCTAAAGTCTTTCCAAAGACTGGGGTCACCTCTCGTCATGGACCCTGAGGGCTTGGCAGGCGCTGAGTACTTACTGCTGAATCAGTGTGAGGTCTCTGTAAGTGACAGCAGCCCCTTGGTGCCCAGCCTGCGGTGCTGTTGGGAGGTGGAAGCCTCCAGGAGCTGGGCCTGGGAAGGAGTGAGGTCGTGGGGACGTGGCCTTGTGGCCTTGTGGCCTCCAAGGGCCTCTTGCTCTCGCTCTGCTTTCAGCCGTCAGGAGGGAGCAGCTCTGCTCACCAGGCGCTCCCACCGTGACCAGAGCACAGGGCCCAGGTGACATGGACTCAGTCCCCGAGCCCAGATGGACCTTTCCATGTCTGACCCAGGTGTCCTGTCACCGCGACGGAGAGCTGGCCAGCAAGCGGGTGAGTGGAAGGAGGAACATCAACGTGCCCATCTGCCCGCCAGAGTCCCCGCCACCACCTAGGCCTGAGTCAGGGGCACCTTCCTGTCTGCCACCGGTCAGATGTTTTTGAAACCAAGTCGGCACCGTGAATGGCTCTCCGGTCAGTCTCCTACTCTGCGTATTATCCAAAAAGGCATTTTAGGTCTCCCCCCTGCAGCAGGAGACCTCTCCCGGACACTCCCAAGTCCTTCAAAATCCACTTTGCTCAGCAAGGTACTCGAGGTCCGCGGGGGACTGGAGCGCTTCCTTTGGGTGAACTGTCGGGTATTTGTGGAGGCCTTGTGTGTTCAGCAGACGTGTTTGTGGAGAGGGAGCCTGGCAGGCACCACAGGGTAGGAGGTGAGCCCTGAGCACAGGGCAGGCATCATGTATGTTTTAAAAGATGGAATTATTTAAATTACAGAAATGTTTAAATCTCCTTGGATTTCTTTCTTCTCTAAATCCTTCATTACTACTGAATGTTTTAACTAATGTTTTCCTCCTTTGACATTTGGACCCACTAGACTTTTAAAAAGTCATAAATTGTCCCTAATAACAGCACAAATTACGTAGGCTGTTGACTGAGCATGTTTTAGCGCTTTATCTTTTGCAGTTACAGAGCAATCATTTTCATTAGCCATTCCTCATATCCAAACAAGGGGCGGCTTAGCATAATAATAAAGCAATTTCCTGTTCTGTGCTCTTGACATGGAAGTCCAAGGCAGTGACGCTCGGCGGCTGAAGTCAGAGCAGAGTAGTGGTCAGGCCAGGAAGAATGCGACCACCTTCCTTCATGGATGCAGGCTCTGGGCTGTGGCCGCACCCCTTCTCCCATGAGGCCTCTCCCTCTCCCTGCAGGGAGGACTCCATGAGGTGGGCCCAGTGTTCTCTCCCAGCCCTTCCCCTTAAAGATTAGGCAGTGCTTCCCTGAGGTTGGCCGGAGGCCACTGCAGAGTAAAATCTGAGCTGGGGAAGTGCCTTTCCTATGGGGCTGGGGGAGGTGGCTCCCAAGGGAGGGGTAATCCCTCTCCACAGCCAGGTGAACCCTGTGAGTGACAAGCCCTTGGAACCCCAGGTAGATGAGTGGTGCAGGCACAGGTGCTGAGCCAGGATCCCAGCCCACTGCCTAAGCTCAGCCCTCCCAGGGTGGGGTTGGACCTAGAGGAAGCCCAGGCTCCTGCAGTCCCCATCTGAGCAATCGGGAAAGCGCCCTGTGCTGGATGTCCCTGCTGTCTGAGGCCGACCCACCTCTGTGCCCAGCACCTTGTCTGACCACGCATCCAACTCTAAGCAGACCTGGGCAGACAGTTTCGCCACTTCTCCCCAGGCCTGATCTTCTCCCCGGGCCTGATCTTCTCCCCGTGGCTCGGTAGCAGGAGGCTTCCGGCCTTTGTTTCTACCTGTGTGCAGTGGGGCTGACTTAGGCAGGGCCTGCAGGTGACCCAAGGGAAGGACGTCATCCAAGACTGAAAATATTTTCCTTTCTCCTCTTTTCCTTTTTTCTTTCTTTCTTGCCTTCTTTCTTTCTTTCTTTTTTTTAAACTTGCTTATTCTTGATTAATTCTTGATTTTAAAAAAAGTATTTTTTTTTTACATTTTTTGTTTCATGACAGCGAGTCACAAAACCACGTGGCGTTTTCCCAAGCTCCTTGACAAGCTTTTGGCTGGATGTGTGGAGGCCATGCTTAAACTCCAGGTCTTCAAACATGCTCCTCATGGTGATCACCGTGGAATTCTTACACGTTTTCAAGACTTCACGTGCTCCTCTGTGAATCTCGATTGTGACGCGTGACCAGGCAGATGGCTTGGCCACCTCCACCACAGGAGCTCAGGGCATTCACTCCAGCAGTGAGGATGTAACCACAAAGCCAGGGTTCCCAGGACCAATGCACCCGGCACCTGTGTGCACCTCTGCCTGTGTCCGTCCTCAGCCTCTATTGGCCTCGGGCTCTAAACTCTGCATGTGACACAATTTTAATTCTCAGCACAACCTGAGAACAGTCATGGGACAAGAGAGGGGCAGTGTTCTCACCAGGATCCTCCAGAGAGGCAGAATCAATGGCAGATGTGTTTCTGGTCGCATATTTGTTTATGTAAAGGAGCTGGCTCATGCCGCAGGCTACCAGCCCGGGCTCACAGCAGAGTCCTTCCCCTCTGGGAAACCCTGCTTTTGAGGCCTTCAGCTGAAAGGACAGGGCCACCCACGTCATGCAGGGTCCTCTGCTCCACCACACATGCAAAATACCTGCCCAGCAACTTTGGTGTTTGATGAGAAAACAGGGTCTGGGCCACACTGACCACCGGGATCACTGCCCGGGTACCTCGGGTCCTCACAGGCAGCAGAGCCAGAGGGCCAGGCCTGTGCACTCCCCACAGGACTGGTTCGTGGTGCACAGAGCAGCTGCCCCTCACCTGGGGGAGTGCCCGGATGCAGCTCCATCTCAGGACAAGGAAGCTGCTGCCCCTGCAGAGGACAGAAAGCTCTGAGCATGGCAGTGACCCCTAAAGGATCCTGGCAGGAGGCAGGAGAAGACAGCAATCATGGGCTACAAAACCAGAAACCACCACCAGCAGCAGAAAGGAAAAGCCATCTCCGCAGTCCGCTGGGACTGGGGCTCATGAAGCCCCCTAGAAAGCACACCTGTCCCCACACCGAGGACCTGGCTGGTGAAAGGGGCCACTCTCCTCCACCTTCCACATCCCAAATGCCGTCTGGACGCGAATCCACAGGTGTTATTGAGTACACCAGGTCCAGGAGAGGTAGGGGATGGGCTGGCAGGGCAGCACACAAGATTCCCTGTCGGGGGCATCAAGGACCAGAAGGGAAGAGTCAAGAGAATGGTCTAGACTGAGGGCTGCAGTGAGGCCAGGCCTGGGGGCTGTGTTTCTCCTACAGTGCAAGCACCAGGTTCTCCCAGGCAATCCGCGGCCGGCAACCCAGGTGGTTGTGCGCTCTCTACCCAAGCAACGGGGTCCAGGCCCTCCTGCGGGTGCAGTCTCCCCAGATGGAGGTCCACAGGCCAGGTTCTCTGATGATTTAAGTGGCAGAGATCCCCACACCACGCCCCATGCTGCCCTCACCTGGCCTGATTGTGCCGTCCACGTTCCTGTCCACAGAGTCCAGGCAGGGAGCAGCTGAGAATGAGGCCTGCACATCACAGACGAATCTCATACCCTTTTGCTATCGGAAGACAAAGGAGCAAAGCAGCCCGGCGCTGAGGCCACGATCCACAGCAGACTCAAGACACCATCGAGTGCCTGCAGAGGGCTGGAGGAATTTGGCCCTGCTCCCTGCAGGTAGGACTGGAATGGGTCTAGCGTCCCCAGCCTCGCAGGCACCCTTCCACGGAGGGATCACACACTGCACCCCCACTGCTCGGCCTGACCTCAGGGACGCAGGCTCCTTGTTTCTCCTTGCTCTGTGTCTTCCCCTTGTGGAGCCTGGCTCTGCAGAGAAACGGAGGCCTGTGGCCTGGGCTACAGCCCTGCCTGTGGGGGTGGGTTTCCAGCTGCCCTGCAGGCTCTGCTGCCAACCAGGCCCTGTGCAGACCACCAGGCTGTATGCAGACTGTAGCTTTTCACCTCTGGGCTCTGAGCCTGCTCCTGGTGAGACCCTGGGCCGGCAGGATGCAGTGGTGTCCCACACCTCCATGTTCCCGTGTGTGAACACAAGTGGGGGACTCGGGGCAGGGACGGGTGGGGAGTGAAGGGGCCTCTGAGCTGTAGTCACCTGCGAATTGCCGTTAGCTGCACTCCGCAGCCGACCTGCACGCCACTGGGGTTTCTTCCACACCTGCTCCTTCTGGGATTCAGGAGGTGAGTTTCCAGCCAGGTGGAGAGCGTTGGGGAGGGTGTGGCCGGGGCAGCTGGGCGGGCCTGGCCATGAGGATGCGCCTGGCCATGAGGATGCACCGGGAGCAGGTGTCTGAGGTGAGCGCAGCCCAGCCCCGGGACTCAGCCCACAGTTCCTTCTCTGTGGTGTCTGGGCTGCTAGGTGACCTGGGTGCCCACGCAGGGACCAGGGCTCTGCCCTGCGTCTCTGGCAGGTTTTCTCCAGCTTCCTTCATGGGACAAGATGAAGCTCCCTGGTGGGCCACAGTGGGGAAGGAGGAAGCCCGCAGGGAAGGTCAGGCAGGTCAGCGCACAGCAGCCCCTGGCCGCACAGTACAGAGGCCCCACGGCAGTGCTGAGGGGTGCATGTGGGGCCACGAGGAGGGGCTGTCGGTTCTGAGTTTCTACAAGTCTCCTCTGTAGAGAACGAGGCCGGAGGCACCAGCACCCCATGAACCACGAATCCATGTGAATGCCAGGGAAGAGGGGGCTCCCGAGCACCAGCCCAGCTTTCAGCAGGGGACACCATGGCGCCACCCCGAGCTCCGGCGGCTTCCCTCCGGGCCTGCACGTGCCGATCTGCTGTTGGAGAGGAAGGCTGCTGTTTTCTCCTTTCTCCCTCCCCTCCTTTTTTTTTAGAAATGGAATTTTAAAATAGCCAGCAACTAAGGCAAACTCCCCGGATAACAGTCTTAACAATTTACATAATGTGGGGTTGGGAGGGAGACAACGCTGTCCTTTTAAATGTGTGACACAGTTTAAAATAGTGAACCTTGGCTGGCGTTAAACTGCAGTCCTCTGAAGCACAATTATAAAGCACTTAAGACGCTGGCCAATCGGATGCCTTGATTGGCTGGACGTCCCTAACCCTGTAATCTTCCAACCCGGGGCCCAGCGCGCCACAGCTAGCGGCTGGCTGGGCTGTTCCACGGGCTGATTGTCGGGGCAGCTAACGCTCCTTTCAAGAAATATTACTTTTTGTTGCTTTGGTCCATGTTCCCAAAATGTCAATCCCAGATAATGGGACCCTTTGTTCCTGCCTAATAATGCTGACTACCGCGGCGGCGGCTGGCCACGAGGGGTGCGGGCACCAGCGGTCTGATCACCAGGCTGGCATCGGCGGCCCCAGCCCCACTGTGGTTCTGTGGGACCTCTGTGGGCCCACGGGCCGATCGCACGTCCGCTCTGCTGGTTTCTGTATTGCGGTGTGGGGCCGAGGTCCTCCTGTGTCGTCGCAGCCTGGCTTGAGGAGTGATTACGACGCGGAGCTGGAAGCCCACGGACAGGGACGCAGCCCGGTGACAGCTGTGTGTCACTTGTCCCTTAACTGGAGCTCACTGTGCACAGGTGTGATGACAGCTGGGGTCAGTTGCGCCTTCAAGGCCTCCACGAGCTCGTTGTCCGTGCGCAGACACGTGCACCACACAGTGACATCGCATGACGTGTGCCACCCTGGCGTGTGGCGAGGGGGCCATGGCAGATGGTGTGACGACGGGCTGGAGGCACCTGCTGCCGAGCCTCAGCTCTGCTGCTCTGACCCGAGTGCCCTGGGACGCCTCCCCACCGCTCGGTACCCAGTGGCATCTGATGCCCACCTCAGGCTGGCTCATGGGCTGAGCCAGGTGTGACAGGCCACATCTGGAGCCCTGCAGACCCGCCTCCTTGCTCGGGGTCCTCACCACACAGCCCCTCCGTGCTCGGCTGCGGGCCACACAAGCCATCATGAAATGCCGGCGCCCAGTGTTGAGGTGCCTGCAGCATGCACCATGCAGGCGTGAGCTCAGTGGGGACCGGCCCTTGTGTGTGAGCACGGGTCTGCTTGAGGGAGGCTTTGTGTGGGTGACAGTGTGCACAGGGAGGAGGGCGTGGGAGTCCACGGCAGAGGCTGGCGTGGGAGGACGAGGCAGCTGGCACTCGGCTGGGCTTTCCAGGGAACTGGGATTGACTGGGGCCAGGCTGTGGAGGAGACCCAGGACAGCAGCTTCTCCCAGCAGGAGGCAGGGGCCAGGCCAGGGACACAGGAGGCAGGAGTCCAGCCCCTGCTGGGCCAGGACGAGCAGGGGGCAGCAATGCTAGGCACAGGGGTGGGGCCTTGCAGCAGGGTCCTGACCTAGGGGCTGACCTGTTACAACTTCTGCTTGTCATCCTGGAGTGCTCGGGACCCCTGCAGTCCCCGATTCTGCTCATGTCACCCCACGTGTGCACAGACACATGTGCACGCAGACACAGGCGTGTGCCACGGTGAGCACACGCACACGCCCACGCACACACATATACCCAAGGACATTTCAAGAAAAAAGATGATTTTAGAGCAACATCCCTCATGAACATGGTTGTAGAAGTTCTCAGCAAATGTCAGCAAATCAGCTGGAGCGATATTGAAAAGAGAAGACTCCACGACTAACCAGGTCTGCCCAGGAAAGCCAGGCTGTCTCAGCTTGAGAAACGCCAGGAAAGCACTGCAAATCTCACGTCCGCCAACAGCAGCGCCCGCTGGTGTCAGAAGAAGGCAGCCCTCCCCTCCTGGGGGCCAGCTACAGGAGGACAGACGCCCACCCGGGGGCCAGCCGACCCTGGGGAGGCTTCAGAGCCTTCAAGGGGACGACCAAGGCAAAGGGGCCGGGGAGAGATGCCTGCCGAGCGAGCGTCATGTCGCAACGGAACGCCCGGAAGGCAGGAGGAGCAGGACGCAGCAGCCCTCGCCCTTCCGCACGTGGGCAGCGGGCATGTGGAGCTCAGCTGTTTAAAAAGAAGCTGTTTCAACTGCCCCCAAACATGTACAGGACATAATCAACTTGTGGACTGCTGACGAAATCAAAGGTCACTTAAATGAATGGAAAGACATTTGTGTTCCTGGACTGGAAGGTTCAGTGTGCCCACTGGTCAGTGAGCCCACACTGAGATGAGAGAAAGGAATCGTCCGTGTGAGAGGCTGGCTGACCGGGCAGCGCGCACCCAGCGTGAGTCTGAAGAGGAGCAGAGCTGGTGGAGCTCTCCTGAGACTCGGCTCCCACCTGTCCCCTGACTGGGCTGGAAGGAACAGCTCTCTTCTGCACCACAGAACAGACGGGACAGGCCAGCCTGGAGGGAGCCGTGTGCCTGCTCTGGCCCCGCGTTTCTAGCTGACTCCTCCGGGCAGGGTGCTGCTCCAGAGCCAGCCAGGCCAGACCAGGCCAGACCAGGGCTGTGGCTGTTGCCTCTCAGAGCCTGTTTCCCAGCAGGTGCCACCGAGGCCAGCACTGGTTTGGCTCTGGGGAACTCCTCTGGGAGGACAGTGAGAGGACCCGGAGGAGGAGGACGGTGGGCCGTGTGGAAGGAAGTGTGAAGGCTGCCCGGGGCAGCTCCTCACCTCAGCTGGGCGCAGTGGTGGACCTGTGCAGCTCGCAGGGACAGGCTTCCTGCTGCTTGGCCAGCACTGGCTGCCCCTGCCTGCCCACAGAGGGCAGGAGGCAGGAGGCCCGAGTCGGTGTGGCAGCAGAGGGCAGGTGGATGAGCTGCGGAGACGGCTCGCTGAACCTGCCAGAAGACAGCCCGCACTCTACTTTTGCTGTGCGAATCATAAAGTGCGTTTTTACCACTTGCTATTAAAAATATTTTCAGAGCCGGGTGCGGTGGCTCAAGCCTGTAATCCCAGCACTTAGGGAGGCTGAGACAGGAGAATCACGAGTTCAAAGCCAGCCTCAGCAACAGTGAGGCGCTAAGCAACTCAGTGAGACCCTGTCTCTACATAAAACACAAAATAGGGCTGGGGATGTGCCTCAGTGGTCGAGTGCCCCTGAGTTCAATCCCCAGCACCCACTCCACCCCCGCCAAAAATTTTTTTTCAAAAATGTGTTGTTGTGAACACCAAAGTTACAAATACCTGGGGCGTGCAGCAGGTCACAGCTGTCCCTTCTGATCTGGTGGGTTTCAACCTACAGCCCTGGTGCAGGGCTTGGGGTGCCGTCAGAAGCCCTTGGGGAGCTGCCAGGAAGAGCGGCAGCAGAATGCTCACCTCTGGTCCCCCAGAGTCCC
>CM053404.1:141743805-141773402 GCA_028644305.1 Xerus rutilus
GTAGTTCTGACTTGCATTTCTCTAATTGCTGATGATGCTCAACATTTTTTCATGTATTTGTTGGCCATTTGTATTTCTTCTCTTGAGAAGTGTCTGTTTAGTTCATTCGCTCATTTATTAATTGTGTTATTAGGTTTTTTTGAAATAAAGTTTTTTGAGTTCTTCATATATTCTCAATATTATTACTCTGTCAGAAGAGTAGCTGGCAAAGAGTTTCTCCCATTCTGTAGGTTCTCTAACCTTCCTCATTGTTTCCTTTGCTCTCAGAAGCTTTTTAATGTGATGGTGTCCATTTATTAACTCTTGGCAGTATTTCCTGAGCTTTAGGGGTCCGACTGAGAAAGCTGTTGCCTGGGCCTATATGCTGGAGTGTTGACCCTACCTTTTCTTCAAGGACTTGCATAATTTCTGGTCTAATTGATTCATTTGAGTTTGTGCAGGGTGAGAGATAAGGGTGTACTTTCACCTTTCTATATATAGATAACCAGTTGTCCCAGCACCATTTGTTAATAGACTGTCCTTTTCCTAATATATGTTTTGGGCACCTTTGTCAAGGATCAGATGACTGTATCTGTGTGGGTTTGTCTCTGGGTCCTCTACTCTGTACCACTGATCTAGTGTCTCTTTTTAATGCCAGTCCCATGCAGGTTTGTTACTATAGCTCTGTAGCATAATTTTAAGTCAGGTATTGTGATGCTTTTTTGGCTTAGAATTGCTTAGGGTATTCTGGATCTTTTATTCTTCCAAATGAATTTCAGAACAGATTTCTCTAACTTCCGTGAAGAATGTCATTGATATTTTGATGGGAATTGCATTGAATCGGTATATGGCTTCTAGTAGTGTGGCCATTTTAACAATATTAATTCTGCCTATCCATGAACATGGGAGGTCTTTCCATCTTCTTGTGCCTTCTTGATTTCTTTCTTTAGGATTCTATGGTTTTCATGGTAGAGGTCTTTTACCTCCTTGGTTAGATTTATTTCTAGGGATTCTTTTTTATTTTTTTTGAGGCTATTGTGAGTGGAATTTTTTTCTGATTTCTTTCTAAGTATATTCATTGTTGGCATGTAAGAAAGCTATTGATTTTTGTGTGTTGATTTTATAACCAGCTACTTTGCCAAATTTGCTTATTAGCCCTAACCATCTTTTGGTGCAGTTTTTTGGATCATCTATGTATAGGATTATATCATCTGCATACAGTGATAATTTGAGTTCTTTGTTTCCTATTTTTATCCCTTTTATAGCCTTCTCTTAACTAATTGCTCTAACTAGAATTTCTAGCACTCTATTAAATAGGAGTGGTGAGAGTAAACATCCTATCTTGTCCCAGATTTTAAGAAATGCTTTCAGGTTTTCCCCGTTTACTGTGAGGTTGGCTTTGGGTTTTTCATATATAACCTTTATGATGCTGAGGTAACTTCCTTCTATTCCTAGTTTCTTTAGTGTTTTTATCATGAACAGGTATTGAATTTTGTTGAAAACCTTCTCTGCATCTATTGAGACTACTATGTGATTTTTGTCCTTAATTCTGTGAATGTGATGAATTACAGTGATTTGCATGTATTAAATCATCTTTGCATCTCTGGAATAAAATCAACTTTATTGTAGTGTATAATCTTAATATATTGTTGAACATGATTTGCTAATTTATTAAGTACTTTTGTATCTAAATTCATCAGGGATATTGGTTTGTGGTTTTCTTTTTAAATGTCTTTATCTAGTTTTGGTATGGATATGATACTGGCTTCATAGAATGAATTGGGAAGTGTTTTATCCCTTTCTATTTTATGGAATAATTTGAGGAGTATTGTCATTATTTCTTGCCTAAAGGTTAGGTAGAATTCAACTGAAATCCATCTGGTTATGGGCATTTCTTTGTTGGAAGACTTTTTATTACTGCTTATATCTCATTGCTAGTTATGCATCTTTTAAGGTTTTCTGTGTCCTCTTGATTCTATTTTGGCAGGTTGTGTGGGCCTGGAAATATATCCATTTCTTCTAGATTTTCCAATTTATTGGAGTACACATTTTCAAAATAGTCCCTAATGATCTGCTGGATTTCTGTGATATCAGTAATGATATTTCTCTTTTTATCTGTAATTTTATTAATTTGGTTTTTCTTTTTCTTTTGTTTTGTTTAACTAAGGGATTATCAGTCTTGTTTATCTTTTCAAAGAACCAACTCTGTGTTTCATCAATCTTTTGTATTTTTTTTAAATATCCACAAGTTCATTGGTTTTGGCTCCGATCTTAATTATTCCCTTCCTTCTAGGTTTGGAATTGGTTTGTTATTCCTTTTCAAGAATCTTGAGATGCATCATCAGGTTGTTCCTTGGGGTCTTTCTGATTTCCTTATGTGGCACTCATAGCTATCTATAAACTCTCCTCTCAGACAGCCTTCATAGAGTTCCAGAGGTTCTGGTATGTTGTGTCACTATTTTCATTTGAGTCTAAGAATCTTTAATTTCTCCCATGATTTCTTATATTACCCATTCATCTTTCAAAAGACTGTTTTTCAATCCCTATGTGTCTATATAATCTCTGTAGGTTTTGATTGTATTGATTTCTAATTTTATTCCATGATGATCTGAAAAGATGCAAAGAATTATATCAATTTTTATGTATTTTCTAAGAGTTGCTTTGTGGCCTGAGCTATGATCTATTACAAGAAATATGAATAAGCAAGCTAATATAACACCTCCTAAAATTCATAATTCACCAGCAAATGACCCCCCAAATATTGAAGTGGATGAAATATCAAATTAGGAATTCAAAAGAATCATTACAAAAATCATCAATGAATTCCAAGAGAACCCAGAAAATAAACTGCATTAAAGAAGTCAGTACAGAATATGAAAGATAAATTCAATGAGGGGATAGAAATATTGAAATAGAACCACACAGAAATCTTGGAAATGAAAGACACAAAAATCAAATAAAACATTCAGTTAAAAGTCTCTATAATAGAGAAAACCATGCTGAAGACAGAATCTCAGAGCTGGAAGACAAAGTGGTCATCCTTGAGGATTTAGACAGTATTAAAGAAAAACATAAGTAACCATAATCAGAATATACAAGATCTCTGGGACAACATGAAGACACCCGATTTAAGAATCACTGGAATTGAGCAGGGTAGTGATATGCAGCTAATGGAATGGATAAACTCTTTAGGGAAATAATAAAACAGAATTTCCCAAATCCTAAAAATGAGGTGGACATTCAAATACAGGAAGCATTGAGAACCCCAAATAAATAAGACCAGAAAAGAATCTCTCCACAACACAATTGAAATGACTAACATACAGAACAAGGACAGAATTTTAAATGTCTCGAGAGAGAAACATCAGGTCACATTTAGAGGCAAGCCAATCAATATCTGTTCTGATTTCTCAGCACAAACTCCAAAAGCCAGAAGGGCTTGGAACAATGTATTCCAGGTTCTGAGAAAAAATAACAGTCAAACAAGACAAGACTGCTATATCCAGCAAAGCTATTATACAAATTGATGATGAAATAAAAACCTTCCAAGATAAGCAGAAACTAAAAGAATTCATGACCACTAAACTGGCATTCAGAACTTACTTGAAGAAATAACGCATACAGAAAATATTAAAAATAAACTTCAGAGCTCACAGAAGAACCAATGTCATCTGAAGAGTAGCTAAGCAAATGAGAAAAAGGACCAAATTAAACATGATAAATAAATTTAAACGCCAAGAATTAATAAACATCACTCTATAATAACAATAAATATAAATGGTCTCAACTCTCCAATTAAAAGACATAGGCTGGCAGAATGGATTAAACAAGACCCAAGTGCATTTTGTTTGCAAGAGATACAGTTTATAAGCAAAGACAGCCACATGCTGAAAGTGAAAGGATGGAAATTGATATACCGTGTGAATGGAGCCCCCCCAAAAGCAGTTCTTGTCTACAGTAACAACAGTAAGCTTGCAAAAGGGTTTACAATTTTGAATGGTGGACAGGGATAGAACAGAAGTGATATAGGATGTGATTATTATGAGGGAGGAGAGAAGGTAGAAGTGAAAAATTAAGAAGAATGAAAGAGAGAACAATAGAGATTGGCTGTTAGCAGAAGAGAAAGAGAATCAAGGGAAACAGCTATTTTTCATGAATCAGTATTTTGAGGACTAGGATGTTTGATTGGTATGTTTCAATTTTGTTTTGTGTTATTTTATTTTAAAATATTTTTAGTTGTAGATGGACACAATATCTTTATTTTATTTACTTATTTTTATGTGGTATTGAGGATCGAACCCAGTGTCTCACACATGCAAGGGAAGTGCTCTACCACTGAGCCACAATCCCAGCCCCAGTATTATTTTATTTTAATCTTTAATTTTTTCTCTCACTTATCTGTTTCCTTTGATTCTTATTTTCAAACTTACTGTTTTTATTTTAGGCAATAACCGATCATATCATTTATGTTTATTGTGATAATTAACACTGAATACATCATAGCAGGAACTATTTTGGTTTAATGCTGTATATTTTTTGCATTGGTTGTTGTTATTATTGTCTCCCCATGAATGGTGAGGTACTGGAAACTTTCAGGGATACTACATGTCCCTGAAGAGATTCTACTGCCTCAGATCCATACTGTTAGAAGGGTAGACACACAAACAATATGAAAAAGCAAGGGAACAAATTGTCCCAAACAAACCAAGATACTCCAATAACAGAATTCATCAAAACCACAGTGAAAGAAATGTCAGAGAAGGAGTTTAGAATGTACATAGTTAAACTAATCTGTGAGGTAAAGGATAATATGAGGAGTGAAATCAGACAGAAAATACAGGAAGTGAAAGATCAATAGATAGATAGAGATTCTGGGGAAAAAATCAAGCAGAAATACTTGAAATGATGGAATCAATAAGCCAAATTAAAAATTCAATGAAAGCATTACCAACAGACTAGACAACTTGGAAGACAAAGCTTCAGGCAATGCCAACAAAATATATAATCTTGAAAATAAAGTTGACCATGGAGAAAAGGTGTTAAAAGAACTTCCAAGAACAGAACTTCCAAAAAATATGGGATAACCTGAAAAGACCAAATTTAAGATTTATTAGAATAGATGAAGGCTCAGAGATACAAATCAAATCTTTTGAATTTGTACAATCTTTTCAATAAAATTGTATCAGACAACTTCCCAAACCTAAAGAATGAAATAGAAAATCAAATAAAAAATCAAATACAAGGATTTGATTATATGTGGTTCTGAGAGGCTTACAGGACCCCAAATACACAGAATTACAACAGACCCATACCAAGACACATTATTATGAAAATGCCTAACAAACAGAATAAGGATGTAATTTTAAAGGCTGCTAGAGAAAAATGACAGGCCACATTTAGAGGGAAACCAATCCATATCTCAGCTGATTTCTCAACCCAGACTCTCAAAGCTAGAAAATCTTGGAATGATATATACCAAGTTCTGAAAGAAAATGAATGCCAGCCAAGAAAACTATACCCAGCAAAATTAAGCTTCAGAATTGACAATTAAATAAAAACCTTCCATGATAAACAAAAGTTAAAAGAATTCATGAGTAGAAAGAATGCACAAACTATGCTCAATAAAATATTCATGAAGAAGAAATAAAAATTGAAGTGAAAACCAGCAAAGGGAGAAACTATACTAGAAGAATAGGCAAAACTAATTCAAATTTAAAAAACAAATAAATCAAAATGACAGGAAATAGATATCATTTCTCAATATTGAATGTAAATAGCCTAAACTCATCAGTCAGAAGACATAGACTGGAAGACTGGATTAAAAAACAAGACCCAATGATATGCTGTCTTGAAGAGACTCACCTCATAGGCAAAGAATCTACAGACTGAAGGTGAAAGGATGAAAAAACATATCACTCACACGGATCATATAAATAAGCATGGGTTTCTATCATCATATATGATAAAATAACCTTCAAGCCAAAGTTAATCAGAAGGGACACCGAAGGACATTTCAGACTGCTTAAGGGAATTGTACATCAACAAGACATAACAATCATAAACATTTATGCCCCAAACAATGGAGCATGTACATACATCAAACAAACCCTTCTCAATTTCAAGAATCAAGTAGACCACAACACAAGAATACGGGGTGACTTTAACACACCTCTCTCACCACTGGATAGATCTTCCAAACAAAAACTAAATAAGGAAGCTACAGAAATAACAAATACAATTAATAATTTAGACAACACACATATAGAATATTTCACCCATCAGTGACTGAATACACTTTCTTCTCAGCAGCACACGGATCCTTCTCTAAGATAGACCCTATCTTAGGCCACAAACAACTCTTAGCAAGTACAAAAAGTAGAGATACTACTCTGCATTCTATCAAATCATAATGGAATGAAATCAGAAATCAATGATAAGATTAAAAATAGGGCTGGGGTGGTGGCTCAGTGGTAGAGCACTTGCCTAGCATGTGTGAGGCCCTGGGTTCAGTTCTCAGCACCACATATAATCAAATAAAGTCCATTGACAACTAAAAATATATATATTTTAAAAAATTAAAAATAGAAGTTACAGTAACATCTGGAGACTAAATAATACACTAATGAATGACAAGTGAATAGCAGAAGAAATTGGAAATGAAATTTTAAAAAATTCTTAGAGGTAAATGAAAATAGTGATACAACCTATCAAAATCTCTGGGATGGGGCTGGGGTTGTGGCTCAGCAGTAGAGCGCTTGCCTCGTATATGTGAGGCACTGGGTTTGATCCTCAGCACCACATAAAATAAACAAAGGTATTGTGTTCATCTATAACTAAATAAAATATTTAAAAAAAATCTCTGGGACACTATAAAAGCAATGCTGAGAAAAATTCATTGTATTGAGCTTATTCATTAAAAGCATAAAAAGTCATCAAATAAATAACCTAACATTACATCTCAAAGCCCTAGAAAAAGAACAAATCAACACCAAAAGCTGTAGAAGACAGAAAACAATTAAAATCTCAGTCAATGAAATTGAAACAAAAAAATTCAAAAAAAATCAATGAAACAAAAATTAGTTCTTTGAAAAAATAAATAAAGCTGATAAACCCTTAGCCAACCTAACCAAGAGAAAGACAGAAAACACAAGTTACTAAAATCTATGATGAAAAAGAAAATATCATGATAGATACTACTAAAGTACAGACAATAATCAGAAACTATTTTGAAAATTTATACTCTAATAAAATAGAAAATCTTGACGATATCAACAAATTTCCAGAGACATATGACCTACCCAAATTGAATCAGGAGGACATAGAAAATTCAAACAGATAAATTCAAGCAATGAAATTGAAGTCACCATCAAAAGCCTACCAACAAAGCAAAGCCCAGGACCACATGGATTCTCAGCCCAGGTCTACCAGACCTTCAGAGAAAAACTAACAACAATCCCCTTCAAATTATTCCATTAAATAGTAAAGGAGGTGTTATGAATTGGATGTGAGGTACCCAAAAGCTCACATATGAGACAATGCAAGAAGGTTTGAAGGAGGAAGCTTGGGTTATAGTCTTAACCTAATCAGTGAATTAATACATGATGGGATTAATTGAGTGGTAATTGGAGGCAGTGAGCTGTGGCTGCAGGAAGTGGTTCAGTGGGGGCATGGCTTTGGGTATATATTTGTATCTGGTTAGTGGAGTCTCTCTTTGCTTTATGATCACCATGTGAGCTGCTACCCTCTGCCACACTCTTCCTCCATGATGTTCTGCCTCACTTCGAGCCCCAAGGAATGGAGCTGGCCTTCTGTGGTCTAAGACCTCTGAAACTGAGCCCTCAAATAAACTTTTCCTCCTCTACAGTTGTTCTTGTCTGGTCCTTTAGTCACAGCCGTGAAAAAGCTGACTAAAACCAGAGGGAGCCCCTCCAAACTCATTCTATGAAGCTAGTATCACCCTGATACCAAAACCAGACAAAGACACATCAAGGAAAGGAAACTTCAGAACAATATGCCTGATGAATGAACGTGCAAAAATTCTTAATAATGCACTGGCAAATCACATACAAAAGCACATTAAAAAGATAGTGCACCATGATCAAGTGGGGCTCATCCCAGGGATGCAAGTTTGGTTCAACATACAGAAGTCAATAAATGCAATTAATCACATTATTGTCTTTAAGTAGACTTAAAGACAAGAATCACATTATTATCTTAATAGATACAGTAAAAGCATTCGACAAAATGCAGCATCCATTCATGTTCAAAACACTAAAAGAACTAGGGATAATAGGAATATATCTCAATGTTGTAAAAGCTATATACAACAAATCAAAGTCCAACATCATTCTAAATAGAGAAAAATTGAAATCATCCCTCTAAAAACTGGAACAAGACAGGGATGCCCTCTTTCACCACTTCTATTCAACATAGTCCTTGAAACTCTAGCCAGAGCAATTCGACAGCAAAAGAAATTAAAGGGATACAAATAGGAAAAGAACTCAAACTATCTCTATTTGTCAATGACATGATTCTCTATTTAGAAGACCCAAAAACTCCACCAGAAAACTTCCAGAACTCAAAAATGAATTCAGCAAAGTATCAGGATATAAAATTATCACTGAAAATAACACCTACACATCAGTAATAAATCAACTGAAAGAGAAATTCAGAAAATTATTTCATTCACAATAGCCTCAAAAAATATTTGAGAATCAATCTAACAAAAGAGGTGAAAGACCTCTACAATAAGAACTACAGAACAATAAAGTAAATTGAAGAAGACCTTATAAGATGGAAAGATCTCTCATGTTCTTGGATAGGCAAAATTAATATTGTCAAAATTGTCATACTAGCAAAAGCCCAATACAGATTTAATGCAATGCCTATTAAAATTCTAATGATGCTATTCATAAAAATTGAAAAAAAACAGTCATCAAATTCATTTTCAAAAATACCCAGAATAGCTAAAGCAATCCTTAGTGAGAAAAGTGAAGCCAGAGGCATCACAATACCAGACCTTAAACTTTACTACAAAGCTATAGTAACAAAAACAGCATGGTATTGGCACCAAAACAGACATGAAGGCCAATGGTACAGAATAGAAGACACAGAGATAAACCCACATAAATACAGTTATCTCATACTAGACAAAGGTGCCATAAACATTCATTGGAGAAAAAAATCCTCTTCAACAAATGCCGCTAGGAAAACTGGAAATCTATATGTAGAAAAATAAAATTTAATCCCTATCTCTCACCCTGCACAAAACTCAAGTCTAAGTGGATCAAAACTTAGGCATTATACCAGAGACCCTGCGCCTAAGAGAAGAAAAAGTAGGTTCTAATCTCCATCATGTCAGCTTTAGGACCCAAATTCTTTTTTTTTTTAAATGTTTATTTTTTAGTTGTAGATGACAGAATATCCTTATTTTATTTTTATGTGGTGCTGAGGATCGAACCCAGTGCCTTATGCGTGCTAGGTGAGCACGCTACCACTGCGCCATAATCCCAGCCCCTTTAGGACCCAAATTCTTCAACAAGACTTCTAAAGTGCAAGAAGTAAAATCAAGAACCAATAAATGGGATGGTATCAAACTAGAAAGCTTCCTCACAGCAAAGGAAACAATCAAGAATGTGAAGAGAGAGACTGCAGAATGGGGGAAGATCTTTTTTTTTTTTTTAAATATTTTTTAGTTGTAGGTAGACACAATATCTTTATTGATTTATTTTTATGTGGTGCTGAGGATCGAACCCAGTGCCTCATGCATGCGAGGCAAGCGCTCTACCACTGAGCCACAATCCCAGCCCTGGGAGAAGATCTTTACCCATGCACCTCAGATAGAGCATGAATCTCCAGGATGCATAAAGAACACAAAAAATTTAACACCAAAAAAAACACAAAATACCCAGTCAATAACTGGGCTAAGGATCTGAACAGGCACTTCACAAAGTAATATAATCAGCCAACAAATATATGAAAAAAAGTGTTCAACATCTCTAGCAATTAAAGAAATGCAAATTAAAACTACACTGAGATTCCATCTCACTCTAGTCACAATGGCAATGATCAAGAATACAAGTTAGAATGATGTTGGTGAGGCTGTGGGGAGAAAGGTCCATTCATACATTGCTAGTGGGACTGCAAATTGGTGCAACCACTCTGGAAAGCAGTATGGAGTTTCCTCAGAAAATTTGTAATGGGACCACCGCTTGACCCAGTTATCCCACTCCTTGGTCTATACTCAAAGGACTTAAAATCAGCTTACTACAGTAACGCGGCCACATCAATGTTTATAGCAGTTCAATTCACAATAGCTGAACTATGAAACAAACCTAGGCACCCTTCAACAGATGAATGGATAAAGAAAATGTGGTACATATACACAATGGAATATTACTCAGCCATAAAGAAAAAAGAAATCATGGCATTTGATGGTAAATGGATGGAACTGGAGACTATCATGCTAAGTGAAATAAACCAACTCCCCCAAAACAAAGGCTGAATGTTCTCTCTGATATACAGATGCTAATACACAAGAAGCGGGAGGGATAGAGGTTCATTGGATTAGACAAAGGGAAGGAAGGGAAGAGAGAGGATGGGAAAGGGAAAGACAGTGGATCAGACATCACCTTCCTATGTACATAAATGGATACATAGCCCATGAAACTCCACGCCACGCCAACCACGAGAGCGGGAAGTCATACTTCATGTATGTGTGATGTGTCAAAATACCCTCCACCGTCTTGTACATCTAAAAAGAGCAAATTAGGGCTGGGGTTATGGCGCAGTGGCAGCGTGCTCGCCTAGCACGCGAGAGGCACTGGGTTCGATCCTCAGCACCACATAAAAATAAAATAAAGATATTCTGTCTGCCTACAACTAAAAAATAAATATTTTTAAAAAAAGAGCAAATTAAAGAATGGAAATGAACCTATACGAGTTTTGAAACACAAATGTTAAAAATAAAGGAATCAAATGCAGATCCCTGAGGAGCAGTGCTACCTCAGGTTGCTCCCAGTGCATGTGCTCAGGACCACCTCGAAGCCCGTCTCAGCCTGGGCTGGCCAGCTACACAGGACCCAGGTGGGCAACAGACAGGTGAGGACCGTGTTGGAGTTGGGGCTGGGACGGCAGGTGGAAGAGAAAGGGGCCATGGCCCAGGCTTCAGTGCTTAGGGGGCTATTTTATAGCCTTGGCAGCTGCTGAGGTTGAGGGAGGCTGGTCACCTCCAAAGGCAACCAACAGGTGAGCAAGTGAGACATCTCAGCCTCTAAGGATGACCACCGTCACTGGGCACGTGTCCAGCTTGAGAGACGAGTTACGAGAGCCCATCCCTAGAAGAGGCAGACTGACCTGGCTCAGAAAAGTGGACTTGCATCGCGGTGGCCTTAAATATGGCCTGTAACCCACAGGAGCGGCCGGCGGCCAGCCTGGGACCACCGAAACCAGTCGTGATGAGAGGAGCGATGAGTCGTACCCTGGGATGGAATGAGCGTCTGTGAGCACACAGACGAACTGAACAGATTAATAGAGAGAGAAGGGAAAGTTGTTCCTTACAGTAGAACTCCAATTAATAAATGTAGGAGGAAAGATGGAAATAGAAAATCATCATTTGCAAGCACAATAGTAATTACTGAAGGCAGAATTATCAACGGATGTTAAAATCAGTAGGCGAAAATATAACAAGACATGGGCTATTTGTGCAGACCCAAAATATCTTCCCTAAAGCCACTTAATCATTACAAAGGGGAAGATCACAAGTGGACAGGGGGAAACCTGGCAGATACCACCCTAACCAGCTGGTCAGAGCTCCCATCACTGGGCTGAGGATGCGAGGGTCCCAGATGGTGTGTGCCAACAGGTCACCTTAGAAATACCAGCATCCCTTCTGAGGCTTCTTGCCAACACTGCACGATCCTGGCTGTTCATGAGGGATCATCAGACCAACCTCAACTGACAGGCAGCCTATAAAAGTACAGGCAATGCCCTTCAAAGCTGTCAAGGTCATTGGAGACACGGGCACACTAGTGAAGTCTCCAAGGTCAGAAGCGACCGAGGGGGTACGGCAACTTCTTGCAGCTCTGAGTCTTGCGTCTTGGGCCAGAGGACGGGCGTTGGTGGGAGATGGGTAGCATGAAGTCTTGTGGCTTCCCAAGTAGGGACAGAGGTGCAAGGGAGCGTCCCCTGTTTTGGCAGGACGGTCAACAGAATCAGGGTGCTAACCTTTAGCAAGGTGGGGGAGGGAAGGCGGGACTTTTACAACATTTCAAAGTCTGGATTTAGTTCCAAGCAAAAAGTTAGAAAATGGAGGAAGGCCACGTGTCCTTAGACCTGCACTTGGCACGTGCTACACCAAGTGCGTCTGCCCATGCCAGACCGCAGAGCTGAGAAACAGGCTTCTGCAACCCACCCACCCACATCGGTGGAGTCCTCTCCCACAGCCGAGCCCTTCCCTGGCCTCATGAGGGGCTCCCCCAGCTACGACTCGTCTGCACCCTTGGCCAGGGATTCAGGCCCCCGGGCTTGCCCACGCTGGAGATGCCCAGTCTGCCTGCTGCACCCAACAGGGCCTCTCTGGAAGACAGCCACGGCACTGCCCTGGACATCAGTAGCTGGTCCTCAAGAGTGCCTGCTCTCAGCCTGGGTCAAGCAGCACAGCACCCTGCAGACTCCCGCGACAGCAGCCAGACACAGCTATCCTTCCTGTCTCTGGCTTTGTCGCACGGTGGTCTCAAGGGATGACCCTTAAGACCGGAGCATAAGGACAAGCCGTTTCCCATGGGCTTGCATGGATGCAGTTAGCCAGCGATCAGCTCCTACAGCTGCCGGCCCTGCTCAGGTGGACAGCAGCCAGACTCGCCCTCCCTGGCCGCACAGCCTCAAAGCCAAGGGGCCTGAAAGCAGAGCAAGACGCCGTCCCCTAGAGCCCCACAGAGGCTCCCGCCCACCGTCCCAGCCCAGGGCTCAGGCCCAGGAGATGGCCTGCCTGCCGGTGGGGGTCCGGGCAGGGACGCTGTGCAGCTCCCCTGGGGCACTGGGGCTCTCTTCCCAACAGTGTCAGGGGTGCAGCCAGAAAAACGACAGCAGGTGCATCGTAGGGGAGAGGACACACCCAGCTAACTGCATGTAAAGATGTGTTTTAGAAACGGATCAAAGGAGAGCAGGTGTGCAGGGGCAGACTCCACACTACCTGAGTGCTCACCCCGCTCCCCTCCCGCGTGAGCCGAGGACCTCCAACCTGCGCTCAAGACAGGGCCTGCCAGGCCGTGCAGGCAGCCCCCAAGCAGTGAAAGAACAGGAAACAAGCCCAGGCCCAGCCTCCCTTGACCCACCTCGCACCCAACACCTCAGCTCCTGGCCTCTGGTCACCGCCTCCACAGGAGGGGCGTCCTTGGCCCTTGTGCCAGAGGCTCTCCAAGACCCCCTTGGCCCCAGGGCATGCACAGGAAGGCGGCCTGGCCTCGAAGGTGGGGCTCCGCCCTGTCCAGGCTGAGTGTCATCTTTCCCAGCTCCCCTCCTTGGGCACCACAAGGCCACATTCCTAGCTCCTTGGCCTCCACCTCCCTGGTTTCCCTCACCATGTTCAGCAAGAGAAGGAACACAAGGAGTGTGCGTCCTGCTTGCTGTCAGCCTGGGTGGGCATGTCGCCCAGGGCAGCCAGGGAGGTGCTGGCCGCAGGACCAGGACACCTGTGGACTACCTTGCTTCTTCCAACTCAGATGCCCCATGAGCTCCACCAGCAGACTTCCCGTCCTGGGGATATGACTAACTTCAAGGAAACACTTGTGTCAGTCAGGAATTAATGGGATGAATTTGGAAGGAAAGCATGGAGAAGGCCGCCATGGCCGTGCCCCTGTCCAAGGCCGAGCCTGGAGGACGTGGGTTTTCTGCTGTGATTCTGTGAAGCCCTGAAAGTCGGCCTGCAAAGCCAGCCAGCTGGGGCGTCCCACAGGCTGCAGGGATGAGCCTCTATCGTCACTGCCTCCTCCAGCCACAGAGCAGCCTGGTGCTTGCAAGGGATTAGCGGCTGCTTTAAGGAGCTGCATTCAAGACTCATCTGCAGGGCGGGTTTTATTGAAAACCTGGTCTCGGGCTCATCATACCCCAGGCCATATCTGGTGGTTTTAGCTGCTTTAACTTAATTAACTTTAAAAGACCCAGAGCATATTGGTAAAATACCCTCCCCGGTCGCAACTACGTGATTATCAAGAACCTGCCCAATCATGGGGGAGGGAGGCCCGACTCGCATCTGGTAATTAAAATTGCTAATCACCAGCAATTATCTGGCTGAGCTTTAGAGGCAGAGAAACCATTTGACCCTTTGCCCACGGAGGGAACAATGTTTGCGGTCCATGGCCGGGTGCTTAGCAAAGCTGTCCCCGGCCCCTGCCTATTAAGTGCCACTAATAGGAAATCAACAAAAGAGCCATGACATCTGCAGGGACAACCAGGGCCCCAGGTCTGAGTGCACAGGTGCCGGCCGGGAGGCTGCCAAAGAGCACGCCGAGAGCAGGGAAATTTACCAACAATTAAGGGAGCTGTGCTCGCTGCAAAGTTGGCAACCCCCGGCCCTGCAGCCGCCCCAGCCGCCCGGTAATTAGACCCCCGCCCTGGGGAGAGCGCGTCCGTGGCCCTTTGTCGTCCAGCATTGGTGGAGATTTTTTTTATCTTCTTTTTGGTTTAATGAATCTTCTCCCTGCTCAAGCATAAATGAAAGATGCTATTTTAAAAGAAGTCTTCTGAGCGGGTCTTGAGGGTGCAGCCTTGTATTTTGCAGGGAGGTTGGTTCCCACCCTCGTTCCTGGTCGGGATGTTTTCTTTGCACAGTGGGTTGAAGGAGGCTCACAGAGGGCTGTGCTCATGACCTGAAAGGGCTGTGGGCGGGGCAGGCTCCCTGGGGCAGCTGGCCTGGAGGCTCGGTCTAGCACTCCTTCCTAGCAGGCTCTTCTGAAGCTGGCTGCACAGTTCCGCAGTCACAGACACGCCACAGGTCCCTGTCGCTTAAGGATGAGATGGTCTAAGTTTAGCAGCACATACTTGCAGTGGCTTTCAACTGCCTGGAATGTAAAAACTGCAACAAGAAATCTTAAATGGAGCTAGAACGGGGACGTGTGTGACTTTGATTACCAAGCAGACTGCAGAGGAGACCAACGTCAGTGGATCCAGGAACAGGAATACCCACTCTGGTCAGCGCATGATAAAGACACCCACATCCCCAGTGGACCTATGGAATGAAGTATAGAACAGGCATGAGCTGAGAATTACACGTTCTGAGAGAAATGTGAACACAAGACACTTGCCGGCATGGCTGCGGGTGCCTGCCACTCTTCTCTGCACCTGGAAGCAGGCCCTGGGTCTGGTGCCTGGAAGCCAAGTGGGCTTGGAGGCCTCCGCACACTTGGGCTCATTCCTCCCAAGAAGAGCAGCTTTACACAGAATGTTCCAAAGCCTCAGAGACTAGTTTCCAAGGACTAGTTCCCAAGGACTAGTTTCCAAGGACTAGTTTCCCCGTGTGTCCGTGGAATTCCACAGGGAGAGGCACTCATGGGCCTCTGGGAGAAGAGAAATGGCCAGCTGGACTTTCTTCTCGAACTTCGGCCTCCTCAATGCTGGGGGCCCAGGCTGCCGCTCGGCCGCTCTGCCCTGAGCAGGCCCAGCAAAAGACAATTGGGCTGCAGAGGCCCCGGAAGACGCTCACCCCACCCTGAAAACTGGGACGAGAGCCACCCCTCTTCATCCAGAGGGAGCAGGGACTGAGCCTCAGGCAGGGGCCTTCTCTGTTTACTGCCCAGCACCACCATGTACCCACGGCACGCACTGACCACCACTCTCTCCTCTTCCTCTGGCCTTGCCTTGCTTTCCCATCCCCTGCCGTCGGGGACCCTGCGTTTTCTTCTCAGCCTTTATCTCAGCCTAGTCTCAAAGCTTCTGGCTGCTCTCCAATTCCCCCACACACACTGGCCTGTGGCCTCTGCTCGTCCACTCCCCAGGGACCACACCACACTTTCTTCCAGCATCTCTGCTCTGCATACAGCCATTGGTCCCCTGGAGCCCTGACACTGGTTAGGGGGTCAGCAAGGTCAAGCAATTTCCCAAACATGCCCTGGTGCTTGCCTTCTTTGCTGCGTGGCTGATGGTGGGGCGTCGGTGGTAACGTTGCCGGGGTCAGCATGGCCAAGGCACCCACACCACCTGTGCTCATGGTCACTGTGTGAGTCACAGCGTGGTCACAGAGCAGCCTCATTTCAGAACATGAAGCAGTGAAGTTCTAATGTGATCGCCTCCCTGAGAGCACAGGCAGGGCAGCTTCTACGAGGCCTGTGCAGCCAGGCTCCGAGGCCTGCCTCTGCAATGTGCTGTGGCACCATCTTGGAGCCCTCAATCATGCTCGACCAAGAGGCTCCGCACTGTCACCTTGTACTGGCCCCAGTAAGTGCGCAGCTGGCCCCTGGTGAGGCTTTGCTACCACTCCTCATGAACTTTTCTGCCACTCCTGAGTGTGGCACACTTCTGACAGCCCACGTGTGACGGGGCTCAGGGAGAAGTGCCTGTGCCAGTGAGTTGCTAGCTAAACTGGCCACCTCTTCGCCAATGGCATTCTTTCTTGAAAGAACGCCCAGCAGATGCACCAGCTTCAGGCCCAGCCATTCAGCAGGTATTTTCTCATAAAGGACAATGTGAGTTTGTCACTTCAGGAAAACAGCTGCCAATACTTGTTGTCAGTGTTAAAATCAGAGCTTTCAGAAAAAATTCCAAAGGTAGGTCTGCCGCCCCGAGCTTGACAGGTGCCTGACACCTGACGGCTTTAGGAACATTAGTAAGTGTGATTTTAGGAACACTCGTGTGATTTATGACCCTGTATAATGAAGTGTCTCAACATTTAGAGGACACACGTACCTCAGTACATGGACAAAAGATCCAAAGCCAAGACGGAGGAATTGGTTTCAATATAACAGTGTAAAACGTTCACCCATACAGTGTCAGATCCCACATTGCAACTGAATTTTAAGAAGTCACCATTTGTTCCCTTCTGGCGAAGCCCATTCGATCACTCTCCCATTCGATCACTCTCCCATTCGATCACTCTCGTGCGTCTGGATGAAGTGGATGGTTCACGCTCTTCAACCCAAAAGAGACGAGAGAATCTGGCTGCCTCCGTTAAACTGGGCAAAAGAGCTTAGTGAAGGCATAGACCAATTTGGTTTTGTTTGGAAAATATGACTTTCGATAAAAATATGTCAGTTATCTAACTACAAATAATCAGTTTATTATTGCTGCAAATACACAGAAATTTTTAAATTTCTCTGTTTTAATAGCCAGTATCCTAAGTCTACCGCATGGAAGTAAAGGGGTCCGGGCACTGAACACTGGAGACCCGTGACCCTGTGTGTGATGTCTGGGGCCTCAGTGCTGCCATCAACTTTGTGGGAAGAGCAGCCAAGGGAGACACTTCCCTCTGATGGGCACAGTGATGTCACCATGAGCAGGCCGGGATGGCCACAGAGTACTGGGACAAGGGCACCCAGGAGCTGTGCTGCGCTCAGCCTCAGGACCCACGTAGGCAGGGGTCCTGGCTGCTTTCCCGCCTTGGAGAGCTCTGGGCTTCGGCAGGACCTCACACCTCTGCAGCGTGGCCCTGTCCTCACTGGCAAAACCCCTGTGCAGGATTGTTGTGGAAACCATGATGAACACACTCAGGGGAACGAGCATCACAACTACACTCACGTGTCCAAGCCGTGGTGGCCGCAGGGGTCACCTCGGCCGGCCGGCCAGCGCCCAACACAGTTGGGCCCTCTGCTGTCACCATCCCTGGTGGGGATTAGAGACCCACAGGACCGTATCCATCCCTGTGCTCACACCTGCACTTTGCCTGTCCACTTACTCAAGGGGACAGGCCCCTGCTTCCTGCGGACAGCCCTCGATGGCACGCAGTGTGGAGACAGAAGCCTCCTGAAGACTGGCCTCCACGCGGCCTCGGGGGTGAGCCGCTGCTGAGCAGGTGTGTGCAGTCTGTTCGCTTTCCTGGGAGGTTCTCCAGCTACCAACAGAAAGCTCTCCTGCCTGGGGGCTTTGCGCAGAGCCCTCCGTCTCATTTCTCTCCTTTAAGTGCTCAGGCTCACAGACTCTGAGCCAGAGCAAGGCGTGCACACACCTGCTCCTAATGGCAAGATCCCCGCTGGGCCTCAAGACCTGGTCTTCCCACCTTTTACGCCTTACGGATGAAGATGCGGCTGAGAACCACCCCTGAGTGTCCTGCTAGAGAGCTCAGGTGACACCAGCTCTGGGCATCCAGGATCTGACAGGAAACTGCAGGCCGTGTTCTCCAGGCTGAGGGCAGCCCGAGGCCACCTGCAGGACCCTGCTCACACCTAACACCGCCGCCTTTGCAGAGGTTCCAGAGCTGCTGCTGCAGGCGTCTCCACCAGGAGGAAACAGATTGGGCAAAGTACTGCTCGGTGTCTCACAGCGGGCTCAGAGAGGACCCAGCCTGCCACAGCGCACAGAGACCAGACCCAAGAGGGCTAGTCCACAGCAGGCCCCAGCGCCCTGCTCCCACGGGGCTCCTGTGAGAACCCTGAAGAGCCGTGTGGCACAGCCACGAGGGCCCTGCCTCTGCCCCAGCCACTGAAGAACACCTTCCTTAAATTCTCCCAACTCTGGAACAAAGGGTGGATGTAAGAGCCCTTGTCCGTTGTCCAGCTGTCCAGTGGCATAGCCTCACTGGACTCCACCAAGGGGCTTTTCTTCCCTTGGGGAAACAGCGCTGGTCCCTCAGGAGCTCAAGGAGCCAGAATATGGCTTCAAGTCAGCAGGTTCCTGTTCCAAGTTCCACTGGGACTCACAGGGTCCCCTTGCTTTCTGGAGAGAATTGCGAAGATGTCATAAACATATCCTGTGAGTTGACAATCTGAGGTTCATGATTTCTCTCTAATCGTGGTTTAAAAAAAAAAAGCACTAACATACAGTTTACCATTTCAAGCATTTTTAAGTGCCCAGCACAGGGATGTTAGGTACCTTCCCATTGCAGTGAAGGAGCTCTCCAGGGCTTGGCATCTTGCAAAGTAGGAACTCTGTCCCCATTGAACATCTCCTGTCCCCTCTCCGGCTCCTGGGCTTTAGTTATTAAAACTAGCAGTGAGGATCTGAGAAAATGACACAGAAAGACTGAAAATTTTGACCAAAGAAATTGAGGGCTGTAGACAAGAACAAGGGCCCCCAAGGGGATGGGTCTACATGGGCTACATCAGAGTCACCTGTCAACCATGTGAGCTCAGCCGCTATTGTGCAGAAACACTCCGTCACCGGCTGTGGCTCGGTGACCGCCGTGGCTTGAGACTCTTTTCTGGGAGGTCCATCTCCCGTGACCGTCGCTGCTGGCCTCCAGCACAAAAGGTAGCAAGTACCGGTGAAGCCACATTGTCCATTCAGTCACATGGCTGTCACCCCAGAACTGTACACGTCACCAGAACTATTGGCTTGTTTGCTGGATGGATCCCGCATCACTCCAAGTCTTAAACTGACACTATGAAATTCATCCTTTGGATGATGCAAGGCCACCAACCCACATGCCTGCTCAGGATCCCCAGTCACTGCGGTCAAGGTGGGAGGATCCAGGCACAGGCCAGGCCAGCAACTGTCAGTCATGAGGAGGCCCCGCCCACTATCCCCCCCCCCCCCCCGTCAGGTGGCAGGTCTGCTTCTCCCAGACTCTCCCCTTCAAGATGGCCACATCATGCTGTCCTTCACTGGTGGAGACCTGGGCCACCCTGTTTGTTCTGGGTTCCCATGAAGAACAGTGGTTACTTCTCCAGAACCCCACAGGTGGTCAAGTGCCTGGTGACGCTTCTCCCTCCTCCAGGGAGAGGGATCCTGGCCTGCACCTAGACCACTCATGCCAAGCAGAGGCCTTTGTGGGCTGTGGGGAGGTCCGGGGCAAAGCCTCGCACACGGAAGTCCAGGCTCCTGCTGCCCCAGGCCCTTCTCACGGCATGGACACCTGCCATTCGGGGCAGCACCTGCCAGGGCTCTCAAGGGCCTGTCCCCACACACAGAGGCCATGGAGGCATCCAGGCTATGCCAGGAGTTGTTCCGTCGGACCCCAGCCACAGAGGTTCTGGGGAGGACCCCCTCTGGGGAGGCTGGAGGAAGACACCCTGTGCGGCCTCGTCATCCGTCGTGGAGGGCTACAGGGAAGCCACTGGACGGAGCAGGGAGCAGAGGCCATCACCTGTGACTGAGAGCACTAAACAGGAACCACACGCACGGCACCCAGGAAGCAGGGGATCGGAGCAACGTCGTGGGGGGAGGGATGGACGTCGAGATGACCTCGCAAGTTAGGCATACATTAGCATGAGGCTCTGTCAGCAAGGAGGCCATAAATCACTGGCGTGCGCTAACTCCACACTCTCCTAGTGACTGCAGGACAGCGGCTCAACCCTCCTGGGAAGATGCCCCAGGAAGATGCTCCAGGATGCAACCAGCCAAATGCCTTTTCAAAGTTAGTCTAATGCCTCCCAAGAGAGCTTGTGCAGTAAGATAAAGTAAGAACTTCTTAATGTTTTCTGCATTTTAAAGACAAAACAACTCACAGCAATTACATTAGTTCGTAATTTTTTTTCAGTTTTCCCCCCAGGCACATATTCTTCATAATAGTCTTTTCTCCTGAAAATGATCTCACAAGATACACAGAAGCCACAGGCCCCACATGCAGGGCATTTCTGGGTCATTACTGGACACATGGGGGCAGGACGCCCTCTGAGGCTGAGGGCTCAGACTTTAACCGGAAGAGAAGCTGCAGTGCCTCACAAAGGCACTCCCTCTGGCGTCTGTTGCAATAATGAAGTGGAATTTGTAAATAAAAACAAGGTGCTAAGACAGACCCCAAGCATTTTCCAGCCCTTTCTGACAGAAGCAGGAGGTCAGCCCAGGGTGTGAAGGTTTTCCATAATTTGCTCTGTGTTTTAGTTATGAAGAAATTACTGATAAACCAATATTCGAAAGAGAAAATCACAGGGGCTATGCCATCGTGTGAACGGTATTGCCAGGAGAAAGCACCCTTCCATTCTCATCAAACGGAAGAGATGCCAACCAGCACCCAGGGACCATTGCTGCGTACCGCAGGGACAGCCGCTGTGCTGAGGTCACAGCTGAGAGCCCTGGAAACACATGTCCCCATGCACGCGTCTCCCCTCTCCCAGAACAAGGGTCTCTCACGTAGGTGCTAAGCAGAACGTGCCGGCTTCTGTCATCGTCGGGCGGATATTTCTGCAGCCGCCTCTTGCAGCATAGACCTATAGCACAGATGTCTCCGTGGACACTTGATGTCCACAGATGTTATGTGGGCAGGTCAGAAGGTCAGTTTCCTCCAGCCGCAGGAGAGCGCATCTGTTGCTCTAACCAGTAGCATCACGCTATGGGGACGCGAGTGAGTTACCACGGTGTCTACATGTTCCCGTCCCACAACCTGCAGCATCGACCTGAGGTGGACTTGACTGACAGCTGTCACTATCCTACACATACGTCCCCATTCCACCTTGAGTCTGTGACCTTCAAGAAAGAAAGGCTCAGAGGTTGTCTGCTCTATAATTCATGCACTACGATCACTAAAGAATCTGACTTGCCTTAAAAAATTGAATTTGGAAAATAAGATGCGCCTGTCATCTGCCCGTCAAGCAGAGCCTGGAATCGTTCTAGGCTCTTGGACCTCCGTCACGGCGTGGGGCTGGATGTGTCCTGTCGTTCCATTGGACCCTACGTCTTTCAAGCTCATCACCAGGTGACACCAGTGGCCCCCTCGCCTTCTCTGGTGTTGGTCCTGGGCGCAGCTCTGGCTCCATGGAGTGGAGGCTACAGAAATGGGCTGCTTTCAGGTGCAGGCACGAGGCCCTCCTCTGGGACAGTCCTGGCTCCTCGTCCTCGGCCCCTGCCTCCATGGCTGCCCCTCACAGCGGGGTCTCTGTGGCCATTCTGCAGCTCTGATGACAGGTGCAAACAAAACCACAGACACCCAGAATTTTGTGACTCTTAGCCCATGGGGTGGCCATGGATCCAAACAGGCCCACTGGCTGGTTTCACCTGGCCTGCCGAGTGCTCCGAAGCCTCAAGATTTCACACAAAAAACCAGCCTCCTCTTCCTTTTTTAAAAACCAGAAGTCCCTGCTCTGTGGAGCCCTGCTCTTGGCTCCCTCTCTGTGGCCACAGGCTGGGCAGTCATGCACGGTGCCTGGAAAGAGCCCACATCTGCAGCTAGTCCACTCACACGGCCTTGTCCAGGGGACGCCCAGCCTGAGCCCCAGTGAGCATCTGCACTGCAGCCGGGCGCCTGGAGACTGCGCTCAGGGACAGCACCCTGAGGAAGCCTTGCGGGCCGGCCCCGGGCCAACCCTGAGGGCTGCTGCCCTGTGAGGACAGTGGGCAGGAGGGAGGTGGCCCATGGGGAGGGCCCCACAAGCCGATGGCAAGTGCACAGGCGAGCTAACCCCATGAGCTGCACCTGCTCCCTCCCGTCATCCGCAGGCAGAGCGCAGGACCGCCCGGGGCTTTTCACCTGCAATGAGGAGCTCCCACTAATCCCCTTCCTGTGCTGAGCTCTTGGGACCACAGACACCACCTCAGGCCATCTCGTGAGTCTGTCCTCCAGTGGGAGCCCCTTCACGCATGGCTGTGGGCAGCTCCCTGCCCGTCTAGGTTTAGATGCTTCGTGGCTGTAAGAGGCAGCGAGTGCCATGGACAGCTGCGTGCGGTTGTGAAGGACTGTGTGCGGCTGTGTGTGGCTGTATGAGGCTGTGAGCAGCGAAATGCAGCGATAGGTGGCCATGCATGTGGCTCTGTGTGTTGTGCATGGCCAGGTGTGGCTGTGTGTGGTTGTGCATGGCTATGCTTGGCCATGCATGGCTGTGTGTGGCCGTATGTAGTTGTACATGGCTGTGTGTGGCTGTGCATCACTGTGCATGAATGTGCGTGGCTATACATGGCTGTGCAAGGTTGTGTGTGGCTGTGTGTGGCCATGCGTGGCTGTGCTTGGCTGTGTGTGGTCATGTGTGGCTGTGTGTGGCTGTATGTGGCTGTACGTGGCCATGTGTGGCTGTGTGTGGCTCTGTGCAGCTGTGCGTGGCCATGCGTGGCTGTGTGTGGCTGTGTGTGGCTGTACATGGCCATGTGTGACGTGTGTGACTGTACATGGCCATGTGTGGCCGTGTGTGGCCATGGTCGTGTGTGGCTGTACGTGACTGTGTGTCTGTGTGTGTCTGTGTGAGTCTGTGTGTGGCCATGTGTGGCTGTACGTGACTGTGTGTGTCTGTGCGTGGCTGTGTGTGGCCATGTGTGGCCGTGTGTGTCTGTGTGTGGCTGTACATGGCCGTGTGTCACCGTGTGTGGCCATGCGTGGCTGTGTGTAGCCGTGTGTGGCCGTGTGTGGCCATGCGTGGCTGTATGAGGCTGTGTGTGGCCGTGTGTGGCTGTACATGGCCGTGCGTGGCCGTGTGTGGCCGTGTGTGGCTGTACACTGAGGTGAACGGTGCCACTCTGTCCTCTGGTGTGACAGGCTTCATCTCACCTCCCTGAGCTGGATGAGCTTCCACAATCACTGCGTTTCCTCCGTCCTCCTCACACGAGGGCCACGCCTGCATCACAAACCACTCGAGTACTGCTGATGAGCCCTTCCGAGCCTGCTGGCTTGAAAGAGCTATGTGCTTCCCCTCCTGTGCTGTGACGGGCTCACCTGTGGGTTCCACCGGACGGCGGCCAAAGGATTCCTGTGGCTTCAGAGCTGCGCTGGTTGGCCAGAGGGGCTGGGTGCTCACCACCAACGTGGCTGGCTGTCTGTCTCCCCTTTCATTCCGTCTCTGCCCCTGCCCTTGTGAAGCATTGCACCTTGGCGTGAACTTGATGAAAGCTTCGTCTCGGGGGTCGCGAGGGCCTGCCAGTTTGCAGAGAGGCTGTGGACTCCTGCTCCGTAGGCAAAGCAGGAGCTTCCCTAACCCTCGCACGGGAGATGCTTCCATGCTGGATCTGTGTGGCCGCTGGCCAGGATGGAGCGAGGCACTTGTAACCAAGGGTGTTGAACATCCTGTCCCTTCCCACGGACTCTCCACTCAGCCCCACAACCAGAGGAGTGGCAATGCGGCTGTGGCCAGGTCTGCAAGCCCATGAGGGGTCCAGGGGGATTTGGGGCAAGGCTGTTCCACGGCCTCTGTATGAGAGGGATGGTCTGAGCTGGACCCCAGCCACTGGCTTCTCAGAAGCGGCTTGGAGGTGGACAGCTCTAGGTGAGAGGGGCCTTCTGGAGATTCCTCTGCAGATGCCCCTTCTCCTCCAGGGAACTGGCAGCTGCTGGAGGTTCCAGGCGTCACCTTTCAGATGCGAAAGCGGCAAGTCCAGAGTGAAATCCTGCCTGCGGGGCTGCTGCTGGCCTGGCCCAATCCAGGGCCTCGAGTCTTGCTCACAAGGGAGGAGGGAGGCCCTTGTGGTGCAAGGGAGAGGCCCCTCCATGCCAGGGGTGAGGCCAGGGAGGCCAGGACCCCTTGTTGCAATCTGCAGGGCAGCCTCTACACACCTACCACGGCCACTCTACTCTGTGATGACGGTGCTGCAAGGCTTGGAAGAGACTGAGGCTCAGAGAGGGCCACACTTCAGGCCGTGGCTTCTCCAGACACCGGCAGGAGTTGCTGCCCATTTGAGGAAGTGGTGGCCAGGCGAGGTGGCCCCACTGCTGCTGCCCCTGGGCGGTGGCGCATGGGTCTCATGCAGCATCCACTCTGGAGGGCACCCCTCCTCCCGTGAGTGTGTGAGTCCAGAAGTGCTCGGGGCCCCTTTGCAGAAGTCCAGCTGGCAGTGGCGGTGGCGAGCATGGCTTCACTTCCCAGAACCCAGCACCGTGGACAAGGGGCGGCGGAGCGTGGGCAGCGCGGTCTGACACCTGGCCACACCCAGGGCTGACGACGCGTACGGGCTCTCGAGGCTCTCTTCCCCGTGACCGCTTCTTGGCACCAATTCCCTGGTCACAGGTAGGCATGATGCCACTTGGCGGGCCACACCAGCCACCGCCCTCACACCCAGCCGAGGAGGAGCTCGAGGGCACGTCTAGGAGGGAAAGCGCGACTGGCCCGGGCAGAGGTGGGCGCCTGCGGAGGGCGTGAGTCCTGCCCCAGCCTCAGCGGTGTCGAGCTGAGGAAGGCGTGTCCCTGGGCGGCTGCCATCCCTCCATGGGACACGCCTGCTCCCGTGGCAACAGGCAGGCCCTCAGATGGAGCAGGAAAGCCAGCCACAGGGCCTCAGCTCTGGCATGAAAAGCCAGAGGGACCGTCAGAGCCCCTGGGTTCTGACCCGATCGCGCCACACGGTGAAGCGCCAGGACCTCGAGGTCTCCCAGGTGGCAGGCAGCGTGTGAGACGACAACGTCCCTAGAGCCTTGGGCCCAGCCGCCCCTGGGCTCTCACCCACCGCAGGGAAGGGACTGCTGTGGGGGACATATGCAAGGGCATGCCATAAAATGGCGCCAGGCTACCAGCTCGGGCCTGACCACGCTGCCCTGGGAGAGCCATCACCTCGCCCTTATTGGCTGACCTCTGCTTCCGTGCTCGTGGACAAGACATGGACAATGAATACTCTCCTATCTAAGTGCCCCTGTACATCCCACTTCCGCATTCTTAGCTCAGAAACAGGACACCTACCCCCTCCTCTATATAAGCCTGTATCTCTCCTCAATAAATCAGTTCCTGCTTAAGACAGAACTCTCCGGCTCAGGCGTGGTAATTGCGTGCCGGACGACTTTACCATTCTCAGCCGTCGTGTCGGGGACTCCCGGGGATCCCCTCCTCCCCGCTGGCCGAGGGGGAAGACTGATACCTGGCTGAGAGGATCCCGACAACTGCTTGCCTCTCGCCCAAGCCCAGATCCACCAAAGGTATTGGGACGTTCTTATTAGCCTCACCTCTGGAGGTCACTCCCCTGGAAGCTGCTGTTGGCTTCCTCTCTCAGGCTCAGGGTGCAGTGAGGACCTCACTCGGCCATCAGAACCTAAGGTGCAGAAGAAAGAAAGGCTCAAAAGCTATCAGAGGAAAAAGCTCAAAGTGCTGTCAGATGCCATCAGTGGACAAGACCGCATACGGATGAGAGGGACAGAAAAGGACACGTGAGTGGGCAGGAGAGGATCCAGTGACATCCAGCAGGACCGAGAGGCGAGGCCGTCTGAAACGCACGGAGGCGATGACGTCCATGCTGACGCGGGCAGGCCGGTGGTGGGGCTGCTGGGCAGCCAGCTGTGCATCCGGGAAAGAGAAGCCTCCTTGGAGGGCGGTGGCCCTGGCTCCTCTGAAGCTCTGAGACGTCCCTCCTGTCAGCTGAAGGAGTGACATGCGGGTGGGCACCAGCGGCTGCCCTGTCACGGGCAGGCACTGTCCAAACTCCCTGTCCAGGTGAGGCCAGCCCTGGTGAAGGAGCCTCTGGGAGGCAGGGTCCCCAGGACTCCAGGATGGGGACGAGCCATCTGCACAGGTTACCAAAGCCTGGAGGTCTGGCACTGGGACTAGAGAGCCCTGCAGGGAGGTCACAGGAATGAGCCCAGGAGACGGTGCAGCCCTGAGCTGCACATCCCTCAGGACAGGGCCGTGGCCTTGTCCCTCTGCGGCCCAGCCCAGGCCCCCTGCTGGAAGAGCCCCTCCCATACACACGGTCCCCCCTACTCTCCAAGCCCTCCGACAGGCATTGCCCCTGGGGTCAGCCACAGAGCTATGAGGGGAGGCTGTGGGCCCAGGCTCATAGCCCGCCATGCTCGAGCCCCCGCAGGGCGGCCTTGAAACCACGAGGCTCCTGAGCCACTGCCTGTGCAGGCCGCCACGACGTGCCACAGGCCAGGACGTCCAGGCAGAGGGAGGCTGCAGGCCCAGAGCAAGTGTGGCAGAGCCGCACAGGGAGGGCTCCCGCCAGGCAGCACGGCACCTCCTCATGCTTCCTTCCATGCTGGAAGCGGGAGCATGGGGCTCTCTGGGTCCCTTTTACAAGGGCACAGATCCCATCCATGGGGACCCCACCCTCACGACCAGCTCAACCCCGTCCCCTCCTGGCCCCACCCGCCCCATCACTCTAGTGTGGATTTCCACCTGTGAGGCTGGGGGCAAAACCCAGACCCCAGCAGCTCCAGCCCTGCTGCTGCGTGAGCACCTGCCAGGCTCCCCCAGGCCAGCTGGCCCACACTCCTCTCCCTCCTTTGTCCCTTCCTGTCCCCTCTCCCCCCATCTCCTTCATGTCCAGGGCAGCACGCTGTCCTGCTGGCTTGGCCACACCCCTGGTGTCCAGAGGCGCCCAGCTTCTCCAGGCCAGGTGAGCAGCAGGCAGAGGCCTCGGTCAGCATCCCGAGGACTCTGGGCACCCTGAATGACACGTGGTCATGTGAAATTTGCAGGAATTTCGAGGAAGACAACTGAAACCACCACAATCCAAACTCTGAAGTGGTATCACTCCCGCCACAGGAAGATAAAGCTTGAAGACTGTGAACTCATGAGAATCTCAGGACAGTGGTCTGTATGATGCTCACGAGGTTCTGCCCCGTCAGGTCCTCCCCCCCGGGCAGCTCGCCCAGCACAAGGTCAAGCAGGCCGTTTTGCAGGGAGCCTCTGGTGAGGCCAGGCACTGGCCCAGGCCCCCTCCACGTGGCAGCCCGGGAGCACCCAGCGCAGCGCGTGCCTGCGGGGGCCAGCACCGCGTTCTGCTCGATTCCCACTCTGGGAATCACGTTCTGAAAATCGAAATTATTTTAAAATGGCGTTGAATTATTCCAAATGAAGATGCAGATAGAGCCGTGTGTGGCCTTCCAACGCTCCCGAGGCAGGGTGGCCGCTCCTCGCCTGCCTCCTGTGGCTCAGCACCTCAGCCCTGCTGTGCCCGTGCCTCGTGGGGAGGCAAGTGCTATCCCCCACGCCCACGTCACTCTTGGTCATGGTCCTAACGGTGGCACTGGCTGGTGCCCTGCTAAGCTCCTGGCTTGAGTATGATCTCAAAACAAAATCAGTCCTGGATTCCTCCCCCAGGGGAGACCTGCAGCTCCTCCCCCTCCACTCTCCTAATGGCGTCCTCCATCCCAAGCCTCAATTGAATGACCAGGCCAGCCGTCTCCAAGGCGCAGAATTAAATGTACCTAGTGTAAATCGATAGAAAGGAAATCAAAGCTAAATGGCTGGCTTATTTTTGCAGATCTCTTTGTGTGAGACAAGTTTGCATTGAACCCCTGACCACCAGACTCCAGGGCCGCTCGGCCTCCAGAGTCAGGTGCGCTAATGGGATGAAGTGAGTTCACGTGCAGAGGTCCATGACGGGACCCACTGAGGCGGAAAGACAGGCTTGGCCCCTTCACCTCCCGGAGCTACCAGGTGACACGGGAGAAATTCAAGATTGTGAGGTTTGGGTTCCGACTGGAACGAGATACAGCCTCCTCCACCTCCTGTCACCCCCAGGGTCCCCATGGGCTTCCTGCTGCGGGGAGTTGAATGCACGGAGGTCCCAGATCACCTCGGGGCATGAAGGAGGGAGAGGGCTGCATTTGGAATCCTGTGCAAAGCGCCTGGAGGGGCCAGCCTCCCCCCCCTAAAGCACAGCCACCCATGCAGGCCCCCAGCTCCTGTGCCTGTCTCTGTGCCTGTCTCTCAGACCACCAGCCTGCAGCCCACTGGGAAACCTACTTCCTAAATTAATCAGCTCTTCAGCATCACGGCTGGCCCATTTTTAACATGTTATCTTTTCTAAAACTAATTCTTAAGTGAGCCCCCACTGACATAATATTTTAAGCAAAAGAAGAGCCCTCCAATGGTAGGATTTCAGCCACCTGAGCCAGAGATGCCGGCTGCAGCCAATGGACTTACAGCAGCTGCGTCCTGTGTCGACATCTATGGCTGCTTCTGTGAACTGCAGCATCCTGCAGAATTCCCACAGTGGCCAGCAGGAACCCTGGACAGAAAATAGAACCCAGGGGCTGTGCTGAAGCCCCGCAGGAGGAAGGCAGCCATCCCACCCGCTGCTCTCCAGTTCTGCGTTGAGGCAGGGTAGGGGGTTCTCCTGGCAAGGCGAGAACCCAGCAGCTGGTGCTGGGCATGCGCTCTGAGTGTGGACGGGTGGCAGACCCGACATCTCCTGATGTTAACTGCAAAACCTGCCGTGGCAGGAGCGCACCGATCTGATCTGTGGAACGCTGATGACAGAGAGACCCTGGGCAGAGGGGCCCCGCAGATACAGCCACTTCCTGTGCCTCGGCTTCTCGGATGAAGCCCCGAGGGAGCAGAGAGGACCCTGGGAACTCCGAGGGCGGGCAGGGGCGGGAGAGTGCGGCTAGAAAGAAGAGGGAGACGTGGAGGGTGGGGTGCACATGTGTGCAGTGTGTGCGCCTGTGTGCATGCATGTGTGGTGTGTGTGGGTGTGCCTGTGTGGCGTGTGTGGGTGAGCATGTGTGTGTGGTGGGGGGTGTGCACACGTGTGTGGTGCATGTGTGCATATGTGTATTTGTGCATGTGTGGTGTGTACATGCGTGTGTGCCTGTGTGCACACATGTGTGCTTGTGTGCATGCACGTGTGCAGTGTGTGCCTGTGTGCAGTGTGTGTGGTGGGGGGTGTGCACACGTGTGTGGTGC
>CM053404.1:141773902-141794740 GCA_028644305.1 Xerus rutilus
GTGGGCCTGTGGCAAGGCAGCAGGTCATGGTGGGCGAGTGTGACAAGCCAAACCCCACCTCTCACCTGGGAGCAAAAGAAGGACAGGCCAGGGCCTCACCCCCAGGCCCCATCTTAAAGGTCCACACCTCCCATTGGTGGGGGACCAAGCCTTTAGCTCAGAGGCCTTTGGGGGACACTCAAGATCTAAACCAGAGCTGGGGACAGTGCTTAGGAGAAGACCACACAGACTCAGGGCTTCTGGAACCATCCAGCGAGGCAGTGGCCTGCCCACCCCAGAGGAGGTTCTCCAGGGAGTCAGGTGCCCAGCATCGCGCTCCCTGGGTTCCTATTTCCTGTCCACTGTGCTCCTGTGCCCGGGGTATGGACTACACACAGGACGTCAGTCCTCATGGCTCTGACATGTTCTTATGTGCTTTTCCCAAGATGAAATTCTTGTCCAAGAGCTTTTGGATCCAAACAAATCAAAATTTTCTGAAACCCATAAAACGGCAGCAACATTATCCACAAAGCCACTCACGGAAAAAAGCAAGTATACCCCATTTTAACCCTCTGAGTGCGTGCGTTCCTGGAGATCTGGGGCATCGGACACAGGGCCCTACTGTTCCAGCATTCTTTAGCAGCTGTATCTTGGCAGAGGCAGGTGGAAATGTGACAGAAACAGGTGGCCCCACTGGTGCTATGTCCTTCCCGGGTCTGAGGAGGTCACACCTGCCTGGTGTGCTCGCGCGGGTGTTCTTACCCTCAGGATGCGGGTGGGGCGTAGCCACTGCAGGAACACAAGGCACGTGGAAATTAGAGCTTTGAAGGGGCCTCGGCACCGAGGTCCAACGCGCGCCTTCGTATGGCTTCTGAGAGCAGGGCGATCCCTGTACCATCCCTGTGGCCTAACACATGACGTGCCCAGGCCACACAGCGTAGTGAACAAAGAACGTGCTTTTCCAACCTGCAGCTTCAAAATGTCATGACCCCTATCGCCCACATAAGCAAATACACTAGCAGGAACGTCTTCAGCAGCAGGAAGGGTCGACCTTCTCTCAGGATTTTGCATTCAGAAGTGGGTACATTTCCAGTTCCTAAGATCTGTTCACCAACCTCTGCCCAGGCCCAAATCACTGGGCTCAAGTGCTCAGATAATGCTCGACTCCGTTTACGGAGTAACTTGCCCACACCCGTTTGTAAAGTAGAACGTGAAAACTTTGCCACTCTAGTCCAGCATCTTAACCTGAAGCGTGTGCCAAAAGTGCTCAGGAGGGTGCAGTGAGGACAGCTCTCCTCCCCTTCCACGTTCTTCATCCAGATGCTGGTGTTGATGAGAACTATCCAGGTGACGGTGCAGAGAACTACCATGAATTACTAGGGAGCGTCCACTTCTCTTCTGGCAACGAGGACAGAATCTTCAGTAACGGTAAACATGGTCCCTGCAATCCCCACCACCACCACCCAAGCTCCGAATGGAACTGGGGAAACCAAGTCAGGCAAATGGGTGGGGAAACTTCTCCTTGGTGAAGGATGAAGCCCCTGGAGGAGACTGCGGCCACTTCTGAGTTAGGCAGGTTTCCCAGGTCTTGTCGGGGCTGAGGGCCCCCCATCTCCCCAGCCCTGCCCTAGGGTCCCACCCTGGAAAACCACAGCCTGGGGAGCCCGGCAGGAATGGGTCGCACGTCCATGTAGCGGCCAGCAGGGGTAGGAAGGTGCTACCACAGGGCCAGGTCCCTTCTCGCAGACTCAGCTAAGTCACCTCTTCTCCCTGGGGTGTCGGGACAGAGAGCCAGAGCCTCCCACAGGAGCCCCAGGAGTCTGGAAAAGCCTCCCTGCAACAGACGAGGCTGGTGGGAGCAGATCGTGTGCAAAGGCCCAGAGGAGATGCTAGACTCCCGCGGGGAGATGGGTGTCTCTACCCTGAGACTAAACACAAGGAAGGGCGCGTGTGGGCTCAGCGGAGGGAAGGGAGCTTACTGATTCATAGCCTGGGCCCCAGCAGCGGTGCAGGGGCTCAGGAATCTGCATTCCAGTCGTATCAAGTCCTTTGTTCCCTGCCTCCCCTGCTCCCTGCCACACTCATGCAGCCATGACCACTTGACGGTCTCCTCGGTCTCCGTGTTTTGTGATTACGGGCCAGGCTGCAGCGATGGCTGACGCACTGGTGTCTTTGTACACTGGGAATGTCCCCAGGGTAAATCCTTGGATCGCACAGGTTGAGTCCAAAGACGCGTGACCATGTACCTATGAAGTGTTAATAGTCAGACGATGCCTGGCTGTAATTACACATCCACCCTCCAAACACATTTTCAAATAAAACTTGAAAACATTTGCATCTCAACTTAACATTTAAAATCAATGCCCAAATGTCCTTAAGTGAATAATCAAAATCTCCCCCACCCCATTTTTTGCATGCTCTCCATTAAAGAAGGAAACTCCGGCAAGACTCCCCACCTCAGCGGACCTGAGCCTCAGTCTTCACCTGGAGGTGAGGAAAGACCCTGCGGCAGGGCCCCCTCCTACCCTCCTGGGGAGCCCCTGGGAGCTGGGCAACAGGAGGGCCTCCCGGGACTGCCTGTGCCCTGGCGGCTCCCACCCGCTCATGGGGTGGGGGTACTTCAGGGCCTCACCTGTGATCCGTATCCCCTTCTCAGGCCCATGTTAACCGTCTCTGTAAACCGTTCATGCCGTTTTCTCATTTTCTATTGGTTTTTGGCTTTTGTCCTCAACGTCTAACAGCTATATTTTTAAGAACATTAGATCTTTGACAGAAATACACGTTGCACATATTTGTTCCAATTTGTTAGTTGACTTTGGACCACATTCATTTTTTTTCACGTAAAATTTTTCACATTTCTACAAAATTATGCACCTTTTACCGCCATGAACGTCTGAGCCACAGCTAGGAAGTCTCTCCCTACACTGAGACTGAAAGGAAATTGCTGTTTTCTCCACTGTGTAAGTAACTCCGTCTGCCCCGCGGGGTCTCTGGCCCACCTGGGGCTTATCTCTGGTCTGCTGGGAGCACCTGATTTTCTTTCTACCAGTGGCTACCCAGGTGTTCGGGTGCCACCTACCCACAAGTCCCTCCTGTCTCCATGATTTACAAAGCCACCGTTAGTCTCCATCCCTCACTAAATACCCAAGAAAAGCAGCCTAGAGGGGGAAGGATTGATCTGGGCTCACCGTTTTCAGTTGGCCCCAATTTCTGGGCTTGTTGAACCAGAACTGCAAGGTGGGAGCAGGTGGTGGAGAGAAATGGCTCACCTCTGGCCAGCCTGGAAGCCGCGATGGAGAGGCCAGGGCTCAGGCCAGGGCAGGCCCTCCGTGCCTCACCTCCTCCCCAGGCCCACCTCCCACAGTTCCACCACCCCCAATAGTGCCACCAGCCGGGGACCTTCAACATAGGAGCCTTCAGGGAACATCCAGATATCCAGATCAGAATCACACAGGCACACCCGCCACGCACAAAATAGCTCCACAGGCAGAAGTCCTTCCTGGCCCTGCGCTCCGGCCCGTGCTCCATGGGTCCGCGGACGGCCAGCGCACGTGGCTCAGTTAGGGGCTGTGCCCCCGGACACGCTCCTCCCTGATGGCCCCCGTCAGGGTTTCCTTCTCAGAGTTTTCCCGATTACTCTTGAGCGTGCACGTGTGTGGGAGCAGATTTCAGGGCTGTCCAAGAACAGGTGGTGTCTCCGAGGGGCTCAAGCCCCGTGCACGCCCGCAAGGCACCGCTACAGGTGCTGTGTCCTCACACGCGGCATGTTCCTGAGCACCCGGTCCCCTTTGTCGCTAGGAGAAGGGAGGCTTCCCCCACCATTCCTTGTGTGGACTGGCCTTCCTTTGTGGGTACAATCAGCTACCAGTTTCTGTAGGTTAGTCCTTATTCTGCTACCACATGGGATTCTTGTGCTGTTGGACTTAGATTTGCCACCAGCTCGAGGTTCTCAGGTGTGCTGTGCTGCCGGGAACAGCTGTCTACTCGAGTCTGTGGCTGCCTGGCCGCTCTGCCTGGTACTCTCGGCACGGGGCTCCCGGCGGCTCTGCCCTGCTCACCGTCTCAGGGACAACGCCCCGGGGTTTACCAGGGAGGAAGATTCTGGCTTGCAGACAGACACACACACACTTTCACATGTAAAGAAATCTGCCTTCGTTTTTTTCTCTCTGCCAAAGTCTCTTTCATTGTCTTGGGACGTGATCTTATCTGTTCTTTAAACCTCCATGAGGAGGTGGGTGATACCAATCGGTTTCCTCGCGGTGAGCCGACCCGGCGTTCCTGGGATAAGGCCCATTTGGTCACCGCAGGAGTCAGCTTTTCACGCTATGGTCACAATACCCGACAAGAACAACTTAGAGAAGGAAAGGCTCAATATGGCTTGGTTTCAGGGTCTAGTCCATGGCTGGCTCAGGGGTCCAGTCCATGGCTCAGGGGTCCAGTCCACGGCTGGCTCCATGGCAGGAGGACATGGCGGGAGAGCGGCTATGGCAGGCAGAAGCAGGAGGGGTGAGCAGCAGAGAGGCTCGGGCATGGGAGGAGCCTCCAGGGCCTGCCCCCACCAGGCCCCGCAGCCCATTCAGAGCCCTCCAGACCCAACACCCACTGCAATCCCCTCCTCCGAACCTTGTGCCACTGGGGACGGGCTCTCAACCCCCAACCTCGGACAACAATCCAGGTCCAACCCCCAACAGTCTTGCTGACTTTTCTTAAATGGTTGGCGATCGTGCCCGCCCATATTTTATTTAGTGTTCATCCAAATACACGTGTGACACTGGTCTGTAGTGTGAATTTTTCAGTTGTCTTCATCAGGTTGAAGTGTCAGCGCTACACTTGCTATATAATAAAGAAGAGGGCTTTCCTTTTTTAACTCTGGAAAAATTCACAGAGCATTGGAAACATCTGGTCTAGTAAGGTTTCAGAAACACCTGTTGAAACCCTCTCAGTCTGTGCTCTTTTCTGGTTAGTTCCTTAACAAATTTATCTACTTCTTTTAGGGACAGTGATTGATGTAGGTTTTCTTAATCAAATGGGGTCAGTTTTGGCCATCTATTTCCCTAAAAAATCCTCCATTTCTTCTTGTAAGTTGTCCAATGCGTTTGCAGAGGGGTCTTCAGATTGCCTCAATATTTTTAGAACATCTTGTTTCTGTTGTTGTGTTTCCTTTGTTATTTTTTATCTTGCAAACTCATGCTTTTTTTCCTTCTTAATTAAGGAAGCCAGTGGTTCATTTTATTTGTCCATCCTCCCCCAAAATCCAGGCCTTGGATATATTAACTAACTCCACTATTTGCCATTCTCTACCTCTTTAATTTCTGCCTTTGTCTTTAGGATTTTCTTATTATGCTTCTTTATAATTTAGTTTGTTGTTCTTTTTCTAGTATCTAGACCTGCTAATGCTTTTATTTCATTTTTTTTATTTTACAAATGTGCTTAATGCTACTCTTTTTTTCAAAGTAGCAATGGTTTTATTGTCTAATAATGAGCATAGCAGTGATTTTTATTTCTTTTTATATTTTTTCTTATAATTTGAAAATTCCGTAAATTAAAAGATCACGTCCAAGCAGAAATATCCCTAGTAAGCACTACCTCATCGACAGTTGTAAATATTATAGAAGCCATGAAAATGAAAATAGGAAAGAACATTGGGTTCTGACAGCACAGAGTAAGACAGACGGTGCCGGCAGCCGGACAGAGGGATGCGGGCGTGGGCGGGCGTGCAGCTCGCAAGGTGCCAGGTCCCAGCCCTGCTGAAGGTAAGCTCTGCAGGGACAGGGGTGGTGCCCTCATCTTCCTGACAGTCAAGCGCTGCAATGGCCGCCATAACAAGAAAGCTGGAACTCAGTAACGGTAATTTTTCCTACAAAAGCAGAGCATCTGGCACTGAAACCTGGTGACATTTGGGAACACTCCACTGTGTCCTGTAGGGAAAAAAGGTAGAGAGTATGCCCCCCCCTCCCCGCCAGGGAAGGCTCGTCCAGCGAGGGAGGGTCTCACAGCTCGGGGCCCCTCACTGTCTGAGCAGAGCTGCTAGTGCAGCTCGTGCAGGAGACTGGACTGGGCAGCGTGGCCTGAAGCTCTGCCCGCGGTCGCGGTGTGACCGCCCACACGCGTAGCTCTCAGCTCTCTGTCCCCTTCAGTGCATCGCAGACTCACTCCCAGCATTTCAGTTTTCATCGTTGCCCAGAAATTCTACCATCTTAGTTTGTTTCCCTTTCAACCCAAAACGTTCCAATAGCAATGTTTCCCGGCTCCCGCGTGGTCGGGCTTTTGTCTGTCCTCATGAGCGACGTCCAGCTTTACTGTGCTTGATCAGGAAGCACTCTCTGTGACAGTTCTACAGGAGGAAACTCGCGCATGGTCCTCAAACGTACAGTCAGTGTTTGTGAGTGTCTCGTGAGCCTCGTGTGGCTGTGTCCCCGGGGGCCAGGTGTCTAGGGACTGGGCTGCGTGTCTGTGAGTCAGCCCTACTGACCGCTCTCTCCTTACTTTGTATCCATTTCATGTCTTTTACTGAGAATGCTTTAGACAATCCTGTTGAGAAACCAGAACTGCTGTTTCTGTGTGTCCTGGTGCGTTTCCTCAGGTCGTGTGGCGTACGTGTGACTTCCGCCTCAGTGGCGCACAGATCTTCACGAGTGTCACATCTTCACTGTGAACTCCAGCTCTTAGGACTAGAAAGAGCTCCTCTTGGGCCCGGTCAGGATGTGGGGACGGGGCCACCGTCTGGTGTAAGGACCCCACCTCTGCTCTCGCTCTCCATCTGCCTCACGTGATCGTGTCCATTTCTTATTCTTTCGGCTTTTGCCATCTGAAATTTTGTTTTGATTCATTTGTTTTTTCTTTGGTTTTTATTGCAGTAACGCATACATCACAGCCACTTAGCTGCACGGCTGAGTGGTCGTCAAGACGTTCCTGGTGCTGGGCGACCACCCCCACCACTTCCGTCGGCCTCTCCTCTTGTCCTGCACAAACTCTGCACCCACCACACGGTCATGCATTTCCCTCCCCGAGCCACCTCCTCCTCTGCTCCCACGAGTGTGGCAGCTCTGGGTGCCCTGTGTAGGTGGGATGCTACCGTGTTTGGTCTGTGCACCGGCTGCCTCCTTGCCCAGTGTGCTCGGGGTCCGTCTGCTGAGCTCTGCTGCCCAAGTTCCCCTCTTTAACCCTGAGTAACACCGGCGTCACGCGGGATGGAGGCGTAATAGCCGGTGCGGAGGACGCCTGAAGCTCCACGGCAGCCAGCTCAGACGGCCCCAGGACCCAGGTGGACGTTTCTCCAGAGAAGATTCAGAAACGGCCCCCAACCCACCACAGGCAAAGACAGTCACATCGCTAGCCCACGGGGAGGGACAAACCAGCTCCGTGAGCTTCCACCTTGTGCTGGGACGGCTGCTGCCGAGGCAGAAAGACGCCACTGGCTGGGAGTGGAGAATGGGAGCCCTGAGCGCTGTTGGGGTGTGAGGCGGCCACCTGTGGAAGGTGTGGCGGCTCCTCAAACCGTGGACACTGGGGCCCGACGCGTCCAGCAGTTCCACTCCGGACACACTCCCAGGACAAGGACGGGGACGTGGCCCCGATCGTGCAGCTTCTTCACTGTCGCGAGACACGGACGCAGCTCAGGTACCACTGGCCACGTGCCGGCCGCTCCGCCCGGCTCTGGCCTAGTGACCCGCACCTCCTGACTGGCTGCTGTGCACCTGCTCTCTCTGCAGCAGGCCAGCTGTCCTCACGTGTGCTGCGACCCTCGGCCACTGCAGCAGCAGCCACGACGGCCATTTTCCTTGCCCTCCTCTGTCCCCTCTGTGTTGTGGTCCCCCTTTGTCGGGATCGCCTGCACGTCTGCTCGCCCAGCGTGTCCACCTGTGCCGACGCTCTTGGTGGACGCCTCCCCACCACCATCCTGGGGCGGGTGAAGCTCACCCTGCAGCAGGTAGCTCAACAGTGGGTGGTGGCACACAGGGTCCTGTAACGTGACGCTCTGGGGCGCCTGGGGGGACGCCAACAGACGCACTGGTTCCTCCCCGAGTCGGCAAGGGTGCTCTGTTGAGGCCTGGCCTCCTGGAGGTCTTCCTCTTCGGGGTCTGTTTCAGGAGGCCGTCTTGGTACACAGCAGGCCTCTCAGGATGACCACCCGCCCGTGGCCGCAGCGCTCTGAGACCAGGCCTCCAACACCAGCCTGGCCCTGGGACCTGGTGGCCCTTCAGCCCACCGGCAGCAGCGCCGTCCTTGGCTGCGCTCGTGTCTCCTGGCCGCTGACCGTCCCTCTGTCCCCGCGGCCCTCTTCGTTGCCCTCCTGCTTCGCCCGTCTTTGCTGGGCCCCGTGCAGCTGATTCCCTTGGAGGCTGACACGGAGGCGTTTCATTTTGAGACGATCTTACCATTTCCTTTCATGTTTATTTGTTATTTGACTGATTGCTTTCGGGCTTTTCTGATTTCTATTGTAAGGTCTTGGATTTCTGAAGTCGGTTTCCATGCCCCAACGCCGTCTGCACGTCCGTGACCCCTCTGCCTGTGGTGCCCTGGAGCTCGGGCTTTGTGCTCCGGGTGATGGGGACTCTTCTGTCGGGACTCGAGACTCGTGTCCTCAGACTGGCAGTGTCTTGCGTGGACCCTGGGCCCTCGCTGCTGGTTCTGGTGCAGGGTCCTTCCACCTGCCAGGTGGTGCCCCCTCCGCAGCAAGGCCCGCGGCTCCCGTAGTGAGGGCTGCCCTCGCTATGTCCCTACCTTCAGGACCCCGCGTGTCCCACCAGACAGCTCCCGGGGCTCCTGTGACCGTAGGACACGCCTGGTGGGCAGCTCTGGTCTCGAGCTCGCACTTATTCCGACTGTGGTATTGGGCCGGCCTTGTCTCCTCCCAGCTCACTGGTGACGCTGAACCTGTGGTGAGCCCAGTGGGAGGGATGTGGCTGGGGCTGGGGTGTTTTTCTTTCCTGTCTTTCTGTATCATTTTTTGAGGAAATACTGGAAGAAGCAGACCTAGGTCGCTGCCATGGTCCTTAGCTACGCAGAAATCAAATTAAAGGATTTAACAGACGCAATGTACCTCCTTTGCTTGACCTCGTCGGAAAACGTTTTCTCTGGCAATCTTTGGAAGTCGTAGAGAAAACGTGGCGGGCGTTTCCAGTGCACAGATGCCCAGCAAAGCAAAGGGAACCAGGCAGGAGTACAATCCACAGCCGCGAGGCCGGGTCTACTGCAGAGCAGGCAGGTGGGAAGGCCCCGGGACTTTCATGTGTGACGCTCATTCTCAGCTGAGACCCGGGGAGACAAGGCATGCAAATGAGTCCCTGTGTGATGTGACAGTCACATGACAGCGATGTTGTGGTAACTCCCACCCACAGCCAAAGGCAGAGCCAGAGCCGGAGCCTGGAGACCCCCTCACAGGGACAACCTGTGCCTCACAAGGGTACAGAGTTTCTCTGGGTCCTTCCTGCACCTCTGACACACAGAGCGTGAGACAAGCGTGATGAGTCCTGTCCCACCGTCCCGAGCCATGAGGCACTTGGTGGAAGCACACGGATCTTCTGTGAAGAAGGACACCCTCATTGGGTGACAGGGACCTTCACAGCCGGTGGCTGTGCTCCAGGTGAGCTGCAGCTCAGAGCTAACCTGCAGGAAGCAGCACATGGTGAGCCTCGTCCTCAGCTGTCCCAAACAGCATCGCCAGAGCTCAGGGCCCTCAGGACATGTCGGGGTCGGGGCCAAATGGAAATGAACACAGACTATGTGAATCTGAGACACCTCAGTGGGGTCATCACAGACGGCACAGCAGAGAAGAGAAACTAGCTGCCTTGAAGACGTGTCAGTAAACAGTGAAACCTAAAACATCCAGGGTGAAAACACCAGCCACCAGAGTCAGCATGACAATGTCTGCTGTCACTGGAGTCCCAGAAAGATGAGAGGACAGGGCAGAGGAGGCAGGGAGGCCGGCTGAGATTCTGCCCGGCGATGGACGGAATCAAGCTACAGATCCAACACTCAGAACACAAGCAGTGGAGTCTCGAATGCGCACTCTTCCTCCTGTGCAATCCAGACAGACCAGGACTGCAGAGGAACCTCTGCAGGCAGCCAGACAGGAGCGGCACCCAGAGGACCCTTCAGCCGCAGAAGCTGGCGTCTGGCTCTTCACAGAAGTGCTGGCTGGCCAGCCCTGGTCTAAACTCCCTGAGTAGAGGGCAAACTTGTTAGGTGGGTTTTAAAAAAAGCAAGACCTGCCCAGGAGAGTCACCTAAACCCACAGACACAGGCCCAGGATGTCCAGGAGGGAAACACCATGGAAGCACTCAGGGCATGCTCAGGGCAGGCGGTCACAGCGGGCTCCAGGGGAATCACGTCCTGCCCTAGGGCAGCCCGGCCCACGGGCACACACACAGGACCCCACAGAAGGAGAGCGTGGACCAGCCTGCAGGTGTCCTTGGGGCGCTCACCAGTTTCTTTCAGGAATTGATCAAAGAAGCAGAAGACAGACAGAAAGGACCCACCTCCTCGGGAGCCGTGTCCAGGCTCTGGCCCTCTGCAGCGTCCAGGGCAGGTGTGCAAATATTTTTAATTGAATGAAAATGAAAGCACAACCTGTCAAAAATTGTGGGACACAAAGCCACCTCGGAGGGAAGGTCATGGCGTGAGGTGTTCGTGCTATGGTGAGTTTAGAGTCAGTCGTGACCTCAAAGGGAACTGGGAACGCAAGCTCAAGACACTGGAAAACAGACAAGAGTGTAAACGGTCAAAAGAGAGCTGACAGAGAGGAGGAGCAGGCACGGCGGTCGGCCCGGAGCTCCACTGCCCCGCGTCTCTTCCATGCGTGATGGGAAAGACCGACACTCGGGACAGGAGGAGGAGAGCCCAGCAGCAGACGGGCACAGCCCTCAGGCTGGAGAAGCGGACTCTCCCAGCGCCTGCCCTCGGCACCCTGCAGAGCCGGCCTGCCTAGCCTGGTGCAGCTGCTGTGCTCTTTTTGGGTGTACAGGGCATGGAGGGTATTTTGACACATCACACATACGTGAAGTATGACTTCCCGTTCTCGTGGTTGACATGGCGAGGAGTTTCACGGGTCGTGTATTCATATATGAACCAGGAAGGTGATGTCTGATCCATTCCACTTTCCCATTCCTATCCCCCTCCCTCCCTTCCTTCCCTTTGTCTAACCCAATGAACTTCTATCCTTCCCCCTTATTGCATGTTAGCATCCACATATCAGAGAGAATATTCAGCCTTTGGGTTTTGGGGATTGACTTACTTCACTTAGCATGATAGTCTCCAGTTCCATCCATTTACCAGCAATCATTCTTCTTTATTGCTGAGTAATATTCCATTGTGTATATATACCACAGTTTATCTATTCATTTGTTGAAGGGCACCTAGGTTGGTTCCATAGTCTAGCCATTGTGAATTGAGCTGCTACAAACACTGAAGAGGCTACATCACTGTAGTATGCTGATTTTAAGTCCTTTGGGTATAGACCAAGGAGTGGGATAGCTGGGTCTAATGGTGGTTGCATTCCAAGTTTTCTGAGGAATCTCCATACTGCTTTCCAGAGTGGTTGCACCAATTTGCAGTCCCACTGGCCATGTATGAGTGTGTCTTTCTCCCCACAGCCTCACCAATGTGCATTCTTTCTTGTATTCTTGATAATTGCCATTCTCACTGAAATGAGATAGCATCTCAGTGTAGTTTTAATTTGCATTTCTCTAATTGCTAGAGATGTTGAAGATTTTTTCATATATTTGTTGACTGATCACATTACTTTGTGAAGTGCCTGTTCAGATCCTTTGCCCATTTATTGATTGGGTTGGGGGTTTTTTGTTTTGTTTTGTTTTTTGGTTTTTTTGTTTGTTTGTTTGTTTTGGTGTTAAGTTTTTTGCGTTCTTATGCATCCTGGAGATTCATGCTCTATCTGAGGTGCATGGCTAAAGATCTTCCCCCATCCTGCAGGCTCTCTCTTCACATTCTTGATTGTTTCCTTTTGCTGTGAGGAAGCTTTTTAGTTTGATACCATCCCATTTATTGGTTATTGATTTTACCTCTTGTACTTTAGAAGTCTTGGTGAGGAATTCAGGTCCCAAGCCAACATGATAGAGAGTTGGTCCTACTTTTTCTGCTGGTAGGCACAGGGTATCAGGTCTAATGCTTAGGTCCTTGATCCACTTTGAGTTTTGTGCAGAGTGAGAGATGGAGGTTAAATTTCATTTTTCTACATATAGATTTCCAGTTTCCCCAGCACTCTTTGTTGAGGAGCCTATTTTTATTCCCACGCATGTTTTTGGTGCCTTTGTCTAGTTTGAGGTACCTGTTTATGTGGGTTTGTCTCTGTGTCCTTTACTCTGTTCCACTGGTCTTCATGTCTGTTTTGGTGCCAGTACCATGCCATTGGTGTTGCCGTGTCTCTGTAGTAGTTTCAGGTCTGGCGTCCTGGTGCCTCCTGCGTCACTCTTCTCACTAAGGACTGCTCCCTAGTCCTAACCGGGTGTTTCTGCTGCTGGCCAGAGTCCAGGCAGCTGCCGGCGTACTTGTGGTGATGGAGTTCTGGAGCCAAGTCCCTGGGCATCGCCACTACCTTCTAATAGAGCCAGCCCTCTGTACCCAGGTGGCTCCTATAGAGGATTCAACCAACCCCAGATTGAAAATATTCCAAAAAGAAATTGCTTCTGTAATGAACATAGACTTCTCTTTTCATGATTCCATAAACAATAGACTGTACCAACCATTTCCATAGCACACACGCCACACCTGTGTGACGTGTCCTCGAGAGATGACTTGAAGGAAGGACAGAAAGACCTGCTTTGCTGAGGACACACGGGGTCCTGTGTCCCCTGGGGCGCCTCCACTCAGCCTGTGAGCAGGCACCCTCCTGCACGAGGAGCAGCGGGGAGGCCCGCGTTTCCCTGGGGGCCACAGCATGGGCAGCCCCCACCCCGGTGTGGCAGGCGCCGGAAGGAAGCGCAGAGCTTTCCCAAGCCAGGCGTCCAGCGTCCCCTCCGACCCCTACTAACACCGCTCCTTTAATTTTTGGCGCTGAGCTAAATTAGGAGTTGCCTTACCTATTGCTTTTTCTAAAACATAAAAGGAGTGACTCAGGTTGTGGGAGGCAGAGAGAGGAAGGTAGGTGGTCACCGCCGGAGGGGCCAGAGTGAGGCGCTGGTCAGCACGGCTCTGCCGCTCCAGCCCTCGCGGGGAGGAGGGCTTCGACTGGCCCCGAGCTTTCCTTTGATTTAAAGCACAACGCCTCAAACACAATGCTGACGGCTGCAGATCGGCCCTGTGGGCATCTCTTTCTTTTCCTTGTGGACTGTCTAGCCCCTGGGCTCTGGCCTTTGGTCATTCCAGATGCTGTGCAAACCCAGTGAAGGCCTCAGGGCAAGTGGGGAGGGAGGCCGTGCTGCTCAGGAGTGGAACTTACTGCAGCGAGAAGTAGGCCAGCGACGCCCTTGCGGCCGCGGAGGACCAGCCTTAGCACCCTGCCGCCGTGGAAGCCAGGGTGCTCCAGCTGCCCTGGGCTCCCCCTCGATGGGCAGCTCGTCAGGAACGGCCAGGACCAAGTGTTGTGGGAAGCCCCGGGCGATCGGAGGCCTAAACTGTCCCCGTGGCCTTAGGGCAGATGGCCAAGGTGAACTGACCCCACAGAGCTCCAGGAGCCCACAGGCTAGCCGGAAGCTGGCCTTCGCCTTGGGAGCCGGGGCCAGGGCCCTCCTGGGCCTCCCTGGCCCACAGTCATCCACGGGAGGGTGCTGGTCCACGCCAGGGCTCAAGCCGTGTCCCCCAGCAGCAGACACGAAGCCCACTTAGAGATCGGTTCCAACATTCGAAACGGGAACAGAGCGAAGGCAAAGCCGGCGCACGGAGGCCTTCGTGGCAGGGAGGGACCTCGACTCAGCGGAGCACACGCGAACTGCTCCCCTGCTGAGGCCCAGGAGCAGGAGGCCACCCCAAACTCTCCTTCACTCTCACTTCCGGGAGATCTCTGGTGCTCATCCAGCAGAGCCACCTGCATGCTGTGACAGCTGCCCTCACGGCCCCGAGTCGGAGACAGCACAACTCCCGAGCTCCATGCAGGAGGGACACCATGGGCTCCCCGGGAAGGCGTTGCCCATCGGTGCCCGTCCCCCGAGGTTGCCGTGAAGAAGGCCGTGACCGGGTGGCTGGAACAGCAGAAAGGATACCCTCGCCGTTCTGCAGCTGAGTCTGAGACTTAGGCAGCCAGGAGGAGGTGACCTGAGAGGGCAGCGGGTCCCGGGTCTGCTGCCCTGGGAGGACCCAGCAGCAGCGGCTGCTCTGGCTCAACACGCAGGGGACACCCTGGGAGAGCCGCCCTCCCCGGGAGCTGACGCCACCGGCAGGTCCCAGAGAGCTTGACTGCACAGGGCACGTGCCGCCCCAGGGAGCCGCGGCCTGGCAGGTGGACAGGGTGACGCGAAGCCAGCAGTAGCCGGGACCCCTGCCCCTCAGAGAGCACACTCATGAACGACGCCTGAGAGGACAGGCAGCAGCGACCTCGGCAGACCTGACGAGACCTGCAGCCGCCCTCTGCAGCTCGCCGCGGGTGCCCAGCCTGTGGCCCGGGCACTTGGTCCCCCTGCTGGACCTCAAGCAACCCTACCATCGCGTCATTCTTATCCCCATTTTACAGATGGGCCTCTGGGGCCCAGGAAGGATGGGTGGCTTGCCCTGGTGGCAGCTGGCAGGCGACAGAGCTGGCCAGAGCCCGGGGACTGGACGGCCCCGGTGTGTGCCAGCGGTCCCGCTCCTGCCTGGGACAGGCGAGGCAGAAGCCCTTTCCCGGGGTGCTGCCGACCCGTGTGGCCCATTCTCAGCTCTCCCGCTGTGCCAGCCACCAGCTGCCTCAGTGTGGGCAGCCCCTGCCCACCTCTGTCCTGAGGTCAGTGGGTCCCCGTGCTGCCAACGCCTCACAACTGCCCCAGAGAACAGGAGCTTCACTGCACCAGATAACTCGCCTCGAGCGGGCAGGGCACTGCTGCCCGGTGACGCGCACCTGCGGCTCCACTCAGCTATGCGCCAGGCCCCTGCGCCCCACGCCCCCTGAGGCTCACCGCGCTCCCCCTCCACAGGGTCCGCTCGGTGTCCAGTCGTCAAGGACAGAAGGTGCTCCCTGACCCCGCCTTGCAGGGAGAGGGCCAAGCCAGGCTGAGCCAAGCCCACAGGCTCTAGGAACAAACTGGGGCCTCTGAAGCAGTCACAGGTCCGTCTCGGGTCGTCATCTGCCCTCTGGATGCTGAGTGTCCCCACAGGCAGCTGCATGGAAGGCCGGGTCCCAGGGTGGTGCTCTGGGGGAGAGGAGCCTTTGGAAGGCAGGCCTGGTGGGAGGAAGTAGGTCAGAGGGCGTGGTCTCAAGGGGACCGAGGGACCCTGGCCTCTCCCCCCTTCTCTCTGTCACATGCTCCCTGCCATCGTGGCCCTGCACCCCCAGAGACCCACTGCCAGGGCACCACGTGCCCTCGGCCTGGAACCTCCAGAACCAGGAGCTAAGCCAACCTTCCGTCTTTGTAAGATAAGTGCCTCAGGCATTTCATCGTAGAATGAGAAACTGGCCAGCACCCACCAGGGTGCGGGGCCCTCCCGAGCGGAAGGAGCGAGAGGAGCACAGTCCGCACCTCCTGTGAGGCCCGCAGCAGTTCAGCCCGCGGGGAGCTACTGTTTGCTGCGGTGGGAGTGACTCAGGCCCCAAACCCTTGGGAGCCTTCTGGGAGCCGGCCTAGGGCAGTCACCACCCACCCGAGGAGTGGGCCCTGCAGGAAGCATCCGTGTCTCCACTTCCTGTCTGCAGGGCTCCAGGAAGGGCCAGAGCAGATGCTCACAGCCAGAGCCTTCGTGCTGGACTGCCCCTCAGAGTCCCCCTCCCCTCCTTCCCGGGGACACTCGGATGCCCACACGGAGCCCGGCTTCCTGCTGTCGGCTCTGTGTCACCTACTCCACGAGCAGAGCAGCCCCAAGAGTCTCGGTCCTCACTGTTGAGGACTAGCTGAGCCTCACCACTGACTTCCCCAGGCACATGAGTGTGGACTCCACAGCAGGGTCCTCAGCAGCCAGGCCTGGGAGTTAGGAGGCTAAGAAGCACCGACGTGGGTCCCGAGGTGTGACTAGAGCTTGACTGCCAAGGGCGGGTGCCGTCAGGTTCCTGTCACCCCACTGCAGGGCCTGCAGTGAACACGCCCTCCTGGCCGTCCTCTGCAGGCTGGACGACACCTAGCGCTACCTCAGCGTCACCCCAGCAGGTGCAGGTGCAGCGTCCAGCGGCTCCTCGTGGCCTTCTGTCCTCCTGCCCTGACCCCTGCACAAAGACTCGTCTGTGTCCTGCGCCTATCGCCTTGCTCTTCCAGAATGCCAGCATGGCACACTGTCCCTGTGGACGTCGCCTGGCCCTTCAGTTCTCCTGGTGCGCTGGGCCCGGGAGCCACCGCACACACCAGCCCCGACTTCCTCACGGCCGGCGCGGCTCCAGGGTTTGCTCCTTCATTCCCAGCTGAGCGACACTGGACTTCTTTCCAGGCTGGAGGTGACAGATAGAGGTACTCCAAACACTCACACGCGTGCTCTGGGTGGAGGTAAACTTTCCGTTCATCTGGGCGCCACCTGGGGTGGTCACGCCGTCTCTCACCAGTCAGGGGACTGTGTTCCCATCCGAGATTCCGACTGCCCCGGCCCTGTCCACCCAGCTAGCTTCCTGCACGTCCTCAGCCATCCTCAGAGAGAGGCAGAAGCCCCTCACTGTGAATCCGAATGTCCCTGGTCACCGCTGAGGTTGCACATCCTTTCCTTCGCTGGTTTGCCGACCGGGTACCCCCTTTCCTCAGCATCTGTTCCAATGTCCCGGTCATTGTCCATGAGTGTGTGTTTTTATTGAGTTTTGAGCGTCTCCGTCTATTCTGTACACAAATCATGACCAGATAATGTGATTGAAACTATCTTCTGCCAGCCTGCGGGTCGCTTTTCACTTGCCTGACGGTGTCCTTCAAAGACAAGAAGTTCCTGAATTTGACCAAGTCTAATTTAACCTTTTGATTTTATGAACAGTGCCTTGGTGGTCATAGAGATGAAAACTGCCTAATTCAAAGTCACCAATATTCTCTGTTCTTTTCTAGAAGTTTTAAGGTCACACCCCTCGTCTGGGACTAGGCTCCCTTTGGAGCTCACCTGCGGGAATGCTGTGAGGTGTTGGCTTTGGTCTGGTTTTTGTGTATCAACGTCAATTGTTCCAACACTCTTTTAGAAGACAACTCGACTTTCTCTCTTGAACTGCGGTCAACATCTGTCCAAGGTTGGCCGGGGAGGGTGTGTGTCGGCTTCTGGGCTCGTCATTTGGTTGATTTCAGACCTACTCGTCCCCGGATGCCAGTGTCCCTGTCTTGTGACTGCATTGATAACAAGGTTTAAATTCTCCAAATTCGTTCCTGACTTTCCAAAGTGAATAGGCTATCCCCATTCTTTTGTCTTTGCATATAAATTGAAGAACTATGAATTTTTACCAAAAAAAATCTGAGATTTTGGTTCATATTGCTATGAGTCTACGGGTAAATCTGGCAAAACTGACACTCCACGATATGCACTCTTCCGATCTACGGACATGCCGTTGCTTAGATCTCCTTTGACTCTTTTTTTTAGGGGTGGTGGGTACCAGGATTGAACTCAGGGGCACTCGACCACTGAGCCACATCCCAGCCCTATTTTGTGTTTTATGTAGAGACAGGGTCTCACTGAGTTGCTTAGTGCCTCTCCGTTGCTGAGGCTGGCTTTGAACTTGCAATTCTCCTGCCTCAGCCTCTTGAGCTGCTGGGATCACAGGTGTGGCCACGGTGCCCATCTTAGATGTCCTTGGACTTCTTTCATTTTAGTTTCTGTATAAAAACCTTGCGTGTATTTCACATAATCATACAGAAGTATCTTATACTTACTGTATCATGATGAATGTTTTAAATTCGACCTCTAACTCTTCTGTCGTCTACAGGAGTCAGCTGATGCTGACGTTGGCGGCGTGTGGTACGAGCTTGCTAGACTCACTTTTAGCGACGGCAGCTCTTTTGCGTGTCCTTGGGGCTTTTCGGCACAGACAACCTTGTCCTCCAGGAACGCCGCCGCTCGCACCTTCCCACCCACATGGCTTCACTCACTGTTCTTGTGTCTTCCCACCGACCAGGACCCGGCACCGTGGTGGTGGTGAGCAGGATGGCACTGGCGTCACTCACAGCTCGGGGTGCAGGTGTCCGAGTGTCCCTGTGGGAGGCGCTGGCTTGGAGGCTTCCTCTTATGGGTCGAGAAGTCGCCTCTGTTCCCACTTTGCTGGGTTCTGTCCATAGTGATGAGAAGGTGGCGAAGGCTGTCTCGGGATCTGCTGTGGCATAGCGGGCCTTTTAGTAAAGGCAGCTAGGCAACTGTTGGCCTCCGAGGGCAGATGCCCCTGCTGCCCCCTCTGGGGTAGCTCCACAGCCTCACAGACAGGATGGAAGCCCAGGGGTAGCCGTGTGCCCATGGCATTCAGTTGCTAAAATAGGTGCCACATCCACCTGTGGATCCATAGCAGCACCATTCAAATCCCAGCGGAATTTTGTAGAAGTTAATATCTCTTAATTCTGTACATAAAGATGAAAGCACCAGAATGGCCGATAACCTCCAAGCCGTAGATGGCCAGCCCCACCCACTGGGATGACCGCCAGGTCGTCTCTGTTGTGCTGCTGGAGGGAGCCACATGTGGCTGGTTTCTGTGTGTGGGGCCAACGCTGTGTAACCCAGTGGCTGTGGCGTCCTGTTCTTGTGCATGTCCTGGACTCAGTTTGCTAAAACTTAGTCAAGCGTTTTTGCACCCGTGTTCCTGAGGGATGCTGGTCTGTGGCTTCTGTCTGGTTTGAGCTTCACACGAACGATGTCCTCATAGAATGTCTGCAGAAGCACCCTCTTCTCCAGTTTTCTGGATATGCTTGTACGAGTTAGATATTATTTCTACCTAAAAGGTTTGATAGAATTTGCCAGTGAAGACATCTGGGCCTATGTTTCCTATTTGGAAAGGTTTTAATTACCTTAAAACTAGCATGATTTCTTTAGTAGCTACAGAGCTATTCAGTGCGCCCATTTTGTGTTTAGTAAGCTTTGATCGTTTGTGTCTGGCATGGTTTGCATGTGAAGTGTCCCCCTAAAGCTCATGTGTGAGTAGATTAATCCACTGATATGGATTAACTGGGTGGTACCTATGGGTAGGCAGGTAGGCCATGGCTGGAGGAAGTAGGTCACGGGGGGCATGTGTTTGGGGTTTGTATTTTGTCCTTGGTAAGGGGAGTGCTCTCTCTCTCTTTCTCTCCTTCCTGGTGCCCTGTCCTGAGCAGATTTCCCCCACCACACCCTTCCGCCATGATGTCATACTCACCTCAGGCCCACAGCTGTGGCCGACCAGACGAAAACCCTGAAACTGTGAGCCCAAACAGACTTGCTGCTCTTGTCGGGAATTTCGGTCACAGTGACAAAGACTAAAACTGTGTCTTTAGAGGAACTTAGTTATTTCATCTAAGTTGGCAAAATTATTGCAAAAAAATGTTCATACCAGTCTCTTATTACCCATTTCAATTTCTAACTATTAAGTCAATTCTCTCATTTTTTTATTTTGGTATTTGTGTCTTTTTTAAAAAAATCCTAATCAGTCTGATTAGAAATTTATCAATGTTATTGATCTTCTCAGAGAACCAGGTTTTGGTTTTCTTCTCTGTTGCTTTTCTGGTTTCCATCCTAGTGACTCCTGCTCTTTACCTGGTCATTCTCTTTTCCATGACCCTTATGAGTTTCCTCCCCCCTTTTTTGTAATTTCCTAATGTGAACACTGAGGTCATGGTCCTGGGATTTCATCTTTTCTAACATAAATGTTCAGTGCTAAAATTTTCCTTAAGTACCACTTTAATCACATCCCAGGAATCTCAGCATGTCATACTTTTATTTCATTCAGCTCAAGATACTTTGCAATTCACTTTTAAATTTTTCCCTTGACCTAAGTATTGTTCAGAAGTGTGCTGTTTAATTTTCAAATATTTGGAGGTTTTCCAGATGCCATTATTTTATTGATTTATAATTTACTTCCACTTTAGTCAGAGAATGTTATATGACTTGAATCTTCTTAAATGCGTTCTAACTTAAACACGGCCCAGAACAGAGTCCACTTGAGCAACATTCCACGTGCACTTGAAAAGCCAGCACATCATACCGCTATATGATGTGAGAGTGCTGTGAGAGTCCTCCAGGTCCAGTGGCCGACTGCCCTGCTGCTCCCACGTCCTGAGTGCACCACTGACTCCTGGCCCTTCAAGCCACAGCACTGGACTAGCCACCACAGTAGTTCTGCCAGTGCTTGGAAGCTCCCTTGCAGATGCCTGAACGTGTAGGGTTGCTGTGCTACCATGATGAATTCCCATCTTAACGTTAGGAACTGGCTTTGTATCCTTACTGATACTCTTTGCTCTCAACATGTTTTGTTTGCAGTTTAAATCGCCACTTCACTTTCTGTTGATCAGGGTCAGCATGGCTTATCTTTCCCCATCATTTCACTTTCAACGATTTTTGTCTTCACATCTCAAGTGAGTTTCTTGCAGGCAGCATGCAGTTGGGTCTTGCTTTTTTTTTTTTTTTATGTCTTCTGAACATAGGGCCTATCGTTTTTTTTTTTTTTTTTTTTTTTTGAAATAACTTTGCTTTTATTTCCAAAATTCAAAAGTTTACTTCAATTTGCAACTGTATATAATACATATTCTTTACACCTCAGGGGTTGAAGTTTTCATTTTCTTTATTGCTAAAATTACATGAACTTAACATGTACCTTGCATATATTAGCATTTAATAAATGTCTTAACTGAATGAATTAATGAGTACATATTT
>CM053404.1:141795240-141807025 GCA_028644305.1 Xerus rutilus
ATCTGATGTGCTTGTGGCAAAAATTTGCTCCCATAGTGTAGGTTCTCTGTTCACCTCACTGATAATTTCTTTTGCTGAGAAGAAGCTTTTTAGTTTAAGTCCGTCCCATTTATTGATTCTTGCTTTTATTTGTTGTGCTATAGGGCCTATCGTTTTATAAAAATTTCTAATATGTTTGTTTGCCTTATGATTCTACCATCTGTGCCATTTCCGAGTCAATTTCAATGGATTTTTTCCTTCTCGTTATAGATGCCGTTTTATTGATTGTTTACGGGTTGGTAATTTTTCTTTAAATGCCAGACATTGTGAACTGTATTTCATTGTGTGTTGAATATTATACATTTTAAAATATTGAACTCTGTTCTTTGTTTTTCCCAGTTTAGTTACTTTGAAACAGCTTGATCCTCCAAGGCTTGCTTTTAAGCTTGTTTTCTGGGACCAAGAACACTTACTCTACTATTCCCACTACCAAGGCCATGATTCTGCTCGTGCTATGTGTTAGGGCTTCCCCGTGTTTCCTGGCAGGAGCACTTGTTTCTGGTGTGAGCTTGGGCACTCATCTGCTGTCTTTGAGGTGGTCCTTCTGATCCTTGGGTGGTTTCCTCCGAGCCACACACTGACAGGTAGGCGGTGGTGGCCCTCTCTCCCTCCCTGTCCCCCTGATGAGAGCACGCTGGCCTGCAGACTCTCCAGGCGGTCTCTGAAGCAATTCTGGGCTCCACTCTGCTCTTGTCCTCCTCTCAGGGGCCACCAGCATTTACTGCCCGATGTCCGATGTGTGGAAAGCACGGTTTCACATGGTTTTCCTTGTGCTTTAGTTAAGCTGAGAGGATAAGTCTGATTCCCGTTATTCTACCTTGTTTGGACATTAAAGTCTAAATGCTAAACTGCTCATGTGGTTCCTTTGAGAATCCCCTTGCCAGGGAAAGCCCTGCATCTCAACTGGGAGAAGCTTCAGGGCCAGAGACAGTGGCTCAGACATGCTGCCTCGGTGACCTGGGGCGGTCAATTTGGCTCACAGGCCTCATCACTGACAGTAGCATAAAGCTGCACACACAGGGTCATGTAAATGCCACTATGAATGTGCTTTGTCTGGACTCTCAAAGCCTTGAGACTGTACTCTTCAAACAAGCACACTTAGGGCAAAGACTTTTTATGGTAATTGATGAATTACATGTGTTTCCGCAAATCAGTTTACCTAAATTATCTACCCAAATTTTCTAAGTAACTTCCTCTAAATAATGTGGAGCATGGCTTTTTAAATACTCAGAGTATGGAATCGGCAACAACCTGTGTGGTGTGGGAAGATCCATGAGAAATGCCTGGTGACTGTGGGCTCCGGGAGAAGCCAGCAGTGAGGTTCAGCCACAGCCTCATTCTAAAATTTGAAAAATGTGCCAGGGGTCTGCAATGCTTATTCCAAATATAAACTGAGTATCTACACAATAATTTAGATCAACATCTGCCCTCCCTTGTTCCACACGGCCAGCTCCCCTGTGCGATCGTGACTTCGGGTGTTTGCCAAGTCCCACGGCCCATAACGTTGTTCCTGACGTAGCACCAGCACCTGAGTTTGTTTAAGACCCTGGCTCTGTTTAAGTCAAAGTGCCCATAGGACAATTATAGATTTATGCCATAGTCATTAACTTCCTGTTGACATTAATGTCAACAGAAGGTTCACTCACTCAATAACATTGGCCAGGTGCTGGACAGGTGAACGAGAGGTTCTTGTTTCCCAAGAGACTGGAGGCCAGGGGAGCTGGACCAGTCAATAGATATTATCATTCAATTGTCCAAGAAAGATAAATGTCCTCACCTGAGCATATTTAAGTGATCCAAGTTGTCCTTGTATGGCGTTTGGGGACAGTTAAAGAGAGGTGGGCCCTCCTGGCGTGCTTTGACAGTAGGAAGAGTGCAGGAAGGATAGGGACGTGGGTCCTGCGGGTGCAGTGACCTGACCTTGGGGGAAGCGGGTCCCCAGGCTGGGGAGGCTGCTGCTGCATACAGTAGGCACATGGTCCTCGAGAGAAAGCAGGAGTCACTGGACTCCTCAGGACACTGAGCACAGGGCCAAGGCTGCTGATTCTGGGCTGCTTCGTGATGTCGCCTGAGGGATGCTGGGGGATGCGGGGCTGGGCTCACTTCTCGTCTTCCCCTGGGTAACAGTTTCCTGAAGTTCAAGGAAATGAGTCACACCTTGGTGATCTCTCCAAGCTTGAAGGTTGCTTGATTTTCCCCACAGAAAAGAAGCACTCAGCCAGTGATCAATACGACAAGCTGTCAGTTCTGGACAGAATCCTTCAGAATATCGGAAAATCTTCAGGTAATCGGGACTGGTGGACGAGAGGCCCTGAGCCCGCGGGAGGGACGGTGCCGAGTCTCTTCTGAGGCTGGCTGCGCCCTTCCTGGGGTTGGGTCTGCATCTGCCAATCTGTAATGAACAGCTGGGCCACGAGAGGCTCAGAGCTTCGGGGTGACCAGCGAGGGGCTCCAGGGGGGCTCCTCCCTCAGGCCCTTCCTCCGCCCTGCAGCCACTCCAGCAGCTCTGTAAGGATCAGAGCGCGGAGAGAGGGTGCCCAGCACCCTGAATCCACAGCAGCGGCTTGCGTCCAGGTCAGGACCTTCTTCCACTGCAGGGGCCAACAGCACAGAGCGACTGCCCAGGGGGAGGAGCAGTGGGGGGGTGCCACCTGGTCGCTGGGCATCCCGGGCACCCACGGTGACCCCATGAGAGGTGAAAGCGGGGCAGCGCAAGGTGGTTCCTGGCGTCATCTTGGCCAGGACCGCGCGGCTGGCCCAGGCTTCTCCGCGAGTGCCGGGACTGGGCTGCAAGCCCGTGCCAACGGCCGGCAGGACGCCCGGAGCTGATCAGGGAATCTCCTCTCTCCAGCAGACATCAGCTTCCAGTAGCGAGAAGAGGACGGTGCTCGGAAGCCACGAGGCGCACAGGCCGGGCCGGCACCCCGCGAGGCCCGCGTGTTCCTGCTGCCCCACTCCATAAAGCTAGTTGTTGTGTCCTGAGGCCACGTCCGTCGCTGTTTGTGGGGGGAGGCATGCAGCTTCCCGGGTTCCCTCCTTGGGTCTCTAGAAACCTCACCATGACCTGACCACACCTGTCCCTCACCCCAAGGGCACAGGAGCGCTGATGACCGCAATCAGGAGCTGCAAGCCAGGATTCGCTAGTCAGACTGCCTCAGCATCTTCTCCGCGGCGTCTGAGAGCCAGCTGTGTGCAGGGGACAGGCGGCTCTGCTCCCAGGGCCTGAAGCATCAGCATCAGCTACCACAGGTGGCCCAGTGTGGCTGCCCCACAGGAAGCCCGAGCCTCAGGGCGGAGGTGGTGGTGCTGCCAGGAGGGGAGAAAGTGCTGGGGGCGTGCGGCAGGGCGGGTCCCCAGCCAGCTGCTCCTGCCACACGTCATGGGGTGGGGAAATGGGAGATGCACCGATCGCTCTGCATGACTTCAGCTTTTTGAAGTTTTTTAAGACTTGCTGAATGGCCTGGCATACGGCCAGGTTTGGCCCAGGATCCATGTGGAACTTGGGAGGAAGGCTATTCCGCAGCGCCGGGTGAAGGGTGCTAAGCCCGGGGCCTAGTCAGCTCCTTACACCCTCAGTCCCCACGAGGGTGTGCTCACAGCCCACAGTGACATCGCTGGGGACTCACTTCGGAGCTCTATTGGTTCTGCTCTGTATTTCTGGAGCGGTGTTACCAGGTCCATGAGGACCACTGTGCACCTCCCCGGTGGATCTGAGCTCTCTCTGAGGCAAAACATGCCTCCCTTCCCAGGCGCGCCTCCTTGCCCTGGGTCCACCTTCCCTTCCCTTTGGCTGATGTCTGCATATCGCGCTTCATCCTAATACTTTACTGTGACGTCACACGTAACGTGTATCCTTTCAGGCAATCACTTTCTGAATCATGCAAGGACAGGAAAACACTTAAATCCATTTAAAATCATTCTTTGCATTATTTTGGTCACAATTTTTAATTCGATGTACATTTTAAGGGCCGCAAAATATCATAACCAGCCTGTGTGGTTACCATCCCTTCAGACTCACTCCCTGTCTACGCTCCAGTCTTCGCGGCCTGGTGCCCTTCGAGTGCTCCGGCCTGCCTGCTCTGGCCAGCTGAGGCGCTCCTTTCAGTCCTTTTGCATGATTTCACTGGGAAAATTCTCTGGTTTTTATTTGTAAGATAAAATGTCTGCTCTTGATTCATTTTTGTTATTTCTTTTATGTGGTGCTGAGGGTCGAACCCAGGGCCTCACGCATGCCAGGCAAGCGCTGTACCACTGAGCCGCCGCCCCAGCCCCTTGCTTCATCTCTTGAGGCTTTCACGGGAGCTGCCTTCTGACCTGCTTCAAAGGCAGCCTCCATTGTCGCTGAATCCCATCATCTTTTGTGAGAAGTTGGCCGTCACTTCAGAGTTCCAGGCGGTCCCCCCTTGAACGTCTGTGGTGTTAGTTTGTTTGTTCGTTGTCTCTGGCAATGAAAGGAATTCCCCTTGCCTTTCCATTTCATCCATCACATGCCCACGTGTCTCCACTGTCCACATCCTGCCCAGGGCACATGGTGATACTTGAACCCATGGCTTGATTTCTTTTGCAAGCTTGGAAGAATTCTAGGCTGTGGGTTCAAAGGCTGAGTGTGCCCCTCCTGCCTCCTCCTCTCTTCCCCAGTTACACACATTGAGTGTTTCTACTTTGTCCCATATTTTTCTTCTCTTTATTTTCCATTCTTGGTTCTCTTTGGCTTTAGCTTGGATATTTCTGACTGGTCCACATCCAGGTCACCAATTCTCTCCTCAGCAGTTGTCAATCATCACTTTAGTACTAAATTTCAATATTGTTCTTAATCATAGAATTTCCATTTGATTGCTTTATGAATTCCATTTCTCTGTGAAGCTCACATCTGTTTTACTGAGATACACTGGTCCATTCTTTTTAATCTGCATTCAGTGACTCCAGTATATACGGATTCTGAGAAGTCTGCTACTGTTGCCTGGACCCACCTCCAAAACAGCTTCAATCCTAAAACACAGTTCCAGGGAGGGCTTGGCCATTGCCTGATGGCTTGGTCCCTCTGTGGTGGGCCCCGGCCCAGCACTCCCTGCCAGTGGCACACAGATTCCTCAGGGCCGGCTGCAGTCTGTGCCCCCCTCCCGCCCACCCAGTACCAAATGCAGAGAGTCTGCTCCTGCCTGTTTGTGTTGCGACTCTGCCTGCTGTGCAGACATCAGGCTGTAGCTGCTGGCTGTCCCTCAGACTGCCAACCCTCCAAAGAAGACTGCAGGAGCAGATCCTCATGCCCACAGGAAGTGCCACCTTGGGCCCCTGCAGCAGGCCATCCCTCGCAGTCCTCTGGGCGGTCCTGGTGCCTGCGCAATGTCGAGGGCCCTGGCCTCAGACTGTCCCATTTCTAAAGCATAAGGCCAAGATTAAAGCCTGAAAAGGTGTGTCACTGAGAGCACCTGAACAGCTTGCTTGAGACGGACGCCTGCAGACACGTCTCTGCTGGCTTCTCGTGGGGTGGCGGCCGAGTGCCCATCTGTGGCCTGCAGCGTCCTGCACTCTGCAGGTGAACCCCTCCAGGGCGTCACCTCCTTTCTGAGAGGCTACTTCTGTGCAGTGTGCACACAGCCCTTGCAGGCCTCAACTGTCCTTTCTCACCGGCCACTGTCCACTGTGGCTCTCACGTAGGGCAGGATTAGACGCACTGGCTCCCCTCACCTCCCACCGTCTGGCATCTTCACTCACCAGATAGCTGAGCCCCAGCTGCCCAGTGGCCAAAATGAACCCTCCATAGCACATGTGGGCCCCAGCCTGACACCACGGGGCAAGTGTCCACATGACCTTGGCTCCATGACTTCTGCCCCTGATGGGGACGCCCTCCTACTGCTCTGGGTTCTTTAAATTGACACATGATAATGGTGAGTATACACAGGTGCAGTGTGGTCCTCGACACCTGTGCCACCGTGCAAGGAGCGAGTCACCACTTCTGTGTCCTTGAACGGGCTCCTCGCCCTGGTTCTTCACCATCAGCTGCTGCGAACTAGAGGCACAGCAGCCAGGGCACTAGGACACGTTCTCCCGTCTCACCGGACACTGCCGCCCGTTAGCCACCCTCCCGCTCCCCTTCCCAGCCTCTGGGGCCACTGTCCTACTCTCGACATCTACGGAATCAACCACTGCAGCTTCCACGGTGAGCGGAACTTGCAGCATGTGCCTTGGTGCTGGCTCCCTTCACTCGGTCACTGTCCTCCAGTCCCACCCACGCTGCCTCAGATGACGGGCTTTCATTCCTTCCTGTGGCTGAATGGCTGCTGAGTCTGGCTGCCACTCTCTCCTCACCCGTTGTGGGCCGGCTTTCCGTCACTGTAACAAAATACCCAAGACAAGTAACTTCTAAAGAGACTTGTCTTGGCCCAAGTTCCAGCCGTCCCAGGCAGCCCGCTGCCTTTAAGCCCTTGGTAGGTGCCATTTGGCAAGGCAGGAGCCCAGGGCAGAGCCAACTGCTCCACTTGCAGCCAGGATGCAAGAGAGGAAGAGGAAGGGGCTGGGCCTGCCTCCCCTTTGAGGGCACACTCCAGTGACCGAGGGACGGCCCCTGTGTCTGAACGGTGCCCCACCCTCCTGTGCACCCTGGGGGCCCAGCCTTCAGCACGAGAGTCTCGGGGGACACTGAAGGTCCACACTGTCGCTCGCTCTGCACGTGGAAGGACAGAGGCTTCCACAGTTCCCACCTTGACCACCATGAACAGCACTGCCATGGACAGGCAGGAACCTGGTCCCGCTTCCCTCCTCGGCTTGCAGGTGCCACGTGGCTGCGCCCGGCTCCTAAGGAGCCTCCACCCCGCTGGCAACATGCACACCCCCTCCGCCGAGGTCCCCTCTCTGGGCCCCTTGCACACCCCCTCCGCCGAGGTCCCCTCTCTGGGCCCCTTGCACACCCCTCCGCCGAGGTCCCCTCTCTGGGCCCCTTGCACACCCCCTCCGCCGAGGTCCCCTCTCTGGGCCCCTTGCACACTCCCTGAGGTCCCTTCTCTGGGCCCCTTGCACACCCCCTCTGCCGAGGTCCCCTCTCTGGGCCCCTCACTAGTGCTTTCCTCTCAGCCGCGCCATCGGGGATGAGGAGGTGACACTGTGGCTGGGACTGGCTTTCTTGGTGACTGGGGATGCTGGGCCTTTCCCACGTCCTTTGGCCCTTTGCCTGGTTTGAGGAACGTCCACTCATCAGCCGCCCATCTTCTAACTGGATCGCCTGGGTGTGGCTTGGGCGTCTGTCCTGCTGCTGCTGACCCTGAGTCCCTGGAGCGCCCTGGAGCTGGTCCCGGGGGGGGCAGGCTGCTGCCCTCCCTCCCGCACCATGGCTCTGCGCTCCTGCTGGTTCCCTTCTCTGGGCACGAGCTCCTTGGCCTGAGACAATCCCATCTCTGTTTCTGCTCCTCTGCCTGTGCTGCTGGGGTCTTGTCCAGAAGACCAGCAGCCTGTGCTGTGCTTCCCTTCACCTCACCCAGTGCCCCAAGGGCTTCCCAGCTCACCCGGGTCTCTGACCCCCGGTCCACTTTCAGACGCCGTGGGTGACGGCCGGGCCCCTGTTCCTGCACGCGGACGCCAGCGCCTTTTATGGAGGAGGCTTCCGTACTACGGTGCGTGCTCTCGCCACCCTGGGTGCAAGCAGGTCCCTGCTGGGGTTGTTCTGGAACCCCTGACCTGTCCCAAGTGTCACCCTGCTGGCTCCACAGTGTCCTGAGGAGCCTGTGGTGGGTGTGTGGCCCGCGGCCAGGGCAGCCAGTGCGATGCGCCACCTTCCTGCCCAGGCTGCCCCGGCTGCTCGGGGTCGCGTGGGGCCACGTGAGACGAGGTCTGTGCCAGCTGTGACGAGTGGCAGAGGTGTCCTGCTGGGGCCGCTGCACCTGCAAACCTCCTGGGAAGCACGGATGCTGTGAGACGGTGGGTGCCTTGACCCGTGCACGCAGGCGGCCTTCCGAGTGCTCGCCATGGTTTGTCTGCGCTGTGACTCCAGTCGTCGTGATTGCTTGCTTCCTGGATCTTCGCTGTCTGCAGTTCCCGTGGACGGGTCTGTGGTCCTCTTGCCGGTGAGCCTGCTGGCGTGCGGAGGCGTCACCGGCTTCTGTGAGCCGCCTTCGCACCTGCGGCCCTCCTGGACCCCCGTCCCATTCTGAGGGCGTCCGTGGAGCACGTGGGCTTCTCTGTACGGGAGGTCAGTCGACCGCAGGCAGGGCTCCTGGACGCCTGCTCTCCTGTTTGGATGCCCTCCATGTCCTCCTCTTGCCTTCGGTACAGATTTCAAGCAGGGCATCGAGGGATTGCAGTAGGCGCTTACTGGCTGTTCAATGAGTGGGGAGCCGCCTGGCCCGGGGCTTGGCGGACATGGCCTCGGCCTTTCCTGGATAGTACTGTGCAGGCCGTGGTGTGTCTGAGCGGCCTCTGCTGTCCCCAGCAGCGCCCGATCACGCTTGGCTGTCCTTGTCAAGACGGGACTCCGAGCTCCTCAGATGCCTTCTCTGCGCCTGTGGACAGGACCGCAGCGGTCCAGCCTGTGTGGCCGTCCTGTATCGTGTGGGCTGGTCTGTGTCCTGAGCCATCCTCACTTCCCTGGGACAAGCCCACTCAACCGTGGTGGAGGGACCCTGGTGAGCTGTCCTGGTCAGCTCACTAGTATCTTCTTGAGAATTTTTGCGGCCATGCTCACCGGGCGCTGACCTGCAGTTTTTTGCTGGCGTGCCCTCGTCTGGCTTGGTATCTGCAGGGCGATACTGGCCGTGACTCAGTTGGGAGGTCTCCCTCGCTTTCCGTTTTGAATAGCTGGAGGATGTTTGGTAAAAGGCAGCCACAGCCGCCTGGCCCGGGGCTGTCGCCAACACCGTCCACCCTCCCTCACAGCCCAGGTTTCCCATCTTCAGCGTCCATTGCAGGACCTGCCCTCTCCTCCATGCTGCCCAGTGTGTTGGCGCAGTCACGAGCACCAGGCCTGACGGCCCACGTGCGTGGCGTGGGATGCGATGCCCCTCTCGCCTGGCCTTATCACGGGTCTCCTCCGCCTCTTTCTGGTTAACCAGCTCAGCTTTGCCATTCTGGCTTCTCTTCTGACCAGCTCTGTTCTGTGGAGCTTCAGCCTTACTTTCCAGGTCTGCCCAGCTTATTTCTGCCCTGACCTTTGCTCTCGCTCCTTCCTGATTCTCCTGCTCCACTTCTTCAGTTGGGCCACCAGGTCACTTCTCTGCAGGGTTATGGTTGACGTGGTTGGTTTGGCAGGGCCCAACCGAGCCCGCTGAGCTCCAGCTCCGGGGTTGGGGATGTTGTTTCCCCATTATTTGCTTCAAGGGTTCCTAAGTTCCCTGTGCTTGACTGTGACGCCTGGTGGTTAGCGCAGCCGTTCCGACCATGGGCTGTACACTCTTCATCCCCTTCGCTGATTCGCAGGGCCACCCCGTGGTGGGCAGAGCACATGCACCATGATCTGGGAATTGCTGTGTCCCATTTCGTGGCCCAGAGATGGTCTTCTGGAGAAATCCTGTGTCCTGGGAACCCTGTCCTGCCATGACACCCCTGGGGCCACGCGGCCTGTGTGCTGGGGAACATGAGGTGAGTCCCAGCGCTGCCGAGGCCTCCCCGCCCTCGTCACGCTGCTGGGTGCCTGACACTGTGGCCTCCTCACGTTGGACGGCTCTTGATGGAGCCCTCTGCCTGTCCTCCTGCTCTGACTGAAAGCCCCGGTGACGCGTGGCCGCAGCCTGCTCCCCTGTTCACCGTGGGTTACTGTGCCCGCCTCCTTCTATTCCAAGTGCAGGTCCTCGCCTCTGGGGCCTGTGCTGCTCCAGGGAGCTGCACTTTCTAGAAACAGCTGCAGAGACCAACACGTCCTCGTGCAGTCAGGAGCAAAGGGCCCCTTTCCCAGGACTGGGCCCCTCTGCAGCAGCCCCCTGTCCTCCTGGGGAGGTCAGTCCTCGCCATGACTGGATGGCTCACAGTCCAGGGGCCTGTCCTGCCACAGCCCAAGGAGGCGCTGCTCCCACGCCGGATGCATCCCCCACAGGAACACAGGTGCAAGACACACGTGTGTCCCACGCCTGCACTAAGGGCACAGGATCCTGCGTCTGAGCCAGATTCCTGGCCTGGGTGAGACCTCAACCGCTGTCCTGCACTGCCTCCCCGTGGCACGTCTGAGAATGACACCCACCTGCCACCAGGAGACTCAAGCTTGGTGCTGGGTTCACCCAAAGGGCCGCAGGATTTGCAGCGCTCATCCCAGCTCTGTGTCCCCACAGCAAAGCCCTTCACACGAGAGGCCCAACACCACAGCCAGCCTGCTGAAGACCCTCAGATCCATGCAGGGCCACCAAGTCACATGTCTGCACCAGAGGCTGAGGAGTGCAGGGCAGTGGGCAGAGCTGATGGCCAAGGGCCCAGAGGACTAGGGGTTTTGTGAGGTGACAAGGACCTTGGGTGTGGGGGGGACGGGCCATGGCTGGAGACCTCACCTCCTGGCACGGGGCCTGTGGACAGCAGTTATTTGTGGCCAAGCCTCCAAGCTTTGTGGACAGCTGCAGGAGACATGGAGTGACCAGCATCGGATGTGACTGGCAATTCCGGCCCCTGAGCTCGTGGTGCAGATGGTACCTCACGGTGCAACGCTCAGGGTCAGGCTCTGCGTCTTCAATCTCCTTGCTAAAAGGGCTGTGGGTGAGGGAGACCAAGGTGGCACCATGCCCACCCCGCCCCGCCCCACACAAGCAGCCAGCAGCCTGGAGGGAGCGGGGATGCCCTGCCCTCTGCCCGCTCTCTGTGTGTCTCGGGGCAGCAGACACACCACAAGGGGGGACCCCAAGGATCTGCCCACCCAGCCCTGCTTTCTCACAGGTGGCTTCTGCCTCCATGGGGTATACAGGGCAGGGCACCACAGAGGGGGCCCCTGGCCAGATCGGCCACCGCCGAGGGACCTGCCTGGAGGATGCCCGTCTCCATCCTCCTCCCCGCAGGGTAAGGCCAGGGGAGAGGCTCAGGTTAGTGAAGGGCTGGCGTCCTGCGTGGTGGCCATCGCCTCCCCTTGCCTCCTCCCTCGGCGCTGGCCTGGCCACCCTTTGCCGGGAGCACACTGCACTTTGGGGCTGGAGTAATGTCAGCGGGTGCCTCATGAGCACCGTGACATGAAGGTCCTGCAGTCACTGCTGCTGGCGGCCACGCAGCCAGGGGCACACTGCTCCTGCCCACGGCTGGCCAGGGCCCCGCCCACAGCAAGGCTATGGCTTATATTTTTTGTTGAGAACAACTAAGCCCCATTCCAGTCCCCCTCCACGAGCTCGATCTCCAGGGACTGGTCCCTGAGCTGCTGAGCAGGCGGGAGGAGCCAGGGACGCTGGCGCACCTGGCCAGTTCCCACAGCGTCTGGGACAGCAGGCGAGCAGCCAGGGCGGTGGTGGCACCTGCGAGCTGGGGCGTCCCAGGCCCCACGGAGACGCCACCTCCTGCGGCACCCTAGAGCCACTGAATCCAGAGCACGCAGCGAGGGCGGGTGGCGTGCGAGGGACTCACTGTGCTGCCCTTCCACACCCAAGGGCCCCACGGCCTCACCTTTGAGAGAAGCTCCTGCTTCTCCTCGACTGAATGCAGCCTGACGGGCTGAGCGCCACCAGAGAAGTGGTGAGAGGAGTGGCGGCGGGTCCAGGAGCATGGCGCTCTGGGGCGGTGGGGCGTCCTGGGGGCGGTGGGGCAGGGTGGGGCGCCCTGGGGATGGTGGGGCGCCGTGGGGGCGGTGGGGCAGGGT
>CM053404.1:141807125-141873686 GCA_028644305.1 Xerus rutilus
GTGGGGCACCGTGGGGGCGGTGGGGGGCTCGAGGTGACTCTGTGGAGGCTCTGTGCCCAGCAGAGCCCTGGGCTGCCACACACGCCCCAGAGGGTTGCTCTCAGGTGTGGTTGTCAACCCACTGAAGGACGTGAGAGATGAGGACCCAAGGTCACGCCCAACAGGAGCCAGCTGAGGGCGGGCAGGCGTTAGTCCTGGGCTGAGCCGGGTGGGCGTCTGCAACGTCTCCACAGGAGCAGGACGGGCAGGAGAGACATTCCGCACACCCCAGGGCCTGCTGGGGGTGAGTGGCCACAGCGGCCCCGACCTGCTGGGTCAGTCTCCAGTCATCCCTTGCCCGAGCACCTGCTTCTGTGGCAGTCACAGCAGAGGCCATGGGACACTGGGTCACAGAGAGGGTGCCCTCTCCCTGTCCCTGTGCTGGCTCGCTCTGAGGGCAGGCAGCTCCCATGACTGCTTCCCCTGGAGGCACCACTGGGAGGAACTGAGGGACCTGGGCCAAGAGTCAGGAGGGACAGCGCCTGGAAGCAGCAGAGACTGACGGTGCCCTCGCGAGAGCAAGCCAGAGGACGAGGCGCTGGACTCCTGAGCAGCAGGGACGGAGCAGGGCCAAGTGCACTTCAGGCCATTACCTGTAGGTTGATGTTGCACATGAGCAGACCCAGGGCCGGTGGACACCGGCTGCCCTCAGGGCACTGGCTGGAACAGCAGGCTGCCTCTGGCTCAGCCTGGCCCTGTCCAAGCACTGGGTAGCAGAACGGGGCACTGAATCTGCCTGGCCTCCAACCTTGCTGAGGACATTGCTGCAGCTTGAAATCAGTTACAAGTGAATATCCAAGTGGCCTTGAGGGGCAGGTGGCTCGGAGGGGGCTGAGGGGCGGGAGTGGGAGGCTGGAGGTGAGGACCAGGGGTCACACTGAAACACTGGATTTCAAGACATTTTCGTGACCGGAGGAGCGGCCGTCCCCCAGCACAGAGCCCTGGCGCTCCCTGGGCCTGATTCCCACACCCAGGGAGAGCTGCCACCCGCACCCCACGCGCTACCCGGGAGTGGGCCTGTGGTCCCTCCCTGAGAATGAGGCGCACAACTAGGAGCGGAGACCAGCAGAGCCGGGCGCCTGGGCGCGGGAGGGAAGCCCGCCGGGGTGCTGAGCAGGTCAGGACTCCATGCAGGTGCTGCGAAACCACTGCAGGCGGCGGCAAGTCCAGGGCGCTGGCCCCGGGACCATCCCAGGACACCCAGGGGTCAGGGAGCAGACCCCACGAGGACCCAGGGCCTGGCTGCTGCCATGGGGACGTGGCTGGCCAGCATAAGCCCTTCTGTAAGTCGCAGCGGTGCCTCCGCTGGGGCCGCTCGCACCCTGAAGCTGTTCGCAAGGAAGCCCCGGGGGCTGCTGGGAAGGTCGAGGGACCCCATGCTGTGCACCCGAGTTGAGGACGGCTGAGGGCGTGCTGTGGACAGACGGGGAGAGCGGCGTCCAGCCACACTCAGGAAGTGCCCGGGGAGTCCAGCGCAGATGGGCAGCTGTCCAGGCAGGGCGACGCAAGAGGTGTGAGGAGGCACGCCCCGCCAGCCGCCGGCCCCTCACCACGGGCCTCAGGTTCTCAGGGCCTTGTGAAGTGAGACGGGTGGCCTGCTGACCAGGGCCACCTCAGAGCCTCAAGTCAGTCCAGTGCTCCCCTGCCACGCGAGGCCTCTGCGTGGCACTGAGGTGACACCCCTCTGACCGCGAGCTGCACCTCCTCCGCCAGCACCCGCAACACTGGCAGAATGGCCAGCTGTCCAGGGAGCCACTTCAGAGGCACCTCAGTTCTGGACGCCCTCGCGGGTCGCGCTCGGAGGGCACCTGGGCCCTGGGTGAGCAGGAAGAAACCAGGAATGCCTAACTCCGGCCCAACCAGTCGCCTCCAGGCTGCCACCAAGGTGGGGTCAACCAGGGAAGCCTCGCGCAGGCTCCAGGGTCCACTCTGGCCCATGGGGAGGTCACAGCAGCCTGTCCCTTCTCCAGCCAGGAGCCCCTGCAGAGTCAAGGCTCAAGCCAGGAGCAGCTGGAACCTGACCATGGCCACCTGGTGAGGGAGTCCACACCTGGGTCTTGACGTCCAAGGCCTCGCATGCCGTGCAGCCTGGGGCCCGCCAGGATCTGGGACGCGCTGCCCCTCCCTCTATGTGCTCCCTGTGCACCACCTGCCCTCACCTGCCCGCTGACACCGCTCCTGCTCCCACGAGGACCTGCCCCCTTCCCCAGGTTCCAGCCCTCTCTGGGCCCCTCGCAGGCAGGCTGGGGCTCGCCCTCCCTGCCCGGATCCCAGGGCAAGACCTGAGGTTGAGGCAGTGGTTCTGCAACCTGTTACTGAATCCTACAGACCTTAAAGTCACATTTCAAAAAGAAAGCCTGTGGGGTACAGTGGCATTCACCAACGTGTTCCAGATGCTGTCCCCACGAGGACCCCACAGCAGAGCCCGGGTGACTCATGCTGTCCCCCCCTGCTGTGTCCACAAGGACACCACAGCAGAGCCCAGGTGCTCAGTGCTGTCCCTCTGCCCTGCCGCGGGTCACGGCCCGGAGGCTGCTCAGGCCCGTGTCCACTGCAGGCCGAGGGCCAGGGCACCAGGCAGGCACAGGTTTCCGGGAGGGCTCCTGACTGCTCCCCGTCGTCCGTCTTCCCCACAGCAGTGCTGCCCTCTGTTGACCAGATGGTCACTACCAGCCCTGGTTCTGGGCTTCACCTGAGCAGCCCCGCCTCTTCACAAGGTTCCTCCAGTACTGAGATGGCCCACCAGACTGCAGGGACAGGGTCTGGCCATTCCTGCCCAAGGGACTGGCCCAACCCGGGCTCACCAGCAGAAAAGCCAAGCCCATGCGGCCATCCACGATCCCCATCCAAGCCTGGCCTCTCTGGGCCTCTCCTCAGATGGCTGCCACTCAGCCTCGCGGCTGCCAGATCTATCCTGTGGCACTTGGGCACCAGAACACAAGGTGCTCCCATGTGCGGCGCTGGGCAGAGGCCCTGTGGACGGCCTTGGTGAGCCAGACCCCAGGGCGGCCTGCCCACAAGGGGGCGGCTCACAAGCAGGTGGGCCTGCCCTCAGGGCCCACGTTTCCATGATGAGCTCGTGGTTTCTGAGCCACCAGTACTGAGCCACAGCAGGAGACAATGCCCCCAGCTGCCACAGGGGAGAGGCCAGCCTGGGCAAGGCCCCGGGCTCAGCCTCTTCTGGACCAGGCCATCTCTGTCCCTCCTCGGGGACACTGATGGAAACACCTGCAGGTCATCATGAGACCCTCTGTGGTCTCTGCGCAGCTCCCCTCCCCGACACGGCAAGCCTGCTCGTGCTGAACGCCACCCTCCCTGGGTCTGCGGAGGGGCCCATGCTGTTAATGGCCGGGTCTGGGGGTGCACGGAGCCACTCGCTCGCGTACTGAGCCCGGTTGAGGCGGCACAGGGGAAGCAGAAGAGGGGGGCAGAGGCAGCCCAGGAGGGGCCAACGCCAGCCGAGGACACACAGGCAGCCAACCCCAGGCTGTCCTGAATGGGAGGTTGAACAGCAAGTGACAGGGGCTTAGCTCTGAGCACTGAGCGTCCACATCCTAACAGCTACTCTCATAATGTTTTAAAAACTAAAACAAAACAGCTCCCTGGGGCTAGAGTTCTGCCTACGGTTTTGTGCCCAAGTTGCTGGGTCCACATTTGTGCCAGCGCTGAGCTCCAGACTCCAGCCTGGGCGCTGGGCTGCGCCACCCACGGAGGTTCCAAGGTTCCACCAGCTGCACACAGACCCACCTGATGGCCACCTCCCCTCCCCGGGCTCAGGTGTTACCCACCTGCCACGCCAGCCACCCACTTCCTCTCTAGAGTAGAGAACTCCCACTGGCGTGGCCTGATCTGCCCAAGGTGCTCCCAGCCTGGGCTGTGGCGGACACGGACAGCAGCACCCAGGACGGTCCCGCCCATCCTCAGGGATGCCCAGGGTTGCAGCCATGCTGTGCAGGGATCGCCCGGGCCCTGCCCCACCCCTCAGCCCTGTGTCCACCTTGACTCCCAGAAACGCCACTATACAGAATGGACTGAGGCACAAAGCAGCCCTGGAGTCTCTCCCTGCACGCGAGCGACGTGCCTCCGTGCCCCTCCCAGACCCGGCCATTAGCAGCACTGGCCCCTCCGCAGACGACGGGAGTTGCAGGCTTGCCGTGTCACGGAAGGGGAGCCGCGTGGAGGCCACACAGAGGACAAGAAATGGAGCAGAGGCAAGCCCCGTGGACGGGCACCCCAGACCAGCATCCCAGCCACCCAGGCAGGTGCAGCCCTGACAGCCACCCACCAGGACGGTGAGCCGCCTGCAGCCAGCAGCCCAGGCAGGGGTGGGTGCCTGGGCGTGCACAGGGGGGGCATCGGCTGCGTGTGCAAAGGTGTGCACGCTGCCTCCACCATGGGGTGCAAGGCCACGCGGCACCACCAGCTGAGGCCCAAGCACAGACTCTCTGGACTCCTCGACACCACCCAGCCGCCTCTCAGGAGACCCAGGATGCAGTCTGGTGCAAGAGGGTGTGTATCAACTCTCACTCACAGAGCGCCTCTCAGATGTGGGTCACTCCTGCTGCTGCGGCCCAAAGGAGCCACTGTGCTGAGCACTTGTGGGGCCTCGCCTCCCCTCCCGAGGCCAGGAGCGAGGAGTGAGTGAGGATCCAGCCGGTGGCATACAGTAGTGCCACACAGGAAGCCAGGGGGCAGTCGGCCACATGGCACAGTGGCTCCATAGAGACTCTAACCGATGCTTCCAAAGTAGTCTCTTGTGGTCAAAAAGGCTGCACACACTCTCATCCACACTCTAAGCAGGAGACAGGGTGAAGAGAGGGAAAGGGCAGACCCTGCTCTCTTAGGAGAGTCCCACAGTTTCGTGTCACCATTCCTTGGCCAGTGGTTCTGCATCTGGATGTGGGGTGAGGAAGCAGTCCTGGGTTACAGGCTCTGCCACCCTACATACATGCAGGTCCTCCGGTCAAAGGAGAAGGGCAAAGGGGTCCAGCCCTCTGCTGAGGACGGCCAAGCAGCTAGGCCTGAGGCTTCTCTGAGACGCCCTGGGCTGCAGCAGAGAGAAGCAGGGCACAGGGAGGGTGCTCCCGACAGTGCCTGTCCATCCACTCTGCTCGGAGCACCGAGGAGCACCGGCCAGCAAGGCCCTACAAGTCCCAATGCCACGCCTCACTTCCAGGTTTCTAGGAACAGCATTTTTAAGCAAAAAGAAACAGGAATCTTGAGGGCATGCAGGTAGGAGAGATGGTGGCCTGCAACGGCCCTCACTGCCCTAGGGGCATGTGTGAAGCCGCTAACGGTGGGGCTCCTCCTTCTGTACAGCCAGGGAGATGGACAGCTGTGCTCCATGTGGGCACTGTGACTCGAGATGCACTGCTGTGTTAAAATAAAATTTTTAAAAATTAAAAGATTTTATTTTAATATTCTATTTAATGCTCTACATCTGGAGTGTTTCCACTTTAAAAATAAATCAACACAGAAAACCAGCCAGCCAGGACTCTTCCACTGAGCTCACGCACCCAGGGTCTCGCCCCGTGCCACGCCTCTCTGCACTGGTCCCGTCCCCTGTGCTCAGGGCCTGCACAGCGGTGGCTGCTTTACTGGGGGTGGGGGTCCAGGCCCCGGGAATCACCATGGACCGTGACCTGCACATGGCACAGCAACATGGCTGCTGGGGACAAGCGCTGGGACCCACGCGCACGGCCTGTAGAGGGCCTCTGGCCCGCCCCGCGCCGCGCTCCCCACTTGGGGCTATGTGCAGAAAATACAACCAAGGGCTGGGGTGTGACCCAGTGGTAGACCACTTGCCTAGCACGCGTGAGGACCTGGGTTCGATTCTCACCACGTGTAAATAAATAAATTAAATAAAGGTCCATCAACTACTAATAAAAATATTAAAAAAAATAATAATAAAACTGATACCAATTTGGGGACAGAGATGCTTTTCTACCAGCCACCGCAGGCAGGCAGCTGTCTTCACAGCCATCCTCACTGCCATCGGGGGTCCCAAGGACAGCCCTCCCAGGGAAGCTATGCACCCCCAGCCTGCTCAGGGAACATCTGTGAGCCCCTGGCCCCCGACCCCAGCAACACCAGTGTTCTCAGCAGCTCCTGGAGCCGGTGGAGACCATCAGCCGCCTCTTAAAGCAAGACTGCGTCCATCTCCAGGGGAGGCGGGACCTCAGCTTGCGTCCGCTGTACGCGGGCAGGGTCCCCGCGTCCTGCACACTCTGTAACAAGGACAGACTCTGAAGGTCAAGGTAAGGACACGACTTCACAGTGCCACGCTGGTGGGGCGGGTTTCTGCTATAAGACGGGGCACACGGTACACATGCCACCCTGGCTTGGCTCCATTAAACCCCTGGCTTCACCTCCTGCAGTCCAACCCTGTGAAGTGACGTTTACCTTCAGTTAATTCTGATATTTGGTTTTAATGACTGTTGACACTGAAAAAGTAATTGCTCAAATGCCCACAAGGCAGACAGAATTAGAGACCGGCGTCCCCGGCTGTCCCCTCAACCACCAGAATCGTTTCCCCTGGCCCATGCCACACGGGCATCGGGGCAGTGACCCTCTGCGTTCCAGGATGAATGTGCCAAACTTCAGTTTTGACAAATGGGTCCAACCAAAATGCTTTGCTTGGAATATTTTTAAACAAGTTTTAAAACTATGTTTCTGCATTTAAGTGTTTAAGACAATCCTTTTTTGTACAAAGTGCGACACGCACCATTCTCACTGACAAAACTGTGATCATAGCTCTGCTGAACGCTCATTTTCAAAATGTTTATGTTTTCTCCACAGACACATTTCTTTGGAAAGCGGCTACTTCCTCGTTGTCAAGACAGGCCGGCGGGGGCTACTCCAAGGGGCTGCCGGCATGTTCCGAAGGCAACCGCTCAGCGGGCACGCTCAGCGGCCACTCGTCACCCTAGAGATCGAGGACTCAGAGGCAGCTGAGGACGACATGGAGCACCTGCTGCGCACGGCTCGGTCTGCACAGAGGTCAGCAGTGAGGCCAGCGGCACCACCGTGCGTGGCACGGGCTTCACCCCACGTCGAGTCTCTGCGCCTTGAACAGACTGCCCGGAGCCCTGCTCAGGCTGCAGGTCACAGGGCAGGCCACCCCGCTGCCAGCGTGAGAGCAACGGCATCACCCACCAGGTGGAAGCCCAGCCCCTCAGGGCAGAGGCCGGAAGGAGCCAGGGGCTGAGGCAGACGGCCAGCCTCTCCCAGCAGCGCCCGCAGCAGCCGCCGCCAGCCTGGCCGGGGGGAGGAAGGAGCTGCCCGGGCACAGCCGGGAGGAACAGACCACGCTAGGCGTGGACGCCGTGTGGGCAGCAAGAGGACTCGCGTGGGGCCAGGCATGAGGGCGACCTGCGCCCACAGGGGCCTCTCCTGGCCTTCACGGGCACCTACGCCCGAGGGCACTGAGTGACAGAGGGCAGAGGGCCGAGGCGCGACGTGGGATGAGGGCTGCTGGGGACTCGGGCTTGGCAGGGGCAGGACAAGCCCTCAAACGCCCAGGCTGCTCCTGAGGCCACAGAGACAGCAGAGCTGAGGGACGGCACCGCGGGTGCAGGCAAAAGGGCCCCTGAAGTGTGGGCAGGGACATGCACGGAAATCCCCACAGGCACGCCACGGCCTACCGGCCCAAGGGGAGGCTGCCCAGGGAGGCCAGCACAAAATGGGCAGTGAGGCTGCGCACGAGGAGGCCCAAGGAAGGCACGCCCACAGCCCAGAACAGGCACCGGCCACCCCAGCCCTGTGCGGCTGCGGCAGGGGGCGTGGGGGGACCCAACTGTAGGGCCGCAAAGTCCACCTGCAGCTTGGGCAGGGCGGCGTGCGCGTCAGGGAGGCCCTGCTCCGAGCCTCTGATGGCTTCTGCTCTTCCTCTTCCAAAGCGTACCAGTGATTCCCACAGTCAGTCAACATTCAGAGACACCCAGAAAGCAAGGCAGAGGCCCAGCATCGCGAGAGGAAGCAGTCAAGCCTAGAAATGACCCGGACACTGTGATTCCACAGAAACTTAACTATGACGAATGTCAGAGAATCCAGAGAAAAGGCGGGCAATGTTTGGGAACAAAACCAAATGGAAATTCTAAAACTAGAGAATCTGGCAGACGATTCCTCTATGGACCAATTTGTTGGCTGGAAGCAGCACAAGGAATCCTGAAGACTCGCGCGTAGAAAGCATCCACACTTAAGGAAGGCCAGTGGGTGGGGAGCCGCGGCCCTGAGCCATGGGCCAGAGAGCAGAGGGGGTTCACAGCCACGACCCCGTGAGAGCAACGGGCAGCCGCGGTCTCGGCCCTCGGCTCGCCCGTGACAGAGCGCCTGAGCCCGGGCACTTCCTCCAACCCTTCCAAGGCTGCAAGTCCAAATCAGATGTCACCACGTGGCAAGGGCTCTGGGGTGCCACCCGTGTTGGAAGGGCAGAGAGAGGGCAAGAGGGGGCATGACCACCGCTGAGTTAATGACCCCACTCAGCGGCATTGTGCACTCGAGAGGGCACAGTAACGTGGCCTCAGCACCTGCTAATGGTCCCACCTCCTAAGTCTGTGACAGTGGTAATCAAATTCCAACGGGAGAGGGCGGGGACGAACACTCAAAGCCAAGCATTGGCAAAGGGCTACAAGAGCACACAGGAAACACTCCACACCCCAGGACCGGCGAACCACCCCAGGGGCAGGAAAGGGAGCCCCGGCCCAGCCAGGGTGGGAGGAGCTGCAGGAACAGAGCTGAAGTCACCACTGCCTCTCTCTGAGATGAGGGAGCCCAGGGCAAGCACAACCCGAGCAGCCAGCCCTTCCTATCCGGAAAAGACACCTTCCAGCTGCAGGCAGGATGGTGACCTCTCAGACAGGCAGCAGGAGCAGCTGCGGGAGACGCTGGCATTCTCTGCAGGGAGCAGCCGGAACACCAGGTGCAGCTGGGACACGGTGGACGTGCCCGGCTAGCTCTGTGCGTGTGCACACGGTGACATAGCTGTCCACAAACTACAAGAGTGCTAACTGTTGATTCTCCGAGCAAAAATATAGTGCTGTGTGCTGTTGACAGAGCACCTAGAAATAACATGCTGAGCACCAGGGGAGAGGACGGAGCCCGGAACCACGCCTCCGGGGGCCCTCGCTCTGCTCACCAGGGCACCTGGAACCACGCCTCCGGGGGCCCTCGCTCTGCTCACCAGGGCACCTGGAACCACGCCTCCGGGGGCCCTCGCTCTGCTCACCAGGGCACCTGGAGCCACGCCTCCGGGGGCCCTCGCTCTGCTCACCAGGGCACCTGGAACCACGCCTCCGGGGGCCCTCGCTCTGCTCATCAGGGCAGAGTCCATAAAGAAGCGCATTCTCATGTCTAGCCAACCACCAAAAACATGCAAATAACCCGTAAGTCAATAGAGGAAACAAGATACCATCAAATTACATAATTCAGAGGCAGAGAAATATAAACAGAGCAGAAGAGATGATTTCCATGTATAGAATATACAGAAAAATAGAAATTTGGAAGAGTTGAACCAAACATTGATGATTACATTGCATACGAATGGACTACATACAGAAGTTTAAAGGTAGATATAAAACTAATAAAAACGGAGGTTCGGACAGTCCGTGCCTTTGGTGGCTCCACTCAGTCTGAGGCCGGGTGGGGTGAAGACACCCACACACGGCTCTGCTTCTCAGTGTGGCACAGCATCCCATGAGCCACGCGAGACGCTCAGCGCTGCCCAACGTCATGGTGTGGACAATCAGGAAGCGTGATCTGGGCAGGCTGCAGTCCGCCACTCTGGGCTTCCTAGGTTGGATGAGTTTATTGGGCCGCCCTGTGGTGAGCAGCAGGCTCACTGAGACCAACGGCATGCTGCTCACAGAAGCTAAGACAACGTGACGAGAAGACAGCTGCATCACCAAGCCAGGATGCCAGGGGCTGCTGTAGCAAAGCAGGCTTCCAAGGGACGCGTGCCGAGAGGAAGAGGCCATGCATGGCGACAGACGGCCTCCACACAGAGCACCCAGGGTAAGCTAACACACAGGATGGAAATCACCACAAGATGCACCGAGGGGAGCCCCACAGTGGCTGAAGTGCTGTTCTCCTGGAGAAAGGGCTGACCAGGGCCAGGCCAGGAGAAGGACGGGGCCTGGGTGCCGGTGTTCTGCAGGCCGTCAGCAGGGCCCAGGAGCTGGGTCCTGTGCCTGGGCTTGGAGGCCCGCTAGCCACGCCTGGAGGATGAGGGCACATCTCTTGAGGGGTGGGAACCATGGTCTCTGCCCACAGACAATGCATTCAACTCCAAAGAGGGACAGGAGCGCTCCGGCAGGGAACAGGAGGACTCTCGTGCACGCGGCTGCAGGCCTGCAGGACCCGCCTGCTCCTGTGACTGCTGCACGAGGCCCGGGAGAACCCATCATGAGGCACCGTGGGGCAAACCCAGGCTGAGGGAAAGCTGCAGATGACGCCTGACTCCTCTGCCTCAGGGAGGCCTGGCGAGGACCGACGGCGCTTGCAGACCAAGGGAGAGCAAGGCAGCCTTGGCCGGCGCAGGCCCTGAACCGAGCTGCGGGCCGCCAACACTGCACACGCAGGCCCGGTGAAGACCTGCTGTGCAGCCTGGGGCAGCCGGGGGCCTGGGGGGGGACACAGAAGCCACTCCACGACCTCAGGGCAGGAGTCCATCTGCAACACACGGCAGTGTGTCCACCACAGGCCTCTGTAGAACAGAGACGGGTGCCACGTTAGAACTGAACACGTCTACCCGAGAAAGGACGACCCAATGGAAGTGAGAAGCCAGCCAGAGGTCGAGGAAAGACGCCCACACACCCAACCAAGGAAAGGCCAGTGCGCAGCCACAGGAAGACACCCCATAAGTCAGCAGCGCGCCACCATCACGTGAGCAGACTGAGCCAGTAACCGGAAAGCAGGAAACCTGAAGTGGTCTGGAAACAGGTCATCGCCATTCAGAAAGTGTAAGAGAGCCACGACGAGAGCTCACGGCAGTGCGGCCCATGGCCAGACCCTCACCGCCGGGCCAGGCCAGCCCCCCAGAGCAGAGCCACAGGAGCCCGTCACCCGCAGGCCCTCTCCCACTCCACGCTGCTCGGGAGCTGCGGGGCCTGCAGGCCCTCACCAGAGCCGACCTGAGGGGGCGCCGTGCCCGAGCCTCCAGAACTGCGAGCTGGGAAAGCCTCTTTTCTGTAAACCACCACGGCCTCAGGTGCTTCTGCTAGTAATGCAAACATCTCAGCCAATGGCACCTCCCTGAAGGTCAAGAGTGGGCAGAGGAGCCTGCCACGCTGGCAGGGCATGCACAGGAGGGGACTGCACAGCGGGCAAGGGAGCGTGCCACCACAGCCGGAGGTACACCATGAGCCAGCACGGCCTCAGGGCACCAGAGGAGTCTGCGCTGCAAACGAAGGGTGGTTCCGCGGGCTCTGGCGCCATCAGTGATCTTGGAAGTATACATCTGCGTCTCAGCACACACAGGAACTGTGAACAAAGCACCCATTAACACAGAAAAATGAAACACCAGCTCTCCGTAAAACACCCCGTCAAACACAAGTCGAACCTCTATCAGCCCCGACCTCTCCTGAGCCCCAAGTTCACAAGCCACGGCCTATCAACACCTCTGACGTGCTGTCCTGCACACTCCCGCCACCTGCTCTGCAGACCCCTTCTCCCTGGCTGCAGACCCCAGCTTCCTCCAGGCCTCAGCTCAGCAACCTGCCCCTTGGGAGCACTGCTCCCATGACCAGGGCACGTGGGCCCCAGCACAAGTTCGTCTAGGAAGAGTGAGCCTGGCTCTCTCTTCCACCTTGGCCACCGCAGAAGTCCTCTCCAGTGCAGGGAGTGCTGACCGGCTCTGGTCCACCACAAACGCTCAGCAGCGGTCGACTGCACTTCCAATTTTAAAGCCACTGCACACCAAGAAAGGTCCTGGCTCGCTCATCAGGAAAGACGAGCAGCAAGTGGCAGATTCAAACCCAACCAAGCGAATCATCACAAACAAAGGGAAATAATCTAGAAATTCCAATTAAAAGGTAGAGACTGCTGCGTTGGATCAGAGAGTCTCAGCCAGCCTTTTGCTGCTGTGACAGGAAGACCTGACGACAACCATTAGAGGAGGAAAGTTTATTTAGGGCTCACGGTTTCAGAGGTTTCAGTCCACAGACAGCCGGCTGCATTCCTGGGGCTCTGGGTGAGGCTGTCACGGGGCAAGAGGCTCCTCTCACCATGGACAAAGGACACCACAAGGACCCACCTCCTCCAGCCACACGCGACCAGCCTGACCCGTGAATCCATTCCAGCAGATGAACTGGCTGATTAGATTGGAATTCCCATAGCCCGATCGTTTCACCTCTGAACTCCCTTGCTTCTCCCACGGGAGCTTTCACGTGCCATCTGTACAAGGCCACTTACACACAAATCAGAAATAGGTTAAAAGTAAAAAACAAAGAAAGAAAAAAATGTTTCAAAGTGAACAATATTGCCTTGGTCTCTGTATAATGGCAAAGAGGTCAATTCCTACAAATGACAAATGACTCTAATGCTTACCAATAGACTAATAAAGGCTCCATACACATGGAGTCCAAGCCGAGGGAAACGCACAAAGATAAAGTCCAGGATCACAGTCAGATGCCTCAGCAAACCCCAGCTGACTGACAGCAGGGCCAGCGAGGGTGTGCAGCCTCAGGCAGTGGCTGGGCCTGGCCTGGCCACCTCAGAACACAGCAGAGTAGGCAGTCTTTCCTCCTGGGCTCACAGAGCCTCACCCAGATAAGCCCTACTCATAGCACAAAACAGTACCAATAAGTTTTAATTTTTATACAAAGCATGTTCTCTGACCACAAGGGGGATACATTAGAAATGAGCAACAGATATCTGAAAAATACAGATATTTGGAAACCAAACAACAAACTTAAATACCCTAAGGCTCAAAGAAGAAAGCAAACGTGAAATTGGAAAGTATCCTGAAATGAGTAAAGATAAAGCATAGCATATAAAACTTTCTAAGATGCAGCAGAAAGATTTTAAATCAATTATCTTATTTTCCATTGCAAGAAAGAGAGAAAAATTCAGAGTAGGCAGAAGAAAGGAAACACTAAGGATCACAGTGGATGTCCCTGAAATAAGAGTCAAAAATAATAGGGAAACTTCATGACAACAAACGCTGCCTCTTTAATGTCAACAGAAGTGACCCGTCTGTCCAGTCTAATCAAGGAAAGGCAGAATTTGCCAGCATGAGGAGGAGAGCAGAGATTCAAGATGGCGGGCTAGGGCAAGGCTGCACCACATTCCACTTCTCCTAGGGGCTTGAGATTCAAGCAGCAGGAGCACGCTCCTCAGAGAGTGGGGTGAGAGAGGATTCCCACTAAAACGCAATAACGTAGAGACTAAAAACTTTAGGTACATTGAACAAAGAAAAGAGTCCTTTGCAGCTGAGCTGGTTGTGGCAGTAGCAGCTTGCAGAGGTGCTGGTTCACCACAAAGGAAGGAAGAACACAGAAACACAACTTGGTACAAAGAACCTGTGACTAGAAAAGCCGCCTGAACTTGGCTGATCCAGAAGCTGCACTTTGCACTGCTGCCTCCCAGCAGGCCATGGCGAGTGGAGAGGGTGCTCTCTTCAGCAGGCGACACTGCAGCTCACGCTGCAGAGACAGATTGCAGCACAGCCCGCTCTTGTGCTTGTTTTCTGTGTGTGTGTTCTTGCTGTGCTGATTGGTTCAGGAACATATACACACGTGTTTCGTTTTTAGCATTTTTTAAATGTAGTTATTTTTCCTTGCCTTGTCTTTTGAGGACTAGGAAGCTTGGTTTGTGTATTTTGGTTTTGTCTCATATAGTTTTCCTTTGTTTCTCTTTTTTCTCTCCCCCCCTTATCTTCTCCCACTAACAGCTGAACTCTCCTGTTCTCTCTGGCTTCGTTGCTCCTGGTTTTTCTCCTCATTCCCCAGAACCATCACATCCTACATCTCTTCTGCTCTCTGTTCACTTTGTGAAATTGTAAATTCTCTTCCACCATCCTAGCACATTTTCTTTCCCCTTAATTAAATGAACTGTACTTTTACAACTTTTAGAATTAATTCACTTATATAACCCGTCCCCACCATTAACGTTGATGCAGTTATTACTGCTGTGCTGACACAGCTGAAACCCACTACTTGCTGTAGAACCAGACCTACTGCACGGTTATGGTTTTTAATGTTGACAACAGCAGATGCCACCCCTCCTCTTTTGTTGTGATTATGCTGTAGAAGTCACCGTAGGAAATGGGCATTCACTCTAATGCCGTATGCTGTCTGCTACTGTCTGCTGCTCATTACTCTGTGAGATGCTGGGAACCTACAGGGGACACTGCAAATTCACAGAGTGGAGACGCTGCTGCTGAACTGAACTCAGGCAAAAGACAGTGCACCTCACTCTACACACAAATAATGACAACCTTCAGCTACACTGGAACATAAGAACATAGGAAACAAAAAACAACCATCCAGGCCCCATTAGAAACAGACAGGGGTGGACCCCCAAGTCCCACCTGCGGACATCCACAGCAGGAAGAGAGGGAGGGAGGGAGGGAAGAAAAAGAAAAGAAAGAAAGAAAAGGGAGAGAGAAATAACACAAAGACTGTGGATACCCCACTTAAAGGGGCTCTCAATCTGAATCACTCTAGGACATCCCAGCAAGTGAAGACTGAGCCCACAAAGACCCATATACACGAGGAAAGAGAACTCTCACCCAACACAGTAAGACGAGAGAAGTAAAAACACACGGGAGCATGACACCTAAAGTTCATGATTCAGCAGCAAATGACCCAAAGATATTGAATGGGATGAAATAGCAGATAAAGAATTCAAAAGAATCATTCTGAAAATGATGAATGAACTCCAAGAGAACACTGAAAAACAACTGAATGAACTAAAGAAGTCATTACAGGATATGAATGAGAAACTCAATAAGGAGATAAAAACGCTGAAAAGGAACCAAACCTTGGAAATCAAAGACACAATAAATCAAACAAAATGTTCAGCTGGAAGTCTAATAAGAGAAGACCATAATGAAAACAGAATCTCAGAGCAGAAAGACAAAGTGGCCAACCCTGAACATTGAGACACCATTAAAGTAGGAGGGAAAAAAAAAAAAACTATGACCAGAAAATACAAGAACTCTGTGATAACAGTAAGAGACCAAATTTAAGAATTACTAGAATTGAGGAAGGTTGTGAGATGCAGGCTAAGAAAATAGATAACCTCTTCAAGAAAATAACAACAGCAAGTTTTACAAACCTTAAGAATGAGATGGACATCCAGACACAGAGGCATTCAGAACCCCAAATAGACAAGATCAAAAAAGAAACTCTCCATGACACATTATAATTAAAATGCCTAACATACAGAACAAATAGAATTTTAAAAGCCTCAAAAGACAGACATCAGGTCATATTTAGATGGAAGCCAATCAGAATCACTTCCAATTTCTCAACACTAACTCCAAAAGCCAGAAAGGCTTGGAATAATGTGTTCCAAGTGCTGAAAGAAAATAACTGTCCACAAAGACTGCTATATCCAGCAAAGCTATCATGTAAAGTCAAAGGGGAAATTAAAACTTTTAATACAAGCAGAAACTAAAAGAATTCATGACAACCAAACCGACACTAGAGAACTTTAAGAACTCAAATACAAACCCAGAGTTCACAAATGAACAAACCCCATTTATAGAGTAGCTAAACAAATGAGAAACAAGGCCAAATTAAACAATATAAATCAAAATGGGACGAATTAACAAACACCTCTAATAATAACAAATGCAAATGGTATCAATTCTCCACTTAAAACACAAGACACAACCGTATGTTCTTTGAAAGAGACACACCTTACAGGCAAAGACAGCCACAGGCTGAAAGAGAAAGGATGGAAACTAACATTTCATGTGAATGGAGTCTGAAAACAAGCAGGAGTAGCTACTCTTATATCTGAAAAAGCAGACTTCACACCAAAATTAATCATAAGAGACAAAGAAAGTCACTTCATACTGGTAAAGGGAACAATCCAACAAAAAGATGTAACAATAGTAAGTATTTATGCCTCCAAAGTGCATGCAACTAATTACATTAAAAAGACACTACTCAAATCGAAGCCTCAGATAGACCCTAGTACAATAATACTTGGTGATTCCAACACACCTCTTTTGCCATTAGATAGGACATCCAGACATAAACTCAGTTAACACTTTCAGGACCAGACAAACGAAATGGATCTAATAGACATCCACAGAATATTTCATCCAACAGCAGCTAGATTAATTTTCTTCTCAGCAGCTCATGAAACCTTCTCCAATATAGACCATATTTTAGGCCACAAAGCAAATGAGAAAAAAAAAGATATAATTCCTTGCATCTAATTAGACCACAGTGGAAGGAAATTAGAAATCAACACAATAAAATGCTACAAACTCTACATACACATATGGATACTGAACAATACACTTTTGAGTGATAAAAGAAATTGGGGGAGAAATTTAAAAATTCCTGGATGTAAATTAGAATAGTGACACAACACACCAGAACCTCTGTTACACCGTGAAGGCAGTTCTAAGAGGAAAGGTCACAGCAGCAAGTGCCCACATAAGGAAATCAGAAGGGTCCCAACTGGACAATGATGCGGCTCAAGTTCTTGAAAGAGAAGAACAAACCAATTCCAAAACCAGTACAAGAAAGGAAATAATTACGATCAGAGCCAAAATCAATGAACTTGATTTAAAAAAATACAAAGGACTGATGAAACAAAGAGTGGGTTCTTTGAAAAGATAAACAAGACTGATAAGCCCTTATCCAAACTTACCAAAAGAAAAAGGGATAAAAAACAAATAATAAAAGTAGATTTGAAAAAGGAGAAATCACCACAGACATTTCAGAAATCCAGATGATCATCAGGGACTATTTTGAAAACATACTTCAATAAATTGGAAAACCTAGAAGAAATAAATATATTTCTAGATATACACAACCAGGCAAAACTGAATCAAGAGGATATAGAAAAATTAAACAGACCAATAACTAGCAATGAGATACAAGCAGTAATAAAGTCTTCCAACAAAGAAAAGGCCAACTGAACTCAGTTAACATTCTTTGGACCGGACAAATCAAATGGATCTAATAGACATGGATGGATTCTCAGCTGAATTCTACCAGATCTTTAAAGCAGAACTAATGCTAATACTCCTCAAATTATTCCATGATATAGAAAGAGATGGAATATGTCCAAATTCATTCTGTGAAGCTACTATCACACTGATACCTAAACCAGACAAGAACACACTGAAGAAAGAAAACTACAGACCAATATCCCTGATGAACTTAGATGCAAAAATACTTAACAAAATATTAGCAAATCATGTTGAACAACCTAAGAAGATGATTATACACCACAACCAAATTGCTGTTATTCCAGAGATGCAAGGATGATTTAACATTCGCAGATCAATAAATGTAATTCAACACATAAAGAGAATTAAGGACAAAAATCACTTAGTCATCTCAATAGATGCAGAGAAGGCCCTCAACAAAATTCAGCAACCATTCATGATAAAATCACTAAAGAAACTAGGGATAGAAGTAACCTACCTCAGCATCATAAAAGTTATATATGAAAAAATGAAAGACAATCTCACATTAAATGGGGAAAATCTGAAAGCATTTCCTTTAAAATCTGAGATAAGACAAGGATGTCCACTTTCACCACTCTTATTTAATATAGTGCTAGAAATTCTAGCCAGAGCAATTAGGTAAGAGAAGGAAATAAAAGGGATAAAAATAGGAAAGCAATAAGTCAAATCATCTCTACTTGCAGATGATGTTTGTATACAAAGACAATCCAAAAAAGGTCCACCAAAGGACTGAGACCCAATAAACAAATCTGGCAAAAAAGCAGATCATAAAACTCGACATACAAATATCAATAGCTTTCCTACACACCAACAATGAATCTGCTGAGAAAGAAATCACAAAAACAATTCCGTTCACAATTGCCTCAAAAATATTAAAATATCTAGGAATAAACGTAACCAAGGGGGTAAAATTAGGGAACACTGAAGAAAGAAACTGAAGAAGACACAAGAAGATAGAAAGACCTCTCATGTCCATGGACAGGCAGAACTAACAGTTACAATGGCCACACTACCTAAAGCAGTACACAGACTCAGTGCAATCTCCATCAAAATACCAATGACATCCTTCACAGAACCAGAAAGAACAGTCCTAAATTCATTTGGAAGAACCAAAGACCCAGAATACCCAAAGCAATTCTAAGCTAAAAAAGCAATGCTGGAGACATCACAGTACCTGACTTTAAATCATGCTACAGAGCTGTAGTAACAAACCTGCATGGGACTGGCATAAAAACAGACGCAGACCAGTGGTACAGTGTAGAAGACACAGAGACAAACCCACACAGACGCAGACAACTGATCTCTGACAAAGGTGCCAAAAACATACACTGGAGAAAAGACAGCCTTTTTAACAAAAGCTGCTGGGGAAACTGGTTTTCCAGGTGTAAAAGAATGAAACCAGACCCTTATCTCTCACACTGCACCCAATCAACTCAAAATGGATCAGAATTAGACCAGACAGTACGCACCTCCTAGAAGAAAACGTAGGCTCAACACTCCAGCTTTCAGGCACAGGCAACGACTTTCTCAGTAGGACCCCTAAGGCTCAGGACCTGATGCCATGAGTTAATACAAGGACGGCATCAAATTAAAAGGCTTCTGCACAGCAAAGGATACACCTAGCAAGGTGAACACGGGACCAATGGAGGGAAACGGGGTGCAGTGGAATGGCGTGCCGCGTGCGTGCAGACACGCAGCACAGCTCATCAGTGTGCACAACCACGATGCACCAATAAAAAAAGTGGGGAAAAACAGAAAGCAGTGACACCATGACAGACTCCACGGTTGTCGAGAAGATAAGAAAACTCTACAAACACAACGTCCATAAATGCAACAACTCATGACACAGACCGATTCCCTGAAAGACAGATGACCAAAACTTAGTCAAGAACATCACCAAGAACAATCTATGTAGCAAAGCATGTGGGCGTGGCCTAGAATATGGAGCATAAAGCAAACACCCACATGTCCACTCCAACAAGGGCAGTCTCAAGAACCAGGTATGGGGGTGCTCATCCCCACAAGGGCAAAGCTCAAGCAGCTGGTGCGGGCGCTGAGCCCCACATGCAACCTCAGCCTGCTGTGGCGTGTGTGCAGGGACCTCTCCTCAGGAGCAACCCAGGGCAGCACGAGGCCAGCAGCATTATCACCCTGCACCCACAGTGTCCACATCTGCCTTACCGACCAGGCAGCTGTGGTCAGTGAGGGCCAGACACATGCACCTTCCTCCCAGTACCCACATCTCGTCCGCCATGGGGAGGGCATCATACAACAGCCAGTCGGGTGTCCACGACACACCTGAGGGTCCATCCACTGCCCAAGCCTGCCAGAGCAGAGGAATATCAGCATCCAGGGAGACCTCATGCCCACACAAAGTGGGGCCCAGAAGGTTCCAGGAGGAAATAGGGCCCTGTGAAAGGCACCGTGCACCACAGCTGGAAGGGAAGACCGCCCAGTATCCACAGTAAGAAGAAGAGCAGGGCAGGCGATCATTCAACAGTGTATTTTATTTAGCCAAATATATACAAAATATTATCACTTGGACATGTGATCCTATGAATCAAACACGAAAACGTCATACAGTCTTTCTTCATATTAACCACGCAGTCTGAAATTTGGAGTGTGTCTCCCACTCCATGTGCGTGTCTCCTACTCCACGTCCTCGGCCCAGACTGGGCACATTCCAAGTGCTCCACGGCTCCCGAGGGACACAGAGGCTGAGAGCAGTGCCCACTGAGCACAGCCAGGCCTCTGTGTCCCTGTGCAGCAGCTGCTGCCTCCGGAGGCCCTGCGAGCCCAACACAGGCCAGCGCATACGGCACCCGTCCACCTGCTCAGTCCCACAAGCCACAGCTCGAAAGACGCTGTGCTCGTCACGGACGTAAACAAAAACCTCTACGCGAGTGAGCAGACTGGTAACCATTCAAAAGGACATAGGTCTGCTTGCGCGTGTGTGCACATGTGTGCGCACGTGACGTGTGCACGTGTCTATGTGTGACGTGTGCAGGTGCCTATGTGTGACGTGTGCAGGTGCCTATGTGTGACGTGTGCATGCGTCTATGTGTGACGTGTGCAGGTGTCTATGTGTGATGTGTGCATGTGTCTGTGTGTGACATGTGCATGTGTCTGTGTGTGTGACGTGTGCGCATGTCTATGCGTGTGTGACGTGTGCAGGTGCGTGTGTGACATGTGCAGGTGCGTGTGTGACCTGTGCACATGTCTATGTGTGTGACGTGTGCAGATGTCTATGCACGTGTGACGTGTGCAGGTGTCTGTGTGTATACACACAGAAACAGAAATGCCACAACTGGGAGGAAAGATCTGCAAAGCAATCACCTGATAAGAGACTTTTATCCAGACACAGAACAGACCATGACAACTCAGGAGGAAAACAACCTAGTAAACGAATGGGCACGTATTCCGACAGACGCTGCCCATGGCCCTCACCACCAGCACGTATCAGGGCAATGCGAGGTGCAGCCAGGTAAGTCCCCCACCTACGCCTCCCGTGACAAGCACCAGGAGCATCCGAGCCCCACCCTGAGCACAGAGGTCCTGCGCCAGCCTCACCTGACCACCATACCCCCAGGGACCACTGACCACACCCGCAGCCTAGGTGGCCACCCACACAGCACCCTCACTGTGATGTTAGAACACCAGAATGTCCAAATAGCCAACAGGCGAATGGACAGCCTGTGGTGATCCCGGGGACAACTCAGGTAAGGAGCACCCTCTCTCCTGGGCGAGTGAACCTCAAGATTCACCCGTGGTCACCGAGAGGCCAGACACACGCACACTCACAAGGCTAGTGGTATTCTAGAGAACAGGAGACCAGAGAGGCTGCCTGCAGCTGGGACGCCACAGGGAGGGCAGGGCATCTGCACGACACCTGGGTGGCGGCTGTGCCCTCCCTGGATCTGGCGCTGGTGCAGGGCGACGCAGGTGGGTAGCGCTGTAGGCGGCTGGCCTGGGAGGCTGCCTCGCACTTCCTTCCTGCACGCCCTGTGTGCACGAGTCCCTGCTCCTCCTCTAATGGCGTGGCGTGCTTGGAGGCGCTCTTCTCCCACACCCATTCCTAAGGGCCAGCCGCCACCAGGACAGACCTGTCAGCAGTCTGTGGCCCACCTCCACTCTGTGCTGCTGCTTCTCACTGGCCACTCAACACCCCTCCCTTCACGTGCAGCCCCAGAGGGTGCGACTCATGTGTCGGGTGCCCTGGGACTACCAGGCTGCACTTGCCTAGTAACTTCCATGTTTTACTGGCATCTTTTTTTTTTTAATATTTTTTTAGTTGTTGATGGATCTTTATTTTATTCATTTATTATTTATATGTGGTGCTGAGGATCAAATCCAGTGCCCCACGCATGCCAGGCAAGCGCTCCACCACTGAGCCCCAGCCCAGACCTTCACTGTCATCTTTAAACCATTCAAGCATCTGAGTTTTTCTTGTGATGTGAATTAAAGCTCTTAATTTTCTTCCAAATGGTTTGCCCAAAACCACGTCCTCCAAAGCACTGGAGTTCAGAACCAAACATCCCGCACTTCTGTGGTGAGTCTCCATCAGACACTGGGCATCCATGAGCGCCTGCACTGTGGACATCACTCCGTCCACTGAGGGCTCTTTCAATTCCTGCCCAGCTCCGCCTTGCATACCACAGTTGTTAACATTCTGGCATGTGGTGTAACAAACTTCTCTTTATTTTTCTTTTACTCTTTTTCAAAAAGAAAAAAAGTAAAGGAAAAAAGCAAACCTCCCAGAAATTCTGAAGCTGAAACACTATCCATAGTTAAGAGAAAATAGCAGAAACCACCCGAGTTGAAGACCCTGAAAGTGCCCTAACGAAAATGCATGTGGCTGGGGTCACAGCAAAAGGGAGGGCACAGTCAGGAACACGCTCGGACAGTGAGAACCGACTCCACAAGCATTCACCCACCAAACCACCACCACGAGGCAGCCGCTACAGGGGCAGCCACACCTCACCCTGAGCAGCAAGCAAGCCGTGCCCCAGAGCAGCAGGACCACACGGGGCAGGGAGAAAAAGAACAAGTACAGAGAAGAACACCAAGAAGGAAAGCAGCAGCTCAAACGTGGACACTGCGAGCCCAGGGAGGCCTCTGTGTGAAGGGGCCTGAGCAACACCCCTCCACTGCCTCAAAGGCCACAGTGCGGTCAAAAGCCTGCCCAGTCCACCTTGAAAATGGGGCCAAGCAGCCCTTCCTGCCGCAACAGCTGAGCAGGGCCACCAGTACCAACACCAGAGCAAGACGGTGATCTCCCCAACATGGTGCTCATCTGGCCAGCAGCCCCTTCTCCCTTTCCACCAAGATGAACCACAGGACCAGCCCTGCTGACCATCCACACCTAAGCACACCATCTGCTCCAGTTCCCTCCAGCCTGCACACACTCAGGCCCTCTACGAGTCTAATGCCCATGCGTCCACTAGAGCATGTTAACACGAGGAGGCCACCGTGCTTCCAACAGTGGCAGCCACACCCTGAGCTGGACAGGAAGAACAGATTATCATAAACACGTTTAAACCAAACTGGAGCAGCCTCAGAGCCAACTGGAGCACAGGCAGCCCCTGTGGACACACGCCAGGGACCACTCCACACACGGGCTGAGCCTCGCACCCATGTGGGAGCACACCGTGCCCTCCTGCCATGCACTTTAATGTCTGGAGGACACTTTCCTCAAGGACCCGAGAATCACATGCCGTGAGTCCTGGCAGGGACAAGCAGACAGGAAGGAGGCTGTGAAATTTCCCGGGTAGGAGAGCGAGAGGTACCCCTGATGACAGGTGGCAAGGTGGGGCTCACAGGGGCTTTCAGGGCCACAGGCCTCACTCCACCAGAGCATCCACGCACCATCTACTAAGCATCTACCCTGAGCCAGGTCCTGGGCACAAAACCACCACCCTCGCCGCAAGCCTGGAACAGAACACGATTAACGCTTTCAGAAGGTGATGCTCCCGGGGCCATGCAGGGCTTCTGCCTCCAGACACACTCAGCCCCTGCCACACGCTCTCCTGCAGCCTGGCCCCGCCTGGCATCCACTCAGGACGAGGAGTCACCTGCTCAGGCGCCTCTGCAGCCCACAGGTCTAACCTGATGACCAGCGACCCTGAGGCCCAAATGGAGCTTTAATCCCCAGAGCTGGGAGGCATTTTCTGGAGCTGGTTCTACTGAGGATGAACCCTGGAGCAGCGCTTGATCAGAGCAGAAGCAGCCTCCGTGGTCCAGCACCACCAGAGGTGGACAGAACTCCACGACTTCTGGAAGCCTGGCCGTGGAGAAAACCGCTCCAGGCTCCCAGCTTTATGAATCCTTAAAGTTAGGTTTACGTCCTGAGAACTTCTGGCCTTCGCGTCGATTCCTCTCTGCATTGCCAGGACTCCCGGGTGCCCTGTGAATTCAAGGGGTCCACACCTGGAGGAACCAGGGGTGGCTGTCAGCTGAGGACTCCTTGCCCAGCAGGGAGTGGGGGTCCCTTATTCTGCACTGGAAGCTGCATGCAGGCTGATTTCTTGGTGGCACAAATTAAATAAGTCATATGCTGCATCAGGTTAAGTCCAATTCAACCCCACCCCAGACCCCGCAAGAGCCCCCTCTTCATAGACTACTCAAGAGATAAGCCGTGCATCTGAAAGATAGTTGCCTTTAATTTTTAAGTTTTCATTTGTCCAACATAAAAAAGGCAGATTTATGTGACCTGATATGACATTTTTACAAAAACAGTTTCCCCCAACATCTGGTCAGTGGTATATAAATATTTACAATGAAAAAATAGGCAAGGAAAAAGGAAACCTTCATTATCCAAGTCAGTTTCTCTCCAACACTTGTCAGGACTCTGAAAATAAAATACTTACTTTGGAGTTATTTGTATCTACACACTGCTTCAGCTGACGGCTTTAAGAAATCTGGGCCGCACTGTCTAAGGTTTCTGTTCTATTCGCGCCTACTTGTTTCTGTACTGTTTTGGAAGTTATCCGAAATAGTAAACTAAATATAAAAATGTAAACTTTGGAAGAAAAAAGTCAGAACAGATGAGTGTGAAGGCAACGCAGAATGATACAGATGCTCTCACAGGGCAGCGTGTCACAGCACTAAAACCCAAATAAAATGCTCGTGTACTTAGCAGGGACATTGTTTTTCAATTTAATTTCATTATGGTAACAAAAATTGCCTCTAAAGAGGATGTTAAAAAAATAGCCTTGACATTACCATTTCAATCATGAAGACAGTACTGCCCTTGTGCTAAAAGAAACACAAGTTTCTAGAAAAATGACAAATATAAATGACACAGAGCTTAAGCAGCCCAAAACACCCTGGCATCTTCTGGGCGGGAAGGCAGCACCGGCCAGCCTGTCCAACGCAGCACAGGACCGACTCCGCCAGCCGCCCTGCCACCGACACAGGGCCTCCTCCTGGGCAGGCGGGGCCTATGGCGGCATGCCGCTGCCAGAGGGCCCTGAATGTGAACAGCAGCGAGCGGCTCCTCGGCACGGAGGCACCCGTCACATGTGGGAACTGCGCCGCCCTCTGGTGCCCAGGGACACGCGGAGCCTGGGCTCTCTGGCTTTATAATGTTCATTGAAGTCCAACCTGAAGCTAAGAAACCGGAGACTTTCATCAGAGCTGGTCGTCAGTAACACCAGGAACTGCTGCACGATGCCCTAGAAAGAGAGGGCAGAACAGGACGCTGGTGTCAGGAATGGAGCGCCCGCGGAGCCCGGCCCCCAGGCTCCTGTGCTTGTTCTTCCTTCAGCCAAGAGCCTGTGGCGGTCCCCACAGCAGGTGCCTGGGCCTGGGCTGGAACCCGACTGGCCCCACCAATGCCACGGCATTAGGAGTCATCCGTTTATAAACACAATGAGCAATGCATAAATTTTATTTAAAAACAACTAACAGATTTTTCCTTTTAGTCCTTAAGTTGTACAAAAATAAACCAAATTCTGTCGAAGCATTCGATCCTGCCTGTTTTGGATCCACACCGGAGCTCGCTTCTCATTCTTTCGTGAGGCTGCAAGCACGTCCACCACAGAGCTCTGCGGAGAGCAGGCAGGAACACGCAACCGGAACCTGGGGGCCACGGGCGGCCCACGCCATCACCCCTCTGTCAAGGTGCTTTGTAAAGAGGCCACAAGACACGAGCTGACCCAGAATCTAACACAAGCGGCCGTCTGCTCAGGGCTCACAGGTCCCTGTGTGGTTCCACCACGATGTCACTATTTGCACAAGCTCATCTGTGAGGGGCTGCTGTCCACCTCTGTGGCTTCAGCAGCCTGGGGAAAGCTTTCCACAGAGCAAGAGGCACAGGCTCCAGCCATCACCACCCCTGCATCTCTGTGGCGAACCCTCTGCCAAGGCTGGAGTGGCAGGTACAGGCAATCAGACCCACGCAGGAACCACCTGGGGCAGGCACACGCTGCAGCGTGCCTGAGCTTCCAGTGTCTGTCTAGGTGACAGGAAAGCCACTAGGAATGATATAGACTGGCTTCCTGTGACAAGCAGCCCCTAACACCCAACCGTCTCAGGACGACAGAGTGCAGAAACTGGCTATCGCTGTCAAGGAATTTGAATGGTAATGATTCACAAAGACTAAGGCTGCAATTTGAACAAAATTGGAATTACACTAATTAAGATTACTCTTTAAAATATGTATCATGCCCATTGGGGAAATATGTAACCATAAACTACAACACTGTCTCTCTGAAATGGGCAATTGGCCAAATTCTTTAAATTACACATTACTACTTTGTAACTATGCAACCATCTTATTGTAGCAGCATAGAGTTGGTCACCAGGGTCCACTTTTAGGACCCAGGCAATGTCTACACATGGCAGGGAGGAGAAGGAATCTCAAGCCCAACATCCATCCCAGATACGCCTGCTCTGGACTCGGGTGACTCCTCTGCTGGTCCCTGTGGTCTGGTGCAGTGTCGGCAGGCCTGAAACAGCCCTCTTCCCAATCTGGCAGCCGCCCACAGGCCCGAGTGTCAACTTCCCTGTTGGGGTGCTGTCCTGGCTGCACAGCTACCTGTGGGAGCCCATGCAAACCTGTCTCTCTGAGGCCACCGGCCCCCTGGGGCTCCATCCTGGCCACTACTCACATCTACACAAATCAGAGCCCATCAGATGGACGCGGTTCCTAGCTAACCAATTCGAAAACAACAGAAATTTTTGTCACTTACAGGAAATGCTAATACCCACCTGGTAGAAGTGCGTCAGTATTTGCAACTGTGAACACATTTTTGGTATAGATTCTTGAAATTCTCGAATCCTCCTATTCTCCTCCTCTTCCTCGGCTGCCGTCATACCCCACTGACCCTGAAGAATCAAAACCACCAAATTTAGTTTTCTGATACCTACTTGCTTCTGTAACTACGGTGCTACACCATGCAACACGCAGCAATGTGTGCATGTGTGATTCATCCCAAGCGACCAGACTTCCTAGTACAGATAAAGCCCCATGGCTTCCTGGCAACACAGGCTGAGTGGACCCCAGGCAGGGCACTGCCGTGGCCCTTGAGACAGGCTCAACTGGTTCCCGAGACAGGCGTGATTCTTTACTAGGGACGTTTCCACCCACTTCTATTTTTAAAAAGGCAATTTCTAATCAATGGTGCCTTTCAATAAGTGCCTTTCAACCTGTATGTACAGAAATCACTGAACTCTTCTCTTTTTAGTAATTAACATGGAGAATTACAGTACTGGATTCACTGATCTTTACATTCCCAAAATAAACCCTAGTCCTGTTCATTTTTGAAATTTCTGGTGGTTTTCACTCCCATCTTACCTAAGATTTTCTCCTCAACATCAGTAGCCCGGACTCCCCTGCTTTCTGGGTTTTGACATCCACCTCAGGATGCTTCCTTGGCAGAACTGGCGGGTCTTGGCTGTGCCATCAGCAGCCTAGGCACTGGGCTGGCACAGAGGCAGGGTGGCAAGGCCTGCCACTGCCTGGGCTACGGGAGGCGGGTCCTGCAGCCAGGTTACTTCTCCTTTAGACCTGCCTTCTCTTCTGGGGGGAATCTTGGAAACCCACGTAAACCATTCTTTCCCTCACATCCGCGGGTTTCCCGAGCACCACAGTACTTTCCCTCCCTTACAGGTTTGTGCTTCCTTTGCCCATGAACTATTAGACTGGTCAACAGCTGCTTTATTTTCACTACCCTTCTTAGGTTTTATCAGCTACGTTTCTTTTTTTTTTTTTTTTAATTTAGTTATTTTATTTAAATGCATTTCAAGTCATAGTACATAACCAGATCTCTGTTTTTCCATTTCTCTGATTGCAAACCAAATAAAGCTACGTTTCTTTAATTCATTGTGTTTGCTAACTTCGCCCTTTGTTCAGGCTGATTTCATCACTGCCTTTCCAGCTCCTCCAGTGGGACATTTAGCTCATTTCCATAAACATGGAAGGACTCCGATGGCTGTTTTATCTCTAGGCGCCTGCCTTTTTTGTGGTCCAAGACAAGCTGAACCAGACTTCCAGCCTTACTGTGTTTCGGTCATGTCTCCTTTTATTTCCTAGTTCTCTGGTGAATACTGAGTGCCATCTTCATTATCTTCATATCTGTGCCTTTAACAACTCAATATATTCATACCTGTTTTGACTTGATTTATGAACTTTCATCAGTATCTTCTGACACAGAAATCGCAGTACTTAACACTACTTCCCATAGAAGTCCCCCCAGAAACTGTCATCTTTTATTTCTTTAAAATGAATTTTGGGGAGAGAGGGTGCCGAGTATCAAACCCAGGGCCTCTCGCATGCTTGCCGAACAGTACCCCTGACCCTACACTAAAATGTGTACATGCTCCTTCGCTGCAGCATAGAGCACATAAAGAAGTACAAAGCTCAGACATGAACAGCCTACAGCCTCCGCATCACAAGGAGATGCACACATGCGGCCCCACCCAGCACGACAGGGACCACATCTGCAGAGCTGCAGGGGTACCCAGGGGTGAAATGATGGGACAGATGCTCAGAGGCCCGGCACACATCACTGCCCAAGCATCCCAAAGTGTCTGCTCAGACCTACCCTCCACCAGCAACGCCAAGCTCTCACTGGCTCCACCTTACCCACAGTGGACACTGTGGATCTTCAAAACGTTGGCCATTTCTGCGTCTCATATGAGTACGCAGCAACAAATCCCACCATCATGCACAACTGAATGCAGCAATTAAAAACGTAGGGAAAAGAAAAGCCCAGGAAACAGAACAAAAATAAACAAGAACAACTTCAGCCATTCTGCTGGGGCGCAGTAAGACGACTGAGGGTTCTCCTCGAGCTCCTGGGGGTTAACAAGGACACTTCTCATCAACTGAAGGCTCGCTGTCACTGGGATCATGTCCCGCCCTGCAGCCACGGTCATGCGCTCTGGATGAGCTGGCACTGGTGTGTGCCAACAGCTCCTCCAGCTGCAGCCTGCGGTGTGCCCTGAGAGGTGTCTCTGATGACAGAGATGACTAACTGTGATGTAGGGTTAATCTTAACTTCTTTTATGATTGATTCCTAAACCCCATCGAAAGGTCTCCTGCCTCACGGTCACGATGATGGTGCACGCCCTCTGAAGCTCAAGCGCCTCACCTTTCACACCTAGCGTAAAACTCCCTGTACTGGTTCCTGCGTTACATGCACAATAGGTCAACAGTTCCCTAACGCGGGTGACTGATGCCCCTGCCCGCTCTTCCCAGTGCCACCTCTGGACACACGGGGCCATTTCTGTACTATTCTGCTCCACTGATCTTGTCCCCAGTCAGTATTATTCTTTCAATTACTATAATTTCATCACAGCCTTAAGTATACAGTTACCCGTCCATAACCATGGGGGGCAGTGCCCGGGGCCCCGGGGAACACAGAACCCAAGGGTGCCCGAGTCCTCATCAGGCGCCCGGCGCTCACACAGAGCTGCCCACGCCTCGCTGCTTACTCTGAACCGGCTCTGACGCTCACGACCCCAGTGCAGTGTGGATATGGAGCACACAGGGATCCCAAGGAGCTGATCCAGGAGGAAGGGCAAGGCAGGCTACAGTGCTGAGAACAGGTGCCGAGCCTGCAGAGGCGGGCACGGCTGGGTGCCCCCAAGCACATGTGCTGATCCCTGTGCAGCTGATTCTTCTCCCTCCAGGTGATGTCTTCACATATATGCTGGAATCAGTTCATCAATGTCTACCATAAAGAGAAGCAAAGCCACACTCCTGGGGTCAGAAAAGGCACTGGGCCACCTGTGTCCAGTTCGCGACTGCACTAGCTGCTCCCTGTTGGGCCCTTTGCTGCCTTGAAGGTGCCACACAGCAGAAGCACTGCACCTCCTCCTGGTGCCCCAAGGCCAGGCCACCAGGTCCCTGGTGCAACCACTCGGCTGTCGGGGTTGCTGCTCAGCACAGGGGCAGCCCCAGACAGTGTGCCAGCAAGTGGGTGTGGTGCCCAGCAGCTCAGCCACAGCAGACAGAGGCCAGGCCCGGCTGGAACACCTTAGCGGGCCCACTGTCTACACGGTCTCCACAGGCTTACATAAACTGTGTTACATTTCAGAATTCCTTTAATGGCGTTTCTTCTAAAACTTCACTGCTGACAGAAATAGAATTGGTTGTTGCGTATGAGCCTTGTCTCCAGCCACCCTGATGAATGCACCTGCTCGTTTCATAATTCACCTGAAGATCTTCTCGGCCTTCCTGGGCCCCCAAACAAGCTTCTGTGAAAAGAGGCAGCTCTTCTCCCTCTGCATTCCCTTGCTCAGCTCGACCCTGGGGGACCTCCGTGCAACACAGCAAGCACTGCACCCAATGTCTCTGGGAAAGGTTCCCAGACTCACCATCGAGCATGTATTCTGCTGCAGTTTCCATGCAAATCTTTTGTCAGATTTTACTTGGTATTAAATGGTTTTTCTCATTCCTTTGTAAATGCTAACCATAATGTTTTTATTAGAATGATGCAAGACTTTGTATTCTGGGACTGTGCCTAAACATGGGGGAACCCATTTTCCTTTACATTCGTCACAGTTGGTAATACTTTGGGTTCTTTTTTTTTTTTTAATGTTTATTTTTTAGTTGTAGGTGACAGAATATCTTTATTTTTATTTTTATGTGGTGCTGAGGATCAAACCCAGTGCCTTATGCGTGCTAGGCAAGCATGCTACCACTGCGCCATAATCCCAGCCCCAATACTTTGGGTTCTTACGTTTACAACAGGAAAGGTACTTGCTGCCACTTGGGACTACCGCGGCAAGAAGTCAGCTCACCGCTGGACCAAAAATAACCCTAGTATGAAAACCATACCTCAATTTCATGCTGCTTCTTTTTCTCATCAAACTGCAATCGTCTCTGCAATTCTTCCAGAGCAGCTCTGTATACTGCGTCTTGAGCATTCTGAAGTTCAATAATTTGATCAAACACAGCTCTGAGTTGGTTTAAAAGTACCTGAAAAGATATGACCAACTTTCTTTTTATTACAAGAACATTAACGTGCTTCACTAAGCTTCCTGAATGAAATACTTCTAATTAGACAGAAACACACTCAGTTCGGATGTGGTTTGTCCCCTCTAAAGCTCGCTGAGATCTGGTCCCCAGCCTAGCGGTGCTGCAGGTGGAGGGACTGTGAGAGGTGCTTGGTCCTGAGGCCCCACTGAGGAGAGGAGCGATGCTGCTCGGCAGGAACCGGGGGCGCCCTGCGGAGTGAGCGCTCGCTCTCAGGCCTGCTGCTTCAGGCCCAGTGCACCCCGAGTCTGTCCCTCCCACCCGGCCCACTCATGCTGCCGTCCCACCAGGTTACAACGCAGCGTGAGCCCCTTACCAGAAGGGAAAGCGAGGTCAGCACCAGGCCACTGGACTTGCAGCCCCAGAACCATGAGCCAAAACAAACCTCTGTTCTTTATAATCCATCCCATTTCAAGTGTCCTCTTACAGCAACAAAACATGGGCTAAAACAGTCCCACCAAATAAACCACCGGCCCAAATCCTCACGTGTTCCTTTACCAGACACGTCCTACCAAGCAGCAGTGCAGGAGGTGCTGTCAAACCCCCTGCGCTTAGTCTTCTACCACTTGAAGGCGGCTGGCCCCAAATGCAAGTGTTGGAGGCCTGGTCCCCAACCTGTCTGCGTGGAGTTGTGGGGGCCCGTAAGAGGGCCATTAGAGGGGTTACTGTCTCCCCTGAGACCAGACTCACCCACAGGAGCAGGCTCTCATGAAGCAGCCGGCTCCTGCGTCCCTCTCCCCACGCACGCCCGTCTGCCCTTGCAGCTCCTGCCCTGAACTGAAGCTGCACGTGGCCCTCACCAGAAGCCAAGCCCAAGTGGGTGCCATGCTCTTAGACTTCCAGAACCCTAAGCTGAACGAACCTCTTTTCTTTAAAGTCACTCCCCCGCCCCCCGTATTCTGTCACAGCAACTGTAATAGTGCTAAGTACTAATCTGATGACGTGTCAAGCTCTCCATGCAAATTCTCTCAGATTCTCACACCCAAACCAACAAAAGCACCAAACCTAGTGATGGTAAATACCTTTTTAAAATATGCTTGCACACGTGCACACAATATGGCCTGTGATCACTTTTAGAAAGTACCGGCCAACCCCAGTGCGCCAGTCACTAGATGAACATTCTACACACATCTCGTAACTCTCACATCTGCTGAGAAGAACTAGCATGCCCTTTTAAATCAGGAGAACTCCGGAGTCGAGCAATGAAATGGGACTCAAACCCTGGTCTGTCACCAGCAGAGCCCTTCACCTGACTGTGGCGACCTGGCCCACAACAGAGCCCCTGACTGAAGCACACGACAGCAAAGCCCTCCCGCGGGGACTGTGCTCTCCAGCCACTTCCACTGGAGCAGGCCATGTGCTGAGGGGGCTCCTGACACACCCAGAAAACAGACACACCGCCTGACAGCCTGGAACGCACTACGGTCTCAAAGCCCGACAAAGACTAGGTTCAGTGATGGTAAGAGAGGTCGCCAAGCCAGCAACCCTTTAGATGAACGTGTCTTAGATTACAAGTATTCTAACTACCTTCGTGGTTATCTCAATGTTTCTAAACACACTTTGCAGAAGCATCTTTGACCTTGGCATGCTCAAGGGCACGACCAGTAGCTCTCCACCAGTGGGACTCAGTGTCCTCAGAGCCCTGCCTGCAGCTACGGCTGTCTGACCAGCTGGCGTTCAGGCAGGATGGAAGCTGTAAAGCATGACGCCTCCCACAGCAGGACCTAGAGGTGGGTACGAACGCTCAGGGAGCAACCCTCGGCCCGCGCGACGGCTCTGAAGAGGCCACTTAACGCAAGAAAGGTACCCGAGGCTCGGCCCCCACGTGGCTCCTCCACTGCAGGGAAGGCAGCGTGCTCCCCCCCAGGCCTCTGCGTGAAGCCGACCTCCAGAGAGGCCTGCTGCCGGGACCGGGGCAGGGAGCACTCGCAGCAGCTGGAGGCCAAGGCGTGCTGCGCCTGGGTAGGCAGTCTGTCCAACACGCATGGGCACCACCGCCTCAGCAAAGCATGCCGTGGAGGCCACTGTCCCCGGACCGAGCGAGCAGCAAGGCTGGGCCGTGGCCCGCAGGGCAGCCCTCGCCTTACATGCAAAAGGCACATCCAACCCCCAGGACGGCGACAAACCAGCCACAAGAGCCCTGACCCGAAGCTCCACCTTCCTTCTGGGACTCTGGCACACGCCACTGGTCAATCTGTTCTTTCAGTGCCTTGCTTGGCCTATTGTGTCTTCCCACAGCTACGCAGGGCTCAGGGACACGTCTCTGCTGGAACACCCTGGGTGCCACACTCCCCACCAGGGTCTCCTCTACCTCAGGCACGTCACAGCAAGCTCTTCTTCCACCCACTCTGTTCCTATTCTGCTAAGAAACTGAACCTCAAACATCAAGAACTGCTGCCCACGTGGTAGTATCAGGTGATTCTAAGGTGCTCCGTCCAGTAGCTGGCTGTCCTCCTGGGGCCTGTCAGTCAGCCTTACCCTGGAGCCACTGTCCAGCAGGCAGCGGGAGGTGATGGTGTCCAGGAACGCTTCATGCGCTGCAATGATGTGGTCCAAGTCCTGGGCCTGCTGGACCCGGTTCCACAGCTCGTCCCAGGAGCATTCCAGCACCTGCAAATGACAAGGTGAGGCTTGGGGGCAGGTTCTCCCCACACAGGACTCTGCACTACTGGTTCAGACACCATCAGCAGGATGGTCAGCGTACCTCAAACGTGATGTAATACTGCATCTGGTGGATGAAGTGCACCATCTCCGAGGCCAGGATGTGACACTGGTGCAGCACCCCAGACAGCTCTGCAAGGGAAGAGAGCATGAGCCTGCGGGCACTGGGCACAGCCAGTGCACCATTGCCCTGCTTTAGGGAACCTCCTCCCATCACCCACTTCTGTGCTCGTCAAGCACAACAGGACATGGTGACCCACTCGAGGGGTGCGCTTCCCTGCACCAGATGTGAGGGCTGGACGAGGGATGGCACTAGGAGTCCCAGGTGAAGGTCAAACACACACGTCTGGCACTATAAGAATGTAGTGCCATGATTAAGCTCTAGTTTACAGCCTCTTCCATACAGCCTGTCTGCTGTACACAGAACACTAACTACAACTCAGCTATTCGGAAACAAAAAAATGGCACTTCTTTAAGGACTGGGGGACCTTGCCACCTGCAAGGAAGACAGCCTGTGAAGGTGTCAAGGCACAGCAGACCTCTGTGTTCCCTGTGAGAATGAAGACACTGTCACAAGGCTGAAAGGTCGTCATGGAGTGTAGCTCTCTGCTTGCACTTTGAACTTTCTCCTCAGAATTATACCAGAGCATTGTCACACTAACATATGTGACGTTCAATCAGGTTAGGCCACCAGCAGGTGACTGTGAGAAGACAACTGCCTGGGCCAAGCTGCACATACCTGCTGCCCTCCACAGGCCCTCACTCAGCTACCAGATGCAGGTCTATCGTGCAGGCAGCTGTGCTAGAACACAGCACTGCTCCTCCCTACGAAAGCAGTGCGTGGAGCAGACGCAGGGCAGTGATGGTGGCCACACGTGCTCCAGAAATGCTCCCTCTATCATGCAGCTGGGGCGTGAGGGTGGGCCCTAATCCAGTCTGTGTTCCCTTAAGAAGAGAAGACAGAGACACCAGGGAGAAGATGCCCATGTGACAGCAGAGGCAGAGACTGCAGTTGCAGAGACCAGGGAGGCCCCTCCCCGACCGCCTCCAAGCAGCCCAGCCTGGCTGCACCTTCCTTCTGGATTTCTGGCCTCCAAAACCATGACCCAGTTTGACATTTTATCCCAGCAGCTCCAGGATACAAACACACAGGTGACCAGCAACGTAGGATGGCACGTCCCAGTAAAGCACTAATGCCTAAGGAAAGAAAGCTCCTTTCTGCAGCGCCAAGGGTTAGGCCCCTGTGGGGATGCTGGAGCCCTGCTTTATCAGCACCATGTGGTCAGAGGAGAAAAGGAGGAGAAGCAACCTCAAGTTTTATAAAATACAAACTCTTCAACAAACGTCAGCGTTATACATCAACTGTAGGAATGCTATGCCAGTGTAAATTCTACCAACAAGCCATAACAGCCTGAGCCTGACACCGTGCTGAGGGAGACGCACAAGGGCTCAGGCAGCCAGGCCAGGACGGCAGTGAGGAGCAGTGAGGAGGTCGGGCAGGCCAGAACACAGGGGCACGGGGAGCCTTCTGACAAGGCCGACTGGACGGAAGAGCTCGCAGTCACAAGTGGGGACCCAGTCAGACAGACACTAAGGTACTCATGCTCCTAAGTGGGAGATCCAATAGAAAAACTAAAACAGACACGTGGACAGAGGAGTACCAACCAATAATACCAAGTAGAGCAAGGACAGAGAGGAGATAAGGAAAGAAGGGAAGTCCAGGGACCATAAAAAGAGCAGGCCAGAGCCCCCCACTGGACTCCAGGCCCCTCCTCCTCAGAGAAGTCTGTCTCTGTTGCTTTTGCGATGAACCTGCTGCTTGCTTGCCGCCTGGGTCCCGCTCTTCAATTCTTGCTGAGCAGACAACAAACCCAGCAGCCCTAGACAGTACAGCGCAGCCTGAGATGAGCCACCACACGCCTGGAAAACGGCAAGAGAAACTGTGGAAGCCGAGGCCGCCCAGCTCCAGGAAGCTGGGCCTCGGGAGCCGGTCTGCACTGTACTGGAGGGCCAGGCACCAAGAGCAGCGCTGAGGAGCCCTGACGCAGACACAGCACACAGGCACGTCCTCGGAGGGAGAAGCATCAGCGCCTGAAGGAATACATCTGGCGGGAACAGAGGGTGCTTGAGAAGCCACGCTTCAAAGACAGGGAGAGCGCACACTCGGGAGGCAGGAGAGTCCCATCTAGAGGTGAAGGATGACCAGCTGCGCACCCTTGCCCTGTCTAGGGGATCCCATGTTTCTGAGCAGGCTGCTCTTGCCCAGTCTCTGGGACACCCTTCTCCTGTCTCTGGCCGCCCTCCCCGTCTGGGGACCCTGTGTTACTGAGCAGGCCTCCCTTGCCCTGTCTAGGGGATCCCATGTTTCTGAGCAGGCTGCTCTTGCCCTGTCTCCAGTCCGCCCTTCCCCTGTCTCTGGGCCCTCTGTGACTAAGCAGGCCGCACTGTCTCAGAGACCTTCTGTCTCTGTTACAGAAACGAGTTCCAAGTTAATTTTCCACACATTAGAAGAAGTCAACTGCAGGAAAGCTCCAGTTTGCACTGTTCTTTTCAGTCTCACTGACAGAGAGCCTTCCAGGGTTCTCTCATAGCGTCAAACTGCCCACCAACGCAACAGTGTCTGTGTAACGTGTCAGATTTCAGTAGCAGTTAGAGTTTCTGCTACACTTACACACTTCACTTTTCAGCCAGGAATCTCCCTCTGGTTTTCAAGTCCTTCTGAAAGTAGACACATATGGATTACATCATAGTCCTACGTTACAATCTGAATTTCCTGAGTGCATAATTTCTTTACTACTGATTATGTTACAGATTCTTCAATGCCACTGCATTTGGAAATGAGAAAGTCACTGGGGTCCTGATGTCAATACTTGTGTCTGTGATTCCTCCCTGCCCCCGGGCTCCAGATGCAGGCAGTGGGCTCTGCTCCTCAGCAAGGTGGGAAAAAGAGGGACTTCACTAAACTGCAGCCTTAGTGTCAGAGAGACTCAGAAACGTGGACGCACTGAACAGAGAACACCAGCCCGGCAGGCCGAGGCAGCTGCGCTGCTCCAGCACAGAGGAAGGAGTGACCCAGGGTGAAGCAACACAAGGTCTGCAGGGAACCTGCCATCAGACAGCAACCTGAACTGAGCGGATGCAGAGCTGCAGCCGGCACTGGTGTTTGGAGAGCACACTGTGTCCCAGCTGGCTGCAGAGAGCTGAGACGGAGCCATCCTGAGACGGCCACGTTGTGACTACTGCTGCGGGGCCTGGAGGTCACCCTGCCACGCTGTCCTGGCACGTGCCAGTGCTGTGGCCTAGAGAGACCTTGCAGAACCTGAGTGAAACAGGCACAGAGAAGACTGTGGCCGGGGGCTCCAGCTGGAAAAGGAAGGCAAGCCCACTCCCTTGTCCTTCGAGCCTGCGGCTCCGGCCAGCTGAAGGGGCGGGATCTGAACAGGCAGGGGTGAGCTCCAGGGACCAAGCCTGGGAAGGCTGCTGGCCGGCAGCAGTGTGTTCAGAGTCGGCTCCCTGCCCCACAGCTAGAATTCAGACGCCCGGCAGGCTCTAACACCCAGCATGTCCCTGAGGCCTGGGCGGAGCTAAGCCGCAGCCCTGGACCTCCCCTCACAGAGCCCTGCAGCAGCCCATCAGAAAGCGCACAGAGGCGCGGGTGCAGACAGCAGCATCCTCCTCCAACCCCACGCCTGTGCACCCAGTCCTGCCCACTCCTCCTCCCCTACGCCTGCACCCGTATGCTCCCAGTCCACCGCACCCTGCTCCCATGGCACACACTCCTCGCTGTCACCTAGAGCCTTCCCTGACCTACACCCGTCGGAGGACAACACGGATGCCATCACCTCTGGGCCTTCTCCAACCTGGTCTGCCTCAGGCCTCCTGTTCTGACTCCTACAGGACTTTCCCAGAGCAAACAGATCAGGCATTTTAAGTTGCTGTTTCCATGTCTGTCACACCCTACAGGCAACAAACTTCCAGGCCTGCCACCTCCATCACGGGCACCAGAACCAGGAGGCACCACGCAGACCCTCCGAGTTGCTCGCTGAGTGGATGGACATCTGCACCCACCTGTATCCTGATCATTCAAATTCACACCTTCTGAAAAGGGTTCCACTAGGGCCGACTGAGCAACAATGTTAACATGTCCTCTTTGCTTTCCTTCTTTCATGGTCTTAAAGAACAACCAACCCAAGCATTTTTCTCTCTAGAGAAGCCTTCGTCTTTTCCCTGCCCAGCAGGACAGTCTTCAGCAGCATCCTTCTGAGGTAAGGCCTCTGACACTGCAGACGCTCACCACCTGCTGGACACGCCCTGATGACGCGGCCCATGTGGGCAAGTGCAGCCCCCGCGCCGTGGCCTTCCCACGCCCCCAGAGTCCTCCACACTTCACCCTGGGCCAAGGCTGTCACCAGGACAAACTCAACCTAGTCATTCCATTCGAAAACACTGCTCACGCCTTGAGCAGCCAGGCATCTCTGCCCCGCACCTGAGACACACACAAGTCGGCGCTTTCTTTTGTGGGTGGGACCACGACAGCTGCATAGGCACAGACTCCCAGAAGCAGGGCAACGCCACACCAAAGCCCAGCAGCCACCGTCCTCGGCTTACCTAGAAGCCATGCAGGGCTCCTCCGTGCCCCTTCACTGCCTCTAATGGCTGCCAAGAGAACCCCACATGTGATTGAGCACAACAGCATCTCCAGCCAGAAGCACCTGCTCCAGGACTTGCCTGATGAACGGCACCAAGTGTGGCTAAGAACTGCAGGCATTTGTTTTTAAGAAATATCCTAAGCCAGTTTCTTCACAGTTTCAAATCCCCTTCCGACACGTATTTATACCTGATGCCTCTACTCTGAAAAGGAACCTGATCAAAGAACCACATGGCTTGCTTCCTTGAGTCTGCGCACTCAGAAGGTACTGCCCAAACCTCTCATCCTTGCTCTCTTCCCAACACTGCTCGCCAGGCGTGCGCCCCACTTCACAGGCAAGCATCACGGCAACGGCTGTCCTCGCTCGATGCTCTCAGGGGCCGGGTGCTGTTCTAAGGACTTCTATGCAAACGTGACCCTGAGAAGCCTAGGCAGGAAGTGCCATCACCACCCACCCACAGTGGGGGAGTGAGGTCACACAGCCAGGTGGGGCGCAGGCTGCAGGAGAAGGCTGGCCAGGGCCGTGCAGCCCCAGGTATGCTGGGGACTAAGCCTGCGTCAGGCAGAGAACTAGTCAGATGTGTATGATAATCACATTCACAACTCATGCACAGACACAAAACGAATGCAAAGAGATTTTCAAAGAGGAAAACTTGCACCCGTCTCTTCAGGCTCCACCTCACCAAAGCTCAGTGCTGCCTGGGAGGCACATCACTGTCGATGTGCTGAAAGAAGGCAGCCGCAGGCGGGCTGGGGGGCTGACAGCAGGCCCTGGCACAGACGCCAGAGCACCTGACGAGCTCGTCCCCAGCCCTGGCCCTGCGGCTCACGCACAGCCTTGCTCCCAACGTGGAACAGTGAGTGGAGCTTGGTCACTCTCCAGGGTGGCCATGGCTGGGCTCAAGCTGTGCCTGCTGCTGTGCCTCCTTCTGCAAACACAGTGCGTGTTCACCTCGACACCCCGCAGCACTCTTCCCAAAGGCAAGCGGCTGAGACTGTGGCAGGCCGCCACTCAGTCCAAGCACAGCGCCCACAGCGCCCTGGCACAGCCGCGGCAGAGCCCACGCACCACCTCATGGCAGCAGCAGGCACGTCAGGCACGTTCTGAGGAATCATGGCCTGGAAACGACACTGCTCACAAGCAATCAAAAATGAGTAGAAGTGGAACCGAAAAGTACACCTGAGCCGGGAAGCCTCGGCTCAGCTGAGCCTTCAACACAGCTGGGCCACCCACTCTCCCGCTGACTGTGCCTACTGCCACCCTCTGCCACGCTGTTGGGCACAGGTGCAGCCCAGAGGAGAAACGGGGGAGAGCCAGCAGCGGTGCAGTGAGGAGGAGGCAGGGCAGGACGACCAGCCAGGCACACGTGCCATCCTCCTGAGCCACAGGGACTGTGCTCACACGTTCCTCACCTTCCAGGTTCCTCCACAGTCTGGCGCCAGGTGACTCTCGGGGTCTCCCCCCCCCCCCCCGCCCCCGAACGCGCATGGAACACAGGTGCCGGCCTGAGACACCTGCCTCGCACGCAGCCCGTGAGGCCCAGGGTGCAGGCCAACTCAGTGAGGCCCTGTCTCAAAATAAAAATTAAAAAAGGAAGCCGGGCACAGTGGCACACTCCTGTAATCCCAGCACTTAGGGAGGCTGACACAGGAGAATCGCAAGTTCAAAGCCAGCCTCAGCAATGGTGGGGCGCTAAGCAACTCAGTGAGACCCTGTGTCTACATAAAACACAAAATAGGGCTGGGGATGTGGTTCAGTGGTCGAGCGCCCCTGAATTCAATCCCCAGTACCAAAAAAAGGGAGAGGGGGATGTGTCTCAGTGGTAAATTGCCCCTGGTTTAGTCTCTTCGTCAAAAAACAACACAAAAGAAAACCTCGGGTCCTGAGCAGATAGATGGCTTTCTCCCTGAACTGCTCACCGGTGTGACGGGGCCAGGCACTGTGCTGACGAACACCACTGAGCACTCGCTGCAGCAATGCTACCCCCCACAGGACCGCACGGGAGGCTTGCAGGAGCACCTCACGGGTCCCTCTGCATTTGCCCCAGCATTGCAGCGGGCAAGACGCTATCTGCGTCGGCAGCATTAACATGCCGGTCACTGCGGTTGATTTCTGCTCATGGAGACACTTGCCATAACCAGCTTCAAAACACTTCTCAAATACTAACATAAGCACATGAATCCCCCCCAACAGGAACATGGGCAATAAATAATTTTCTGGAAAAAGACAAATGGGAAATAAAAAGTGTTCACCCTCATCAGTAATTTTAAAAGCATAAAACAATTAAAATGAACTTAATTCACTCGAATGTAACTGCCAACGTCAGCAGAAACAGTGATACGGGCAGCTTCCACAAACGAGAGCTGGGCTCACGGGGATGCGAGCTGGACCAGCCAAGTCTCCAAAAGCAGCCTGAGCGTGTGCACCATGGCCGGAACCCGACTGCTGAATGCCAGTGCACAGAAGTGGGGCTGGACCCAGGGCCACCAGCCTGCTGGTCTGCGGCAGCGCCCTCTTCTGGAGGAATACGCAAGCGGCACGACACCCCTCCACAGCACCATACAGCGTGATTTCTATCAGCGGAAATCACCCATGCAGGCAAAGGGCAGTGACAAGATGACAGTGCAGCCAGGGCGACACGCCAATGTGATCAGAATGTTCTGGAACAGGTTCACTGACACAAGGAAAGCACTGGCAGAGAAGCTGGGCTCAAACTCTGCGCGGTAAGCTCCATTCGTGTAGAATATGAGCCTGACAGACATCAAAGGTGCATTTTCACATACAGAGAAAACCGACCAAAAGATTTACTACTTGTCTCCAAGTGTAGACAAAACAGTTGCTCATTCAAATCGGTGGAAGAAACGCAATCCCCAGCAGCAGCAGCACCTAAAGGGGCCCTGGAGCTCGGCTGCCTAGAACAAAGCACCTGAGATGCCAACATCCACGAGCAAGAGCAGCACAGGACAAAGTCCCTGCCCGACTGGGGTCAGGCTGAATCCACAGCAAGACACTGCCTGGCCAGGTGGGCGGCCAAGAAGCCACTCCCTGACAGCAGGACAAGAAGGGAGAGCAGAACTGCAGGGAATGCAATACTCGCAAGAGTGGGTGCCAACAGTGGGAGCGCCACCTCGGCGCAGGGGAGAACCAGGAGACTGCCCCAGGGCGGCCGCTCCTGGGGCAGGAGGGGCAGGCGGGGCAGGCAGGACCTGTGTCCACGGCCATCTTGGCCATCTCCGGTCCCTGCTCCCTTCTCAGCTATTCTGGAGGACCTGCCATGAGCACTTCCCTGCAGCAGCTCCCAGGCGCCCAAGGAGAAGCGCTGGTGCCCTCCCACGCTGGCCAGGCAGGTCCCCACCGCCTGCAGCCTGGGCCTCACTGGTTTGGACCTTGCACCTGCTCAAGGATGGCTCTAGCCTAGTAGAGATGCCGAGAGCTTGGACTCTCTTCTTCAGACAATTGCTTCCTTTTTATGTTTAATAACTGCTTTTCACCAACCCAAGGGCATATTCCTCCCAGTTTTCTTTAGAGCTATGTATTTACTGAAACATGTGCTCAAAGGTTCTCGCCAAAGCAATTTCAATACAAAGATTTCAAAAGTATTTGCAACTGAAGTCCTTCAATATTTGTGACATTAAAATAATCCTGACACCTGGCATTTTTACTATAGTTCAAATATTTCCATGTCCTGGTTTATGGAAAAATAATGTACTAAACAAATTTCACAAGAGAACATAAATAAGACACTAAGTGAATTTTAAATGAATCAATGATTTATTAAATGGCTTTCCTTCCTTAAAATTGGTGATTAAAAACAGGCACAGTGGCACACACCTATGATCCCAACTACTCGGGAGGCTGAGGCAAGAGCATTTCAAGGTCCAGGCCGGCCTCAACAACAATACTCTGTCTCAAAATAAAAAATTAAAAAGAGCTGGGGATGTGGCTCAGTGGTAAAGTATCTCTGGATTCAATGCCATCACCCCGCCCCCCCCCATGCACAAAATTGGCCATTAAAATAGTTAAATTGTTTAGTTAAAAACAAATGTGATTTTAAAAGAAACTTCATGATCTGAAAAAACAATGGCATGACTCACTCTTCGTATTTGTACCAACTTCCAGACAAGTAATGTTAAAGCCAGCACTTTCACAAAAAAGTTAAATTTAAGGCCAAACAGTGAGTCCCTCCAGCTGGATCATTTTAAATGGACTTCAGTTTCCGCGGAGTTGCTAGAAACCGGACAGTGGCAGCTGTGGGCAGGCGCATGCCCACCGGGCCTACCTGGCATGTTCCTCAGGAGCTTGGCATTGCACATGTGTCCCTTGCGTATGTCAGTGAGGATGTACTCCATGCGCTTGGCCCTCCAGAGGAAGTTAAACACCCTCAGGTAGTGGCTCATGCACTCTCGCGTGAACACCTGGGAGACAGTGGAAGACAGGGTCACAGCCCTCGCAAGACTCAAACCAACCCAGGTCCCAGCCTGCAAAGAAGAGCCAGCAAACAACCCACACCAGCAAATTCCAGAGGTGCACGAGTAACTAAAGCAGCGTGTTTCAAGGAAAAGCACCACAATCGCTGTCACTGATGACTTCCACCAGCAGAAGGCAGATGTTTGTAGCCCTATCCCACAGCTGGGAAAACTGGGGCTCACGGTGATATGGCTAGCAAATGGCTCATCAGTATCCTGGACCCAAGCCAGACCTGGACTAAGCGTGGACGCTTAGCTAGGACTCCCAGCTTCTGGAGGAACGCACAACTGGAGCAGCTGCTTCCCTAACAGCAGCTCCGAGGCGGAAGGGAGGCCTTGCAGAGGCTCCACTGAAGGGCCCCGGCTATCTTCACGGGTCCATCATCACTTCTGAACACCCACTGTGCCCAGCCATGGTGGCCGTGCAAGGCCTCCCCAGCAGCCCCACAGGGCAGCCAGATAAGCCACAGTCATTTCCTAGATCAGGGGTGAGCCGAGCACTTGTGGAACAGGTTCTTCTGCAAACTGCAGCCAGCATGCTTTTGGCACACAGGTGAGTGCTGTAGACATGGAGCACTGCTCACCCTCCCCAGACGACGGGTGGAGGAAGCGTGGCCGCCTCAGCGTCCACCCTGCACCACAGCCACCTGGACATGGCCTGCCCAGTGGGCCAGTTCTCACAACAGAACAAGGCAAGCCTTGGCTCTGAAGGGACCTCTTGCACCCCTGGGACCTGGCCTTGCCCACCTCCTGTTTGTACTCTGAATGTGACATATGTGGCCCGATTCTACTCATCTCACCTGCCCAGACTCTACCCATGCTCCAAGACAAAGGCACACACTATTCCCCAGTGGCACCCAGGCCCCTCCTCCTCAGCCACTCAGAACATTACTGCTAGCCTTCCACAGTCACAGCACGTAACTAAGGACTGCCTGTTCATTCCTCTGCACGCATTTTTGTGCCAGTATCTGGCAGGTGCTCCATCCTGGTGGAGGACCAAACGTCAGAGCAGGAGTGACTAGATTTGCATTGAAGGTCCTCCAAAACCAAGCCATCTGCTTTGCTGTGCTTCTCGGGCTATTAAGGGTCTTGCAGTTTTAGAAATTAAGGGTGACTGGTTTAAATACTGTGATAAAGGATTCTTCACCACACAAATGACATCGTAGGGTGGAGGCCCTTTAACACATTTTTAATTTTTTAAAATTTGTTCTAGTTGGTTCTACGTGGCAGTAGAGTGCATTTTGACACAATGCACACAATGTAAACAAATGGAGCACAGCCTCTCCTTCCTTTAACATATTTTAAAACTGCAGTTCAATCACCACCACCTTGGACGTTAACTAAGAAAAAGGTGCTCGCATTCCACTGAATTTACAGGGAAGACAGCACCACGACACTGCCGTTCTGCCATCAACGCTGCCTTTCAGTTCCCCTCCTCTTACAGAATCCGTTTCAGAGAAAGACTAAATGAGCTCTGAAACCTCCCCGAGGGACCCTGGAGGGGGCAGGAACCAGAGGATGCTGCTGCGCCTTGCAGAGGGAGCACGGAGAGCCCCGTGCGCACCTGCCTCAGCAGCACCGCCCCGCCTCACTGGGACCCCCACTCTCCCTCAGCAGTGGGCAGTCAGACGGCCTCAGCACCCTGAGGTTCCAGAGGAAATAAGACCCGGCGTCACACAAATTGCTTAGGAGTCATTAAAAACAAGGTGAGCCAGAAGTATTTTTTTTTTTTTGGTACTAAGGATTGAACTCAGGGGCACTCGACCACTGAGCCACATCCCAGCCCTATTTTTTGTGTTTTTTTAATGTAGAGACAGGGTCTCACTGAGTTGCTTAGTGCCTCGCTGTTGCTGAGGCTGGCTTTGAACTCGCGATTGTCCTGTCTCAGCCTCCCTAAGTGCTGGGATTACAGGCTTGAGCCACCGCGCCCGGCTGAGCCAGAAGTATTTTATTACGTTTAGTGAACTATACTTGGCTAATCTGGGGAGAAGGTATCTTGAATTTCATAGATTAATTTCAGATTAATTTCCCAAATAAAATCTATCCAAAAATTTCATTGATATTTTATATCACAGAATCACTATGAAACTAAAATTACTATTATGAGACATAATTACATGATTATTATAAGATGTACCCATAATTAAATTCTGTATAAAAATGCCAACTTGAATTAAGAACAGAAAAGAAATAGAATACTGTAAATTTAACAGAACAAAACTGAAAACCATTCTCTTGACTCTAAAGATATTTTTCATGTCTCCTAGTAGCCCTCATACATAACTGCATACTTACTCTCTGATAAAAATCATCTCAATTTCTCGTAAGAGCTGGAATACTTTCGGTGGTGCAGCATGGTTGTAGCTACAGCAATTTAGCTAAAACCACGCTGACCATGTGGCAAAAGCCAGAAGAGCAGGAGCATTCCCTCACTGGGCCTCTGGCAGAGCTGTCACCACCCACCAGGCTGGCCTTCAAATCGACACCTGTTTATCACAGCAAGGGGGAGATGCCATGGCATAAAGTGCTTTCCTTCTGTCCTTCCACTAAACTAGAGCTTGAAAACACCTGATTCTAACAATATGCTACTGCGTGAGCAATTGTGTACGTGCACTCCAAGCAAGACGAATGATACTGCAAAATAATTAAGGCATCACCTATCTACACCATGTTCAGTTTACCTACTGTGAACTGCCTTCCCACCGTGCCTCACGCGGGCTAGGCAAAGCACCCTGCCAGAGCCCCACCCCAGCCCACTGTGGTAGGCTGTTGGCTATGAAAATATTGGGAAAAGTGCGTGAGCCAGCAAAGCAGATACTATGAAAGTCTCCAACTCAGAGTGTTAGAATACCACACTGTGTTGTACATTTTAACTATCTAGCACTGGTTGGGATGTAAGCCCAAGGAAAAAACCTCATTGAACATGACAAGAGTAAACTTAACAGCAGCTGTGCATTCACACTGCAGTAGCTTCCTCTGGCGAAGGACAGACAGGGAGACAGGCTAAGACACCTGTGCTGGCCATTCCAGCTCATGGCCAGCACCACACCTGGTGGGTGCCAAGTCTGCCAGAGCAGCTTTAGAGACATTATCTCACAGGGGGTGTGATTTACCCCGGGAGAGGAAGGGACAAGCCATGGACTCCAGCTCTATGGGAACTACTGAAGAAGGCTTAGAGTCTAACTATGTTACCTCTTAGCAAAATATTTGTCCCAATAAATAAAAGAAATACAATGTCCTTCTTCAATATTTCAGCTATAAAAATGCCTGAACTAAGTTTAAAGAGATATCATGGTCAAGAAGGATTTATTCAAGCCTGGATAAAAAAAAACATGAGCACCAGAAAGAGGCATTTTAATTGCAGACATGGAGACGACGACTCTCTTGGCCAACCTTTTTATGATCGGGTAACTAAAAAAAAAGGGCGCTTCATGTGTGGTAAAAGCACTAGGAACAATAGCACAGCTATTTTCTCATCAGTTTAAATGAATACTCTGTATCAAACTTTATCTAAGTAGTAAAAATACGATTCCCCTAAAATACACTTTATATTTCCTTTCAAATTATCCTAAATTAGTTGCTACAATCTAAGAATAATGGAACAAAATGAACAATCCATTTATTAAGTACTTGCTGAAATGTATGATAGCACGGATGATATTTTTAAGGAATCTTAAAATAATACCGCATTTCAGCACTCATTAGTGATGATTTAACACACAATTTTGGCCTAAGTGTTCATTCAATGGGCACATATCCTACACGTCATGATCACTTGGATCAAGTTCATGGAGAAGAAAGCCAATTTTAAACAATAAAATGCTGAGCATTCGAAACGGGCGTGACTGCCAGACAAACACACAGATTGAGCTCACAGTTGCAATGGGTCCATCGACGTGGTAATCTAGGCTGAAGACATCCCAGCCCGTGTCACCCGGAGAGACCTATTGGCACAAACAGACAATTGAAAGACCCAGGGCACCTGCTACCGAACTGCCCAGGCTCTAGAGATGGCAGTGACCCGTCCTCTCTGTAACGAGCGCTCAGGTGTCTGGCTGCACGAGAGCAGGGAGCAGGTAGGGCCAGCCCCTGCGTCCGCAGCAGCGAGGTGAGGGCAGGGCCCGCCACAGCTGCTCTACAGGTGTGCAGGAATGGACACTGAGGACAGGCTCCAAGTCCACGGGCTCACAACAGGTTCCAAACCTCCAGAAGTCTGTATTCTAAGCAAACCAAGGGACCCTTCCCATGGCCCCCCACGCTCAGCCAACGTGCACTTGTGTTTATGCACACCCAGCACAGCCGCCCTCCCATCTATGCTGGAAGCCAAGCTGCTGCAGAACAGACACAGTCACCATCACCAAGTGTCCGTGATGTGCCATCTGTTCTGGGGTAAGCATCCCTGGCCCACCAGCCCTGTGAATCGCCCCTCCCAAGGGGATGGCTTGCAGGGGAGGTGACATGCCTGTAATCACCAGCACCATAGGTAAAGTGGGGTCACGGCCCCAGGACAGGTGGCGCAGTTTCCAGGAGAGCCCAGGGGAGCTGTGCCTTCACCAACGTGGACACCCCCTAAGGACGCACCGCACACACACGCTGCTCACCTCCAGCAGCCTCACGTCCAGCCGTCTGAGGATCTCAGGACTGTCAAACTGTGCATTGGTGGCTCTCACAGCGGTTTCAAGGATTCCAGTCAAGTTATGTTGATACAAAGTTGTTGCTGGACGGACAAGTTCTGGTCTTAACAAATTGTGTAAAAATAAAAGAAAATGTTACTTGGATTTTTAAGGAACTTCTAATTAACTTAAAAGTAAGAATTCTAATTATCAGAACTGAAAAGACACATGGGCCCAATACAACACGGTAATGAAAGCTATAATGCATTAACTGCGAAAAGGATTTGCCGGTTATTTTGGAGACTAAAACATTTATTTAAAATTTTCAAACTATTAATTTTCATTTGGCTTAAAATGAAAGTATTCAGATGTTGGCAAAGTTTTAGAACTTAAGACTGGTCCATGAGCAGCACAGGTGACTAATTTCCCACAGGGACACGACAGGAGGGACGGGCTTCCTGAAGTCAAGCCTACTAGAAACGAGGATGCCACGATTCCCAAGGCTGGGAAACGCCCACGTCAGCAACAGTACTGCCGGCTGCTGGTGGGTGCAATATCTAAATACCAGGCACTCGTCCCTCTGCTCAGGGTGCCTGAGAAACACGGGCAAACGCTGGACAAAGACATCACCTGGCCGCTCCCTGTAGACCCGCCACTCAGGCACAAGGACAGGCCACTGCACATGTCCAAGTGGCTGAGGAAGGTGGCCACCAACGCTGTGGGCATCTGAACTGCACTCTGCCTCTCACCAGCCTGCGCCTGCCCCGTCCCGGGTCAGCTGGCCCTCAGAGAAAAGTCCCTTTAACAACTTGACTCCCACACACTTGAAACCACCCAAGTCTGACTCACTAGAGACCCTCGACTTGGTGGGAAGATGCTGTTCAGCAAGTGTGGCCACCTACAGACGACCCTCTTTCACGAGCAGCTGTGGGCACAGGAGGTTAGCTGCTGCCAGTTCCTCCGCTACATTACTTCTCACACTGAAGGCCGCTTCTGGCTAGAGGCTGGGACCACAGGGGCTCTTGCGTCTGAAATGAGGTCCTTGACGTGCAGCTCACAGGCAGCACCACAGTACAGGAAGCCCCAAGCCCCGCCCAGACCTCAGACCACACTCAGGCAGCTGGCGAGCCAGGCTGACCAGCTTCCAGGCCGGCTGAAGCACACCGAGGTTCAGACCACAGGCCCAAGACCACTGCAAACCTGAGTAAGAAGCTAGGGTTTAGAACTAACTTCCTGTTTTTTGTCCCCAGGGAACATTCATCTTTTTAAATGTCCTAAAAAGAACCCCACACCCCACCCCCAAATAAGAAGTATCCATTCTTACAAACGCCTGTGTGAAAACCACGGGGCTTATGCTGGGACGACACTCGGCATGCTCGCGGCCAGTGCTGCCTGGGAGCCCTGGAAAGCACCCCTGGGGTCTGCATCCTCTCAGGAACGGTCACCTGTCTCTAGGGAAGGAGGGGAGGACTGGCATGGGACTCTGGAGAGATGGCAGGAGGAGTGCCAAAGGAGCAGAATGGAAGGTTTTGCTCTTCACACAAAAGCACAGACAGCTGAACACGTGGACAGAAGGTTCCATGTAAGGTACGTATCTTCAGGTTGGTTTCAACAAAGCCAGAATCAACTGTAATTCTGCCTGACTGCTCCTACGCAGGGTCCTGCAGACACAGCCACAGTGCTCGTAATGACACAGGTTCTCAGGAACAGTGCGCAGCACAGGCTGATGGCCTACAGATCCCCAGAGCGAACCCAAGGGACCCTAGCCTGTGAAACGCTGCCATTCTATCTGTGCAGATGGTAGACATATGCCCATAACCATCCAGCTGCTCTCCCTCTGGTGCCACTGACTCTTCCACACCAGAACTGTCAGACCCTGCCATGCTATGAGCACTACAGACTTAGAACATTCAAAGCAGTTCATTTCTTACTTCAGCAAATCCATTAAGTGCCTTATAAAGTCTCCTTGACCAAGAAGCAGGTACCGCCTCATTGCCTGCATATGGTCCAGCAAGCTGTACTTCTTGTTGAGAACATCCAGTAGGTATTTGCTGGTCTCGAAATAAGCAGCATCAATCTTCCCTTGAAATGCATTTTCTAAATCTGTGAATAAATCTGCAGCTGTAGAGGACAAGAGGGAGAAGCACACACACACGTGATGTACATCTGAACAGGACGCACAGGCACCCGTGTGCACAGGCAGCGCCAACCCCGCCAGAGCTGCCGTCAGCGAAAGCAAACCAGCGCCAACAGCTGAGGGCGCTGCTGTCCGGCTGGACAGACACGAGGAACTGGCACAGCACCGCTCCTAATTCCAAGGGTCACTTTCCACACTGCTGCGTGAAGTTTCACTAAAGCTCTAGGGTCACCCACAAACACCCGGCACACACGACATAACTGGGTCCTAGAGCAGAACCACGTGTGAACACGCATGTTACACAGCTCTGCAGAGCATCATGGTCACGCAGCCACATCACAGCACCACAGAGCGCGCCCCAGGAACCCACTGGAGACCTTTAAGGGACAGGAGCAGACTGCAGCCTACAGAGCCTCTCTCCTAACAGGGAGAAAGTGCTTCCAAAAAGCACAGAGCGTGGAGACTACAGGCACACCACAAAGCCTTTTATGATGCTAATTACATCCTGCAGCTGAAGTGTGCTGGTAAAACACATCTGAACATTCGGTTTCATTTAGAAACCACAGAACACCTGGGCTAGAAAATCATCCCAAAGCTGAGGAACAACCTAAGACTGAGAAGAGATAAAATGCATAAAATGCATGTTCAAGGTCAAGCAGGAGTAAGAGAGGCAATGCCTTTCCTTCCAAGTTTCAGTTTCCTTCCACTACCTGAGTGAACCAGCTCGAAAGTATCTGAAGACTGAACGATTCTCTGTGCTTCCCCACACCAGGGTCTGACTCTGGCACTGCTGTCAATCCAGGGCACACTGCAGTGGGAAGCAAGGACTCATGAAGAATGCCCCGGATGAAGGCAGAGTGAGGTCTGCTGGGCGCACAGGTGCCAGGCCTCCAGCTCACCGTGGTCCTCATCCTAGACAGCAGGTGATATTTCTGTTCATCTATGTAGTTTTAAAAGTACAGATACTAGAGCCCAGGAATGCCTTCACCATACTATTGTTTGATTCATAAACATTTCTTATCCCAGTTCATAAGGTAAACATTAACCCATCCTCCCCCAGGGCATCTATCAGGAAACTAAGACCCAGGTTCCTCACAGCCCAGGCACTCCTTATGCTCCAGCTTTTCAAATTCCTCTTTATTCATTAGTTGCACTTGGAGAATCTCGAAATTTTTCACAGGTGAATATGAGTTGACATTTTCTACCATTCTATATTATTGGTAGTCTCTTGGGATCTATACCTTGTCTTTCCACTATGCTATAAACTGAGCAGCAGAAATCTGGTTTTCTGGACTGGAGTCATGGCTTGGTGGTAGAATGCTTGCCTATCCTGTGTAAGGCACTGGGTTTGATTCTCAGCACCCTATAAAAATGAATAAATTTTTTAAAAAAGACATTGTGGCCATTAACAACTAAAAAAATTTTTACAAAATTTAAAAAAAGAAATCTGGTCTTCCACAGACACTAGCTGTATGTAGCAGGGGGGTAGCAGGAGTCCAAGCCACCATGAAAAAGCACTGCAGCCATAGTGCAGAATGTCAGCAGCAGCTGCAGTGGCCACACAGCAGCAGCAGAGGCGGCAGTAACCCCAGCAGCAGCACAGCGACAGCAGCAGCAGAGGCGGCTCAACCCAGGCCTCAGGGGTGCCTCCCCTGCAGTGGTCCTCTCTAGGCACTACGGAAAGGTCCTAACTCCAACAACGCAACTGCTCTCCTGGCTCCTCCTCCTTCTACCTCTTACATGTAGGCATTTCCCAAAATCTGCACTGAATGGTACCTCTCTATTCCAGGAGTTAACCTGGGGGGTGCACAAAGCTGTGTGTAAATGCATCTGGGAGAGAGACACCTAGATCTGAGGGCCTGCCATTTGCCCCGCCCTTGGGAGCTCTTGCCAAGGGCATCAGTCTTGCCCTTAGCTTTCATGGCAAGGCAGGTGCTTCCCAAACCTCCACATCCAGCCCAATCTTTACCTAGAGTTTCAGTACACCATTGCCAATACAGTGTCTTACACAAAGTGAACTTTTCGAACCATTTGAGATGACAATATGAATAGCAGATAAAGCCAGGACTTGAAAGCTATGAAGTTAGGCACATATCATGAAATCATTAAAACTGAGCAGGCAGCAAGAGGGTAAAATGGAAGGCAGGGTGGCAGATGAATGAGGGGACATCGTCACAGCTGAAATGCAGGGACAAATTTAGCACAGCATTTTGAATACAATACACATTTGCCAAATCCCTGCTGATGTCTGAACCAGCATTTGAGTCCCAAAGCATGGCTACCATTGTTACGTTTCACTCTGTTTTCTTATTTTGGCATCTGTCACTTTACCATTAGGGAAAAAGTGACACAAATTACTAGGCAGAATAAAACAGCCACACACACCCCAAAACCTACTACTTAAGTCTGCATAAAAAGAGAATCAAACATTCACACAGATATAGGTATTATATATATATGTGCACACACATATATATTCCACACTGTGCCTGACGGTATCTTAGTAAGCCACAGCATCTGTAAGTTCCATGGAACAAAGAATATTTGAAGCAACACATAAGCATCACCACCATCCTCATCCCCATCCCCACACCACGTCCCCACTACCAACATAATCATACCATCCTGGGGTGGCTCTGCAGACTTGGTCACAGCTATCATCTTTGTGGTAGGAGTCTGATCATGACAAACTTGGTGCAAGAAATTTATTGACTTTCCTATCAAAAGGACCTAAAACGAAAAATATTCTGATTACTTTTATATAAAATTTAAATTATCATCCAATACTACAAATAGCCACAAGTCACAAATTGGTTATTGATTAAAAACAACATAACAAGAGCACCAGGTCTACTATAAGTAAATTCTAGGAACTCGAAGCCAATATGTTAACAAACACATTAATAAGGTGACGCACTCAATCAACACACACTTTAAGAACACTAACAACCCTAAATGCAACACAATCTTACTTACCTGAAATTATTTTGTTACCTATCCAAGTATACATAGCGAGAAAACATCAGAACCCTGAGCCCCGCCCACCTTCCTAGACTGCTCCATCGTCATGAACGAGGGGACCATGGACTTCCTCAGGGTGTACTTGTCGTGCCACAGCCGGTCGGTTTTAACCGCTGGATCTGAAGCCACAAAAAACTGGAAGCAAAGGTTCAATGAGTACCAAAGTAATGTTATTGCAAAAAATGAACTAAAAGCAACATCAAAGAATAAGTTATTCCAGAAAGTTATTCTATGGGCAAGTTCTCCAGATAATAGGGAGTCTTACCCATTTACCCAATAAAAATTGTTTTCTTTTGTTTTGTTTTGGGTTTTTTTTGGTACCAGGGATTGAACTCAGGGGCACTCCACCACTGAGCCACACCCCCAGCCCTATTTTCTGTTTAATGTAGAGACAGGGTCTCACTGAGTTGCTTAGTGTCTTGCCATTGCTGAGGCTGGCTTTGAACTCGCAATTCTCCTGTCTCAGCCTCCCAAAGTGCTGGGATTACAGGCGTGCACCACTGCACCTAGCTAAAATTTGTTTTATAAAGCATTTTGGACAGAAATCCAAGTTGAATTACATGTTTCCCAGACTTTTTAAAATCATAAGAGTATAACAAAACCAAGTTATACTTCTTGGAGAGTAAGGATCCTCACTTTGAGTATGAATGAGGCCTCTGCCAAGAAGCCTGGAGAACCCACACCTGACAGCTTCCCTGTCTGCACGAAGCTCTTCCACTCTGATAACACCACAGACTGCGGGAGCTTGCTACTCAAGCTGTACCAGCCGTGACCCTCCTGCCCCAGCTGTCTCATGTGTGCTTGCCCTTTACCATCTCTATTCACAGAGCTCCAGTGTGCAGCACACAGGTGTCTGAACCCAGAGCTCAGACCATCGCCTCCAGGAGGTCCTCACACACACATGAGCACACAGGCAAGTGGCCATCAGCGGCCAGCCAGGTGGCACTGTAGGAAGGACCAAGCTCTCCTCTCACCTTACCCTCCGGCACCCCTGCCCACTCCTGCCACCCAGACCCCTGACGTCAGGAAGAACTCCAAGCACTGGGGGAGTCCACTGCAGTCAGTCCAGCTCAGCCGCCACCACAACGAGGACGCCACCGCTTCAGTCCCATGCCCCACACCTGTGCTCTTGTTTCCATACACCTGTTTCCTAAAGCAGAACCACTGAGTCGAAGTGATTTGATCTTCGTGGACAATGCAGGCTTCCTTTCCATGCGGCTGTCCACTGCGGCTCCGGCTCGCAGCATGCCCTGTATTTTGCATCCTTGTAGGCTTTTGGGTTTTGCCAACTGGTTAGGTGAAACTGTTATTGTCCTGTTATTTGACTACAAATAAAATTAAACATATTTTCCTAACTTTGTTACTTTTTTCCCCTTAGAACTGTCTACGATAACCCACCTTTACTTACCCCGCCTTTCTACTGATTTTGCCTCCTATCACTATATAGTTTTTTGTGAATCATTACATGACACAAATTTATTTTTTCAGGAGGAAGGGCAGGGATCTAACTGAGGGCACTCAACCACTTCAACCACTGAGCCACATCCCCAGCCCTATTTTGTATTTGATTTACAGACAGGGTGTCACTGAGTTGCTTAGCACCTCACTTTTGCTGAGGCTGACTTTGAACTCTCGATCCTCCCGCCTCAGCCTCCCAAGCACTGGGATTACAGGGGTACACTGCCACGCCCCACAAATTCAGTTTTTCTAAGTTAATCATTTGCCACTGATTCCATTATGTCCTGTTTTTGTGTGTTCTACTTTTCTGTTACCTAAACATCTGCCTTCTGTAGCTTCTGGGCTTCCCATCTCCCTAAGATCTTCCCATTTCCAGATCACAGAAATATCCTCCACCATGGCACTTTAGTCTCTGTGCCATGTACAACTGGAACCTGAGCTGACAGCGTGCTGCGGGGCCTGCTTTCTTCCATGTGCTGAGGCTCCCGTGCTACGTCAGCGGCACTAGGACCCACCCCCAGAACAGCATCGACAGACAAGCAAGGAAGCCGCGTGGCTGCAACAAGAGCCCTGAGGGGCGTCCCATGATTCCTCGCCCAGCCTTCCTCAGGGGAAGCAGCTCACCTTTACTACCTTGTGCACGCGGCTTGGTGCCTCTGGAGTTTGAACCTGCATGGCTGTTATTCCCACTGGTGCTCCGTGCCTGGGCACACAGAGCCCCCGGGCCACACCCTGGTCTTTACACTGAATGGGCTCCGGAGAGCCTGCTGGCTTCCTGACACAGAAGGCCTCTGGGCTCACCTCCATTCTTGCTGGGACCTAGAATTTGCTGCTTCCCCACCAGCCCACTCTGCCTCTCACGAACTCAGCACCCGTGGTGGTGTGCCACAGGGAGCCCGGCGGACTAGACACGGAACTAGCTGTACCACACACAGCAGCTCCACAGCCTCAGACCAGGAATCCCACCCAGGTGGAAACACCCAAGGGCCTACCCATCGCAAAGTCCCCCATGAATGGCACCCCCTGACGAGACAGTTGAGTCCACAGACACAAAATGGACCCAAGGAACCTCAGCAATTACAGAGCAATACAAAATTAATGATTCCTAACAAAATGCAAGGACCAAAACTAACCCAAGAAAAGAGAAGAGACCCAAAAAGAACATCATGTTTAGAAGAAACTGGAAATGTTAAGATGCTGTCAGCAAGGCACAGGGCCAGCTTAACTTAAAAAAAAAAAAGCCACCTTTTTTTTTTTGGTACCAGCAATTGAACCCAGGGGTGCTTAACAACTGAGGAACATCTGCAGCCCTTTTGATATATTTTATTTAGAGACAGGGTCTCGCTGGGTTGCTCGTTAAGGCCTTGTACTAAGTTTCTGAGGCTGCTTTGAACTCATGACCCTCCTGCGTCAGCCCCTCCAGCGACTGGGATCACAGGCATGTGCCACCACACCCAGTTAAAAACCACCATTCTTATGCTCTTAAAATGTTCAAGACCATAGAAAATACACAGAATGCCTGAGCTTAATTCATACCAGCAGCATAACACTAGCACACTTTATAAAAAGTGTCAAAAGTTAATATCATAAGCCAGTTTCATCTCTAAATACAGAAGAATAAATTCTGAATAAAATATTATCCTTGCAGTGCGTAAGTAAAGTATCCTTGGTCAGGGTACACCACTGTTCAGTATGGCCACATACTGAAGTCTAGAAACAAGTGAAAACAAAACACACAAAGAAATTATAAAAAGCTATCATGTAGAGATTTTTTAAAAAGTTTGTTGTTCACTATCACTGACCCTCCAAGAATCTGAGGAAAAGTACAGACCTTTGTCCCAGGAGAACAACGCACATGCTCACAATGCACTCTGGTGTACTATCCAGGGACTCATGTCATTCCAAGCAGTCTTGGTATAAAAAAATAATATTTATTGGCATAAAATAACTATCACAATGAAAAAATAACAGGTTATAAAATATGATTTGTGATATGATACACAAATACACAGTAAAAACGGGCATATTCATAAACATCTGTGCATGAGATTACTGATGAATTTTTAACTACCTCTATTTGCCTATTTATATAATCTATTTTATCTCTACATAACCCACATTTTTTAAATTGCAAGTATTTTTAAATCAGAAAAAAATTTTGTTTAGTTAAGGAAGTAATTCCATCAAATACTGAACATGTTTACCAGTATTTTTCTTAATAACATCATTTTCTCAGGGCAATTAGGTCAAAGAGCTTTTTTGTCTCTCACAGGAACACCAAGGGTGAAGACTCAGGGGAAGGAATTCCAGTGATGCCGAGGTCTGTCAGGTCCTGCTAGGAACGGTGTGATGGCATCGGCCGCACACAGCCAGCCCCTCTGCACACAGGCGTGTGACTGCAGCAAGGCTTCCCTGACTGCAGAGCAGGGACAACTCCACTGCGTTCAGCTAAGACTTCCTACCTTTAGCACAACTTAATGATGACAGCATCCATTCGTTGACCTTTCCATTTTAGACTTTTTGATTTACATTATCTTTCTAATTTAAAACACAACTCATAACTGCTTTGCAAAATAAACAGTTCTCTAATATGGAGCTATCATCATCTTAACGTATGCTTCAATTATCTCCACTGGAAATTTTTTTAAAAAACATTAAAAACCCACCATGAATAATCTCCACGGTTACCCAGTCATGGTGCTGTGCATGCTCTGTAGCTTCCCATTCAACAGATTAGATTAATTGCATAAACTCTATCTCCCTGCTCTGCACCTGAACAGAAGAGCTGGTTTTAATGGACAGCACACTCATTCATCCTGATAGCTGGAGTGCAGCAGATCTTTATCAGCATGAACAATAAGAAGAATTAATTTCAGCTATAAAAAGCTCAGACAATCCAGTCATCTTCAGAAGTCATGAACGCACTGCTTCCTCTGAGGGCAAAGAAGCAGGCAGTCACTCCACCGGCAAACAGCCAGTGTGAACACAAAGACGGGGCCCTTCACGACGTACTGCACCCTGTGAGAGAGCAGCAGGGAGGGGGAACACGCTCAGAATACAGCCACAGTGCTTTCACTTTACCGATGCATTTTTCCACTCAAGGTCTTGGATTTTCACCATCACATCAAATGCAGAACCGAGGGAAAATAAACCAAACGCACCATGATGTGTCGTTCGCTGCCAGAGAAACGCCAAGGCCCCTACTAAATGGAAAGGGTGATTTTCTCAGTAAGCAACTGGTTTCCAGGAATCAGATCCATCAACACAGACCTAAAAAGATTCCCTATTTATATTCACCAACCATGCAGGCCGAGGCCAGGGTGAGACTGCTCCCCAGGACACCCGGAGACACCATGTTGACTGTGCCAGAGGACGGCCACCAGACAGACACTCGGCCGAACGAAGGTCCTGGAGGTCCTGGAGGAGGCAAACTCACAGACATAGCACACATGGGCTCAGGACTTGCACTTCTTGGTTCCACTGACCCCAGGCCCCCTGCTTGCTCTGGTCCTACCGCGTGCAATTGTCTTCTTGGGCTCCTAGGTGGCTCACGCACTGTGGGTGCATGGGAGCAGCTAGCTCCTGCTACTGACCTCACACCTGCTACCAGGAGCACCTGTTCACTAGACTCAGGTCTCCTCACCCAGGTCCCACCAGCGTGGTATGTGTGCATCCCAGGACCTTGTCGTGGGGGACAGAGACCACTCACTGCTTCCTTTCCAACCGGGATGCTTTCTTCCCCCTGCCCGCAGCACAGCGCTAACAACAGTCAGGGAGAGGACACCCCATCTTGCTCCTGATCCCAGGAGAAGGTTGTGGTCTGTGGCAGCCCAAGGACGCCCTTTGCTGGCTGAGCTCCTTTCTCGTCGGCCTGTGCGTTCTTATGGTGACGGATGCTGGCTTTGTTCCACAGTCCTTTCAGCACGTGGTGGTATGCAGTCGGCTCCAGGCTGGACGACCCTGGCACTCCTGGGGTAAATCCCACTTGGCTCAGGTGTGTGATCCTTTCAATATGCTGTGAGTTCCATTTTCCAGTATTCTCTTGGGGATTTTTGCATCTACATTCATAAGAGAGATTGGCATGGGGTTTTCCTGTGTTGTCTTACCACGGCCTCTTACAACGACCTCAGAACCCCCCACCTGCTGTACGGAAGAGTGCCGACTCCAGATCCTCAGAGCCAGAGGCTCAGATCTGTGCGCCGCAGGTCTCCTGAGTGCTGCTCACATTCCTTCCTTCTTTTTCCTCTGGTCCCCCAAGCTAGATGGCCTCACTTGACCCCGCCTGCCCCAATCTGCTGTGCAGCGCAGCTAGCAATTCTCACCGCAGTTACCGCACTGTTCAGCTCCAGTTTCCACTTGGTTCCTTTTTTCAAGTTCTCTTTCTTGATATTTTACTCTTTTTGATTACAAAAGTAGCATTTCTTTATGCAGATATTCAATATCTACCAGGAAATAAAAGATTATAAGCTCCTGTATCGCTATTGAGAGTCAACTGCAGGCTTAGAGAAATTCGACTTTACAGTAGGCAGACTGAGGAAAAACTAACCTATGCTGGAAATGAAGAATTCTCAAATTTTAGTCACACAACCATTAAACATACAAGGCAACCCTCTACAAACTACCAAATTCATACAGTGAGTGTATGTATTAGAGTCAACTAAAGACAATCTTTCGAAAGCTCATCAAAGATTTCATCGAACATGTATAAATGTAAGGTTCTTCAGAAATTCAGGGTGATAGAGATGTACAAATAGGAAACAGAAAGGCCACAGATTTGGGGACGGAAGAGATTCAGTGTCCCCACCGTTCTGCTTGGGCTGCATCCCCTCGGAGGACATCTGCATGCTCACCACTTGTCTGCTCAAGCTTCGTCCATACAGAATCCCACCAGCAGAGGGGCCGCCAAGCACCTCTACAAGAGGAAGGGAGGCTGAGGGGGCAGTGTCATGTGCCCTCAGGAAGGCACCCAGAGCCAGAGCCCAGAGGCAGCCTGCCTCACAGCCTGCCTCCCCAGCAGCTCTGGTGGCCCAACCAGCGGAGAACGGCACACCCCGCCCTGCAGGGCTGGCCCGGCAGGCCTCCACGAGGGACACTGGCTCTTCGCCCCAGGGACGACAGCTGCCCGGAGTGCTATGACTGACGCACTGATGACCAGCTGGGGGAGAGGGAACACACTCTTCAGTAAATAAAGACGTAAAACTTTCATCTTTTTTTATGATCTTCTTAAAGGTTGCCTTAAAAAATTACCTTTTAGTTCTGTAAGGTACAACTTTAATGGGGAATAAAAAATTAACCTCAAAACTGAACGCAGAGAATATTTTTCTTTGGTATTAGGGATTGAACCCATTGCCCTGCACATACATACACCTTGAAAAGAAACTCATTTTCTCATTTTCTTAACCACAAGATCACTTAGACCCCTGGACTCACAAATGACAAACTTTGAAAGCACAGATAATTTGTTTTGTGATAATGGTCAGAAGATTTAATAATATTTTAAATAATCAACTGCACAGGTGTTTTTTGGTTTGGGGGGTGTTTGTGGGGGGATGGGCACTTTGCCACTGAGCCACATCCTCAGCCCTTTCTACTTTTTATAAGTTGCTCAGCGCCTTGGTACATTGCTGAGCCTACCAAGTTGCTGAGATTACAGGTGTGCACCGTCTCAACCACAAAGATTTTTAAACAGCATCCAAAATTCACTTCACCCTGTAACTGGCGAACAACAGAACTCAAACGCATTAACTCTACCAAAAACAAGCAAAGGCAGACACCTGCAAGCTCCTCCCTGCCTCCCATCCATTGCATGAGAACCAAACACGCAAGAATGTAAGCCCCGCTTTAACCCTGAAAATCTAAGTCTCACTTGAAACTCCACCTGAACGAACAACTTCATTACATTTTCCAGAAGAGACTGAAAAAGGACTCAAACTTCACTATGAATATAAAACACGCTCCCTACAGGTGGTGTCACTAGACACAGCCACATAGCCAACCCACCCAACTGCACTCACAAACACCTTTGTAAGCTGGTAACAGGAAGTGCCAGAGGGTGAGGAAGCCCAGGACACCGACAGGAGTCAGTGGGGCTGGTCTGAAGTGCCTGTGAACAGAAGCGTTTAGAACACCTGGATTCTGGAATGTCTGCATATACAGGAGGTATCTTGGAATTGGACTCGAGCGTAAAGGAACCTCATTTACGTTTCCTATGTACTTTACAGACAGTCTGAAGGTCGCTTTATATGGCATTTTCGTGTGCCTGTATTTTACTGTGAACTGTCACATGGCCAGGCATAAAATTTTCCATTGGTGGCATCACATCAGCACTTGAAGTTTCAGATTTCAGAGCATTTCAGATTTGAATGTTCAAATTAGGGATGCTGCCCTGTGGAATACCCACTTGAGCACTTAAAGTGGCAGAATCAAAATCTAGAGCATGCATCCACACCAGCCAGAGTTCCACCTCTGCACTTACTTCAGAGAAACTTGGGAGACACAGAAAAGGACATTGGTTTGAATAATGCTCTTAGGATTAAAAGCTACAAAGAACATAATTCCCATCAATAGGAGAAATGCTGAGTAAAAGCAGGTCTGTCCATATGGCGAAATAATACATGGTGATAAAAAGAAACTCCCCACGTTATCCAAGAGCCAAACAAGCCGCACCACTGGCACAACACACACCCCTGGGCACCACGGGTTTCAAAAGCACAAAGCACCATCTCCCACTGGCTCTGCTGTAATGTGTGTTTTAAAAACAACGGCTTATGGCAGCGTGACCAGCAAGCCAGGCACCACAGCTTCACATATGCTCACGGGCACTGCATGCTGTGAGGACGCAGCCGAAGCCAGAGCCACAGGACACGCATAGAAAGCCCTTAGCCCACTTCCTTCCTCACGGGCACCACTGTGTCAGGCGGCCAGCACTTCACAGGAACGGATGGACTGAAGCCCTCCACGCGCACGACCTCCGCAGACATGAGGGCTGTCAGGGTGAGTGCACACTCACTGCGGGCTTGTGTGGCGCCTAGCCACTTCACAGGCGTACACTATTTTTAGGTTCCTGCTATTGCTTTTTTAATGTTCCTGAAAACATTTTTGAAGTGTTTCCTGAAAATGACATCCCTTGCCTTACTTCACCCCAAAGCCCTGTGGTTTTCATCATGTGGCTTTGCACAGCCGTGATCTTTTTTTTTTTTTTTGGTACCAGGGATTGGACCCAGGGGCACTTTACCACTAAGCCACACACCCAGCACTTATTTTTTTATTTAGAGACAGAGTCTCACTGAGTTGCTTAGGGTCTTGCTAAGTTGCTGAGGCTGGCTTTGAATTTGCGATCCTCTCGCCTCAGCCTCCTGAGTAGCTGGGGTTACAGGCGTGCACCAAAGCGTACCTACTGCACAGCAGTGATTTTTAAGAACTCATGCTGCATTACAGCAGAAGTGACGATACTTCTAGAAGGTAAGTATACATTAGACAATTCACTTGCTCCCTCAAACCACAAGCACCACAGCTGGGCACAGTGAGTGCACATGGAGGCTGGACCACTCAACTCGGGACAGCAAGCCTGGGCGAGTGGGCCGCCCGCCTGGAGCTGGAGAGCAGTTTTGCACCAACTGCCCGGAGCTCCGCTGCTCAGCAAGAGCGACTCTTTCCAACACAACGCAAAATGCTCATGGCACTCGAGTGAAGTGCGGTGTGTCCTGCTAAGTGGGAGCGGAAGTCATGGGGAACCAAAGAAGTCACCGAGCACCCACACCCTCGGCCCCCAGCCTCAGCACACACCCCTCCTTACTTCGTGGTAAGTGTCCTCAAGCTCCCCGTCGTAGATCCAGCGGTAGAGGAAGCTCAGCACAGGATGAGACACCAGGCTCAGAATGTGCTGCACCAGGGACCTCACGTAGGGGTCTCCCGTTCTCGTGTAGGCGTGCACTGCTGAGGCCAGCTCACCTCCTTTCCTTCCTGGGAAAACAGAACACCCAAGCTCACTTCACAGCACAAACCCATCCCTCAACATTAACCAAAGATGGCCAAGTAACGGAGATAAAGCATGTCTGCTTTCTTCGGGTCACACCACTCTGGGACCTGGACGCAGCAGCAGCAGCAGCAGCGAGAAGTGCATCAGGCCCAGACACAAAGACCCTGCCCAGGCTTCCCCCGACCTCAGTGGTTTCCCTCTCCACCACTGCTAACAAGTGGTTCAGTTCAGAAAGGAGCAACAAGTGACTGGTGGCAAAATCTCGATCTTACGTGGCTTTCCATGCCTTCCTGAGACGCGCTAAGATTCACACAGCACAGTAATTCAGCACGCGCCTAGGTACACACAAGAACAGAAGCTCTAAGCATCGCCACCTACGCTGTGTGGAGCACGAGTCTCCCCTTACCCAGCAGTGGTGCCACCTGAGACCCTGCTCCACAGACAGCACAGCCCTGAGCACAGGCTGAAGCAGGGCTGGCACACTCAGGTCCAGAAGCACAGGTGCAGGGAGCTTCCCAAGCGACACAGCAGTTCAGGTTGCCCTACGTCACTGCCTGTGGGCAGACTGCTGTGACACGGACACCAGGCTGGTAAGCCCGGGACCCAGGATCTGAGTGGTTCGCACAGCAGCATGTGCTACCAAAATGGGAAGGGACAGGTCAGAAGGTGGAGGACAGCAGCAGGCTCAGGTGACGGACTGGATACTGGACGAGAAAGGAGGTGGTGGCAGAGACCCAACCATGGAGGCGTGCAGTGACTGGACCGACCACAGGGGAAGTTGCTAAAAAACTCCTTTTCTGAGAAGTGCCAGGAGGTGAGGGAGGTGGGCACAGACAGCACGAGGACGACTCTGGACTCAGGCCCGAGAACCACCCAGCGGAGACAGCTGAGCGCACGCAGCTACTGCCATGGGCAATGGCTGGCTCTTCACATCCCGTCCAGCCTAAAAGGCCCAAGACAGGAAACTGCCTGGATCCCAACATCACAAATGGGAAAAGAGAGGGTCCTGGCCAACCTGGGACACATGAGAAAAAAATGTCCAGAAGGCAGCCAAAACTACAGAGGCTGGTGCTCAGGAGGGCCTCGGCTAGACACACGTGCTGGGGACGCCATGCGCAGGGACACATGCACAGGGACGCCACCAAACAGGTGGGGAGTAGGGTAGGACCTGCCTTGGAGGAATGAGGGAACAAGGAGACAGCAGGGAAGGCTGCCTGGCAAGAGACCAGAGAGGAGCACGGAAAGTGCCCGGATCCAGAGCCCACGCAGTGATGCCTCCAAACCCGCACACCTCCCCTCCTGGCCTTCACCTCAGTGACACCCTGAGCCTCCACAAGGATACACAGGGACCACACTGGCCACGAGTGACTCTCCCTGGAGGCGCCATGTCTATTAATCTGTACGCAATGAACACACTCTGGACTGTCACAGACGCAAAAGGTCAGGGCACTAAAGCAAATCTGGACAGCTTGCCCTACGGGTGATTTCCACTAAAGCCCATCCAGGACACACACAAAAGACACAGAAGGACCTTGGCAGTGATCCACCAGGGCCGCAAGGGTCTTCAGTCTTATTTTGGGATCGTATGTCCAAACCAGGAGGCGCCGCAGGGTTAAGCTGCTCTCAAGTCCCAAATTCACACCCTGATCGTCCTCTAGCTGTAGCTGAAAAACCACAAGGAAAGTTTAGGCACAAATAACTGAAGTCTGTCATGTCACTTCTTTTTTTTTTTTTTTTTTTTCAGTTGTTGATGGACCTTTATTTTATTCATTTATTTATATGTGGTACTGAGAATTGAACCCAGTGCTTCGCACATGCTAGGCAAGTGCTCCACCACTGAGCCACCACCCCAGCCCCTGTCATGTCACTTCTTAACAGTAAAAAGTGAACACAAAGAAACTAACCTCATTATAGAACCAAAGGTTCCCTTTGAAAAAAATGACAGTACTTTCAAGTTACAAGGGTCTTTAAATGGTAGACAAGACCCTGAAAATTAACAATCAGCTCTAGGATACAAAGAAACTTTATAGCTATTTGGACCTTACAAATCATATTATGAAACTAAATGCAACCATTTAAAAGTAATGTATAAAGTAACTTAAGAGTCTGTATAGTTTTAATTTTCTAACTCTTCCAATCATGAAGAAATCAAAAATTTTAAAAAAAGAGCTTACCTGGGAATGTAAAACAGAGAGTAAGCGGTAGTACTCCTTGAGCTCCTGGTGCAGGGCGGCACAGAAGCTCTGTGGAGAGGACAGGGTCGTCAGGCGCAGCCCGGCCCCGGCCCCTGCAAGTTGGCACCAGGAGCAGGGAAGCAAGCTCACGCAGGGCCAGGACCAGGGGCTGCCTCTGCAACAGTCCTCACAGCAGTCTGACCCCACAGTGAGCCTTCCACAACAGGAAAGTGCTAGTCCTTAGTACAGAAGGCGTGGACTTGGTGGTGGGAAATAAAAGAGGCGCAGCGTGGCCTTTGAGAAGCTACGGACAGTCATTCAGGGAAGAGCCTTCACTTTAGGCCACGTCCCCTCAGATTTTAGGGTTAAAACTTAACTTCAAATTTCTTTTTTTTTTTTTTTTTTTAATTTTTTTGTAGATGGACACAATGTCTTTATTTTATTGCTCTGTATGTGGTGCTGAGGATCAAACCCAGGGCCTCACGCATGCGAGGCAAGCGCTTTACCGCTGAGCTACAATCCCAGCCCCTCAAATTTCTTAATTGACAAAATTTTAAAAGTGGCAACTCAATGCTAATCCCACTGTGCTCCAGTCCGCACTGCGTGCTCGCCCACCCACAGCACTGAAAACCCATCTCCGCTCTTGACGGCTGACAAGGAGCCACAGCGACACAGCACTGTCAGTCCTGCCACACAGGACAGTCCTGCGACACAGGACACAGTCCTGCCACACAGGACAGTCCTGCCACACAGGACACAGTCCTGCCACACAGGACAGTCCTGCAACTCGGCCTTCTGGCACAAGCTGGAGGCCACGAACAGAGCACACAGGGCAGCTCTGCTCCCGGGCAGCCCGCCATGGACAGGCTGCAACAGACGAAGCCTGTTCTCTTGAACATGCAGGCTCCTTACGTCTCTGCATATTTTAAAGCAATATATAATCATACAAAATAGGATTTATTTTGCTGTATTTATGCTTATGTGGGTTGGGACTACTAAGGATATTTTCATGTCTGTAGCTCTAAAAATAAACATAAAAATACTGACTGTAAAAACACAAACACTTCAAAAGAGATTTTCAGGATAAAATGTTCTGGTTTGGGGAATCACAGACAATAGGGTGAAGTCCTAGCTCCCAATTAAGGTCAGACCCCACTGTCCTAAGCCTGGGTGGCTTCAGTCCCTTGGAGGCAGAGGAGATCAGGGAAGGAAGCTCTGGATGCTCACTGCACTGAGGGTCCAGCTCCTTCGGCAACGTACACAAGGAAGAGCCTTTTGTGCCTTTATTCAGGCACAGCACCACTCTGAACAAAATCCCGCCCCTGCACCTCAGGGCAGACAGACCGACACACACACAAGTCTAGGAACTAGAGAAAAAAGTGCTGTCCACAGAGACCATCCAGTCACCTCCAATCCCAATGAGCATCAACAGGACTGCGAGGCACCACATGTTCAGAGGCAGCCTGCAGCTGGCTGAGGCCCTTTCCCTCTAGGCTTACCAGAGTCCTGCAGTTCCCACTTGGGAGAGCCAGACACTTCTAGGCTCAAAGAGGGTACTAACCAAAGGACCCCCCAACTGGGACATAAGAGCACCCCAACTAGTGCGTCAACCATGCTTCTAACAAGATCAGTCATTACTTCCTGGGCACAGTCAAGCTCCTGAGTACCAGCCATGCTGCCTGCCACGCTGCTGCTCACCAGCTGTGCTATGGTGTCACTCTGTGCTTATAGTACACAGCCACCTAGTGATTCTCTCAATAATTTTTTGGAGATGTCAATGGTAATGATTACTACCTAAGAATCAAGTTGTAGGCAAAACCCTTTGCTGCTGAACCATCGAGAGGAGGTGGGCTTGTGGAAACATCCAGGACTTGCCGCTTCCTGCCAGGCTCCAGCAGGTGGAAGGGGGTGAGGTGCCACTGCAGAGCCCGACCACAGCCCCCCAGGCAGCACGATGGGCCCCCAGCACCAGCATCTGTAGCACGCAAACACCATCTCAGGTGCTGCCCACAACAACTGCACGTCTGGCTCTGTCCTCAGGCTGCTTCTCAGCAATGGCAGCAGCAACAGGTGGGTCCCTCTTCCGAGCTTCCCTGCTCGCAGGCCCACCACTTGGGAGCCCTTTCCAGCAGCAGCTTGCCGCTCTGCTGCACAGGTGCCTCTGCATGCCTGGGGCGCTTTCTACTCCGAGTGCCTGCGCCCCGACCAATACCATCGCCAACATCCAGAGGGGCTTTCTTCAAAAAAGGTTCTAGTAGCCATTTTCACAGTAAGATTTTAAGTAGATTTAAGTATTTCCAAAGCTAATAGTAGTGAACATACCTGACCTACAAGTCCAAATGAACGGTCCAGACTCCTCTGGTCAGTATACTTTCTAATTTTATTATGTAACCATCCCAACTCAGCCAGTCTGACTGCCGTGTCCCTCAAAGATTTATTCAGGTTCGCCTAAAAAGTAAATACATCAGAAGTTAGAAATGAAAGATCCACACTAGAATTGTCATTACTATTCGCCTCGACCCTTGTACTTTTTTTTTTTTTTTTTTTTTTTTTTTGGTACCGAGGATTGAACTCAGGGGCACTCTACCACTGAGCCACATCCCCAGCCCTATTTTGTATTTTATGTAGAGACAGGGTCTCACTGAGTTGCTTAGCGCCTCGTCATTGCTGAGGCTGGCTTTGAACTCGCGATTCTCCTGTCTCAGCCTCCCTAAGTGCTGGGATTAC